>KL647295.1:1936071-1949501 GCA_000727475.1 Sarcocystis neurona | reverse complement strand
ATACAGCAACAGCAGCAGCAATACAGCAACAGCAGCAGCAATACGGCGACGGCAGCAGCAATACAGCAACGGCAGCAACAATACAGCAACGGCAGCAGCAATACAGCAACAGCAGCAGCAATACGACGACGGCAGCAGCAGCACCCCGAGTACCAACAGGAGCAGCAGCTCCTACACAGCGTTGCTAACACAGAGGTGTAGTTTGCTAGACACCGAGAGACAGAGATCTGTACCTTGTCTGAGCAATTTGAAACAGCCTGCACTAGCTCACACTGCTTCCTCGATGCTGGACGTATGGAACAGAGCTTTCGCATGCCGTAAAAAGTCAAACGGAGACAGAGAAGGGTGCGGAGCACGCTGCGAACGTCTATCGTCCTGGTCTTCGTCCTCTGTCCTTTGTTGTTGCTACTACTTGTGTCTCTGGTGGCGGTGCAGCCGCTGCTGCTTCGACATTACTATGTGACAAGTTTGGCAATCTGCTAGGAAGTTCAGACGTCGATAGGCATCCTCGGATAGAAGACAAAAAGCAAATAAGCGCGCGGGCCTGCGTGCGTTTGTAGCAGGGTATGAACAGAGTGACACCAAACATACACTCCTCGATGTCCACATATATATACATATATATATATATATATTTGTAGAGCAAGAAAGACTCGTGCGTATCTCTAGGTAAGGAGATGAAACAGGCAGGCTGGACACGTCGATAGGTATCAGTTGAAGCCCGCAACTCTAATGCGTGCAAGTGCAGCAAAAGCGGATTGGTACTACCACCTCTTTTTGTTCACTGCTAAAGAATCTTCTCGAGTGCTGGCATACACAAGAAAAGCTATATCACGGATGTGTGTATGCGCCTGCGAATATGTGAATGCACGAACACATGTGAGTATATTATATATATATAAGTCTGTATTCATGTACGCATGTAGCTACAAATGTACGTGTGTGTGTGTGTGTGTCAGTGGGTGAGTATTTGCATCACTGTATCGGGATCCACAAAGGTATTATACATATGTATGAATTTGTGGGTAAGCCGGTATGCAGTCATCTATCTATATACGTGTAGCTGGACGTCTACTTGCACGTGTGCATGTCCTTGTGCGTGTACACTTGGCTATACGTGTGTCTGTGCAGGTACGTATGCATACATCTCCATAGGCATGCATATGCACGTACGCATATACGATCACGCTGTTGGAGCATGACTACAGCGCCGCCTTCTCTTTATGTGGTATAGAGGAGCTGCGCCTGGTGCTGCTGCTGATTTGCTCGAGCGAAAGCTGCTGCTGTTGTCGGTATGGAGTGAATCGCCCTAACACACGGAGATACACTGTGGGCATTTTCTGCCTTCCTGCATATATTGAGAGTTAGCCACCACGGAAAACTGGCGTCCTGCTTGTACGAACCGATCCAACGCTGTCACGGCGGGAGCTCTTATCCCCTACATGTGTTGAGGTGAAAAGCAGATTTTAGTGTTCTGGATTGCGAGAAGCTTTGGGCGAGGTCGCTTGAGTACGTTAACGCGTATTACAGTACAAGAATACGCAAGTGGGGTTGTACGCATGTGTGCGAGTAACCAGATATTCGCACTTGCACTCGTATGTGTACGAAAGGATTGTTCCTGGCACAAGTATAGCGCTCAGCCTCACGCATCCAGACACCAGTGGAAACTATTATATTAAGATATTAAACATATATACCTATATACACGGCGTGACACACGAAAACGGTGTGCCTGACTGCAATATACGCATATCTACGTATACATATACATATAGTAGGGCGTTTTGATGTGATGTTTACATAGAACAGCTATCTGCAACGTGCATGGGCGATGATCCACAATGTAGCACGTAAATCTGTAATTCGGCCGATGCTGCCTGTAGCTGCTTCTTGGCGTTGCTGCTGCTGCCGCTGTAGAGAACAGTCACAGCCCGGGTACCCTCTAAGGCTGAGCAGATTTTTCCTCCCAACACGTGCACAATGATCTTTCTGTATTGTATGAGGATTGCTTCTGTGAAGATTCTATCGGGAATCGCAACCGAGATATGTGTAAATTCAGGTATACATTTGCTAATGCGCGTCGTGTCGCTGAACACCAGAGTCTCACACACCTCATAGAGCGATAAGCGGGGAAGCTGTGGATCAAAAGGTACGAGTTGCTATGTTCGCTGTCGGTGCTGCTGCTTGATCCTCCACCAGTGTATGCAATTGCAGTTACCACTTGTGCTGACACTGTCCACTTTCACCTGTTGCCGCCCAGAACACGCCTCCGAGAAAGGTGCATGGCGGCAGCAACAAGCGTAGAGCCCCTCAAAACGGCACGCAGTAGCTCTGACAGGAAGTTTGCCAGCAATTGCGCACACAGCAGCAACAACATCAGCAACCTACAGTACCTGCTGCCTCCATGCCCCACGGTTTAGTGGAAGTAGCTCGCGCAGCACGAGTGGACGTAGTATTTTCGTTGCTACTATTGCGGCGGTTTGACGGAAATGTGGCTAAGGTTAAGCAGTATAAGCAGGTGCACAGCAGCATGCCGTCGGGCGATAGCAGCGGCAGTAATAAGGACTGCAGCAGGAGCAGACACGTCATCAGCAGCATGACCGATGCAACATTAGTACGTTGTCGTTGGAACGCGGACCGATCCTCCTTACGAGAAACAGGGGACGTTTTCTCCGCGTGTGGAGCGGTGGAACACGCGGCAGCCGCAGCGAAATGCAGTCGCAGAATAACGTTTTTTCGATCCTTCTTGAGAGAAACAGGGGCACTGTCTCAGCGTGTGAACCGGTGGCACACACGGCAGTCGCAGCGAAATGCAGGCGTAGAAGAACGTTTTCTCTGTCTTGCGGTGCGTTGCGCTCAACAGCAGGAGGAGCAGCACATCGCCGTGCCAACAGGTTCCTGCGGGAGTGTGCTCTTCCTGCTGTGTGCGTAGTGGTATGGAGCAGAGAATCGATTCTGCAGACAGATCTCACAGCTGCGCGCGTACCCCCGGGTGCCAGGTGCGGTCCTGCTTAAGATCGCTGCAGGGGAAACACCCGTTGCCGTTCTGAGAAGTGCGGTGCCGCACACACATGTCCAACATTTGTGTGTGTCCTCATACATGTAGGTGTGCCCGTCTGCGAGACAGCGATCCAAGATAAGATTCCATCCATAGTGAGGGCAGCTGAAGCACCTGGTTGTACATACACGTAGATGTGTGTGCGTGGCCGACGCTGCAGCCGCAGTACCAGCAAAACGATTAACTCGGTGTAGGAGCTGCAGTGAACGCACCAGAAACTGCGTCCGTGGGTGTGCCAGGAGCAGGGAAGGTAAAAACACTGTTGCTGGTGCTGATGTATGGAAGAGACATTTGCAAGGCGCGACAGGCGCTACTGTAGCAGGGTCGCCACCGTTCTTCAAATTCACCTCTTTATAGAGGAACTGTCTATGTGACGCTGTATCAACTGCGTCTTCCTGCTAGTCTGTTCGCACAGTTGCATCAGGGCACACACACGTACCTGGTCCTGCCATCCTGGTCATCGCCGAAGAGACTCACGGGCAAATGTTCGTAAGTATGAACGTATCTCCAGCAGAATGTTCACGGCTATACACATGTGTATCCATAGGTACTTTTGCATACGTAGCTATATACGTTTTACGTGCGACTATCTGCTGATATGCGCGGCCGCGGCAGTTGCATACCATTACGCCTGCACACATGTAGAAAACTTGCAGAGCAGCAAGTATACAGCCTATCACAGCGAGGCAGAAACAGTCACCCCGACAGCTGCCGACGTACGACTACGCGAGGGCTGCCCGAGCCCAGATTGCCCGTGTTCGTGTCTGCGTATCTCTCTGCAGAGCGATTAGGAGGAAAAAAGCGGAGGATCATGTGTGCAGACTTATTCAACAGTATAGCCACGCGTGTAACAAGGATGGATTGTCCACCTCATCCCTGCCTCTCTCTGTTTATCTATCTACATGGATAGATGGATAGCTCGATAGCTCTCTGTCTCTCCAGCGGTCTATCTAGCTATACATGTAGATAAACAGCTCTCCGTCTCTCCATGTATCCGTCTACCTACTTATGTAGTAGATACATTTCTACACCGTATTTGTACCGTGTGCGTAGATATGTGGACGTAGACCCACACGCATGTGCAAAGCCTCTCTTCCATTACAAGCCGCATTTTCTACGGGTGGCGTCAGCCACATGAAAATATATGTGTGTACTACGTATACGTACAGTTGTATATATACGTATATACATACACACATATATTTGTGTGCGCTAATACGTGGGAACATACGTTCATATGTAGATACGAACAGACCACGTGGGTATACCATCTCCGCCAGAAGGTGCGGTAAAGAAACCGCTACACAGGAAGCCGCTATAGGCAACAGGGCTGCTGGTTTAAGCAGGAAGGCTGCTGCTTCAAGTAGCTCTTTAGATACACGAAGGAGAGCTGCTAGCCAAGGCAGGGGCGACAAGCTGCACAGAAATTTTTATGTGTCCTGCCGTTGCGCTCGGGTCTCTGTTGCTGCGGCTGCATCGCTGCTGCTTCTCGTGCAGATCTGCCTCCTGAGTCTGCAGCAGCTGCTCCTGTATTCCTGCTGCTGCTGCTCGGCGTTCGTCTACTTCGTCTCGGTCTCCAGCTACTTCTCCTCGGTCTCCGCCTACCTTTCCACCGTGTCCCCCCCTCCTCCTTTTGCTGCCACGACTCTTGCTGCTGTGCATACCGCCTTTACGCGTTCCCGGTCCTGGCGCTCCGTCGCAGCTGCTCCAGGGGCCTCTTCTGCTGCTGTTGAGGCACTGGTTGCTGCTGCTGGCACTGTCCCTGTCGCACGGGTCTGGTCTGCCGAGACGGCAGCCGGCGACTGCTGCAACTGCTGGCGCTGTGTAGCCGCGGCAGATCTGGCTGCAAGCAACAGCGGCGCGCTCGCCTCTCCTACACTTCTTCTTTTCCTAGCAGTTTTGTCTGCACTGCTGTGCGTAGCACGCGCTGTGCTGCAGCTCTTCCCGCTGCTGTTTCTTCGTCCGCCGCCGCTCCTACAATTTGAGCGAAGACGCCTCTCTGCTGGACGCGACGAGCAGCTTCCAGGATAATTCTGTGTGGGGAAACATGCGCCTCTTCCACCGCTTCTTCTGTGGTCGTCGCCTGTTGCTGCTTGCCTGCTCGTCGCCGCTGCTGTTTTTTGCTTTCCATCTTGTTTCTGCGTCTTGTCGCAGCTTCCTCCTGATGCTGCTGTTGCTGTGCCTCCTTCTCCTCCTGCTGTTGCTGCTGCTGCTGCAGCCGTCGCAGCTCCTGCAGCTCGTATACCGATCGCCGCGGCAGCCCTCCCCCCTTCCACGCCTCTGTAGCAGCAGCTCGAAGCAGGAAATGTCGCCGTCGCTGCGCCGCTGCTACTACCACCTGCAGCTTCCTCTCTTCTGCTGCTGCTTCTTCTGCGACTTGCGGCTGCGGACGATTCTCCACCTGCCGCGGCGTTTTATTATTCTTCTTCTTCTCTTCCTCACCCGCGGCAGCAGCGGTACGAGAGCCGAGCAGCGCCCTCCGCACGGCTCTGTCAACAGCCGCAAAGGAAGAAGCAGAGGATGACGACGCAGAAGAAGAGGCAGCCGCAGCACCAGCAGCAACAGCGTCAGCTGCTGCTGCTGCTGGCACTCTGTCGAGACAAAGCAAGGCAGGCCGTCGCGATGAGAAGGTGAGCCTTCTGCCGCTGCTGAGGCTACTGTTACTGCTATGCTTCTCTCTTCCACTGCTACTGCTACGTGTCTCTGTTCCACTTCGTACAGAGCTACCTAGGACATAGCTGTCCTGGCCGGAGGTGCTACTGCCGCAGGTACTGCCGATGTGGCAGTTGTTGCCACTCGTGCTGCTTCCACTGTCTACGTCGCCTGCAGGTATAGAGACGCTCAGCCAACTACTGGGTCGCCGCGGCGGCAGAAGTTTGTCTTCTGCCTGCTGCGGGAGTGCTGAAACGCCCTCCTTGCCTGCTGCAGCAAGCAGTTCTGCTTGACCAATCTTCCCCTCTACGCCAGCAGGAGCACGGGCTGCGAAAACGCTGGCAGCACCATCAGTGTCTCGCGTAGAATTCGCCGCTGCAGCGGTTTTGCCGACACCAGCAGCAGGCGGCGCAGCAGTGAGGAAAGAGGCCGCCTGCACTAGGCTTTGCAGCAGGGCTGCTGTGCCTGCACGTGGCGTCTCTGCAGCAGAAGAAGCTGCCCGAGACGACAGGAAAGAAAATTTCTTCCTCGTCTCCGGCGGCTGTCCTTCCTCCCTCTGTTTCTTCCACTGCGCCGGCGTGTATGTCTGCTGCTGCTCCTGTTTCTGCTGCTGCTGACTGCCCTCCACCTGCGACTGCTGCTCCTGCTGCTGTAGCTGCTGTCGCTGCGCGTCGACGTCTTCTCCTCCCGGCGGCGGGCGACCCGGTGTCCATACCCCAGGAGCTGCTGCAGGCACTGCCGCAGACGCTGTCTTTGTAGGGCAGCGGCTTTCACCAGAAGGAGGGAACGCAGTCCCAGACACACGTAGCCAAGCACCGTCAGCAGAAGGAAAGAATAGGTGGGTGTTTGCTTTGCGCTTCGTCTCACAAGCACCAACAGCAGAGAGTTCAGCAACACCAACGTCGGGGAATTCAGCCGCCGCAGCAGCACGAGAAGGTGTCTCATTAACGCCAGCAACAGGCATCTGCGCAAGACCAGCAGCAGCAGCAGCGGCGCAGTTGGTCGCACCGGGGCCGTGATGGTCCTGCTGCTGCTGCTGCTTTGGACCCTTTGCGAGTGACACGGCGCTACTGCTCGCCGCAGAAGATTCTTTCAATGCGACAGAAGCAGGAGCAGCAACTCTGCGTCGTCGTCTGGCTGCGCGTTCTTCTGCTTGCCTACGCTTCCTCTCAAAAAGACGCAGCAGTTGTTCTTCTTCCTCTGGTGTCTGGAGGCCTCCGTAGTCGTAGTCTTCATTCTCCTGCTGCAGCTCTTGCTGCTCCTGCTGCTGCTGCTCCTCCTCCTCTTCCACTTTCTCTGTGTGCTCATATCGCTGTGCCCCCGCGCTTTGTGGTTGCACGGCCTGCTGCGGCACCTCCGCTTCGAAGTCCTGCTGCGGTTGCTTTTGCTGCGGGCGTTGCTGTTGCTGCTCCCGCCTCTGGTGCTGCAGTTCCTCCTGGGGACGCACTTCTTCCCCACCGCGACACCCTGAGCCCTGCACCTGTGACTCGCCTCCGTCGCTCTCACCACCTGTCTTGCCGCACTGCCGCTGCCGCGACTCGTCTTGCTGCCGCTGCGGAGTCCACTTACGTTCTCCACGCTCTCTCACTCCAACACAGGTGCCTGTCTCTCTCGCTGCTGTTGCTGCTGAACGCTGTGTTTGCTGCTCTCCCTGCTGTTCCGGGCACCGTGCAAGCCCTCCTGCTGCTGCCGCGTGTTCTTTCTCTCTCTCTCCACCTGCTGCTCTAGCCATCCCCCCTTCCCCCTCCGGCGCTGCCGCTTTCGTTTCTTGCAGGTGCAGGGCCGGAGCCAGGCCGTCGTCCACGTGTGCGCCTTGACTCTCTCTTACAGCAGAAGCAGCAGCAAGCAATTTGTCACGAGTGTGCGAGCTCACTACGCTTCCGGGAGCTGTTGGCTGCCGTGGTCCCCCTGTCCTACGCCTGTGGACTCCGTCCGCTGCAGCTGCTGCAGGTTCCTCGTCTTCTGCTGCTGCGGTTGCTTCGTTTCCTTCCCGCCTACCAATCGGTGCTGCGAAGCCTGCCGCTGCTTCCTCTATCGTGCTCTCCACCTCTGCTGCTTGCTTCGGTATCGCTTCTTCTCCCTTATCAAGCAGTCCCTCCCCGGCTTCCTCTTCTTCTTCTCCTTCCTCCGTGTCGCTCCATTCCGCTGCCACGGCGTCTATCTCTGCTTCTTCTTCTTCTGCCTCATCTCTGTTATCTGTATCTTCTTCCGGCAGGTCCTCTTCCTCTTCCTCTGCAAACAGCTTCGCTAGGTCCGACTGAATCTCCCTCAGCAGCGCAGCCTCTTCTTCTTGTTCTTCGTCTTCTTCGTCTTCGTCTTTCTCTGGCTTTTCTCTTGCTGCTCCTTTCGTCGCTCCAGGGCCCTCCCCCACTGCTTGCTCTTCTACTCTTCCTCTTTCGTTCTGTCCTTTTCCTTTCTCTGCTGCTGCTCCTCTTCCCTCTTCCTCTCCTCCTACTTCCTCGTCGTCAACTAACTTGACCGCAGGACACGCTGTTCTCGCTGCTGCTGCTCTCCCTGCTGCTGCTCTCCCTGCTGCTGCTCTCTCTGCTGCTGCTGTCCCTGTTGCTGCTCTTCCTGCATCTCCTGCTGCGTCTGTCGCTCTGCCCCGCGCCGCTGCTCCCATTGCAGCCTCCTCACCCTCTGCGTGCGTCGCCCCCGCAGCAGCCTCAACGTACGTCTCTTGAGCAAGCAGCTCATTTTCCTGCTGCAGCAGCTGCTCCTCGCGCTCTCCCTGCTGTTGCTCCTCCTCTGTCTCTTCCTTCCCTCGCCACTGCTGCAGTCCCTCCTCCTCCTGCTCCGTTCCTCGCTGCTGCTTCTGGCGCCGCTGCTTTCGTTGCTGCTTTTGCTGCTGCCGCAGCGAGGACACCGCGTGCGCCTGCAGCGTTTTCGAGATCTGCTGCTCCGCCGGATCCAGCACGTCAGGCTCGCCTGGACATTCACGTGACGCTTGCACCCTCAGATATATATGTACACGTACACACGTAGATATATTTACCGATGCGCACACACAATCATAGACATTTTTCACATATACATACATACATAAGCGTACACATACACAGACACATGTATTCAGACGCGCACGCACACGAGGCTGTACACACAGATAGGTTATACGTAGTACATACGGCTGTACTACCACAGACACGCAGACGTGTCCCTGCAGGTATAGAAGGCTAGGGGTAAACGAAAAACAAAGACACGATGTCTACGCATATAAGGAACGTGAGACAGAGAAGGAGCCACTGGTATCTTATGCGCGTGTCTACTTTTAACAACACATATACACCCGCTAAAGTCTTCGCGTGTCTACATCGTTCAGAGCAGGACGTGACGCTGAGATCCTCTCCCCATTTCCTTGTGCCACGCAGATTTTCCACAAGAAACACAACCTCTCCAGCAACCCATCTGGACAGTAGCGCAGTTTCCTTGGCGAAGCCGCGACTTGGCAGATACACGAAGTTCCCTGCGTACGCATATCACGCTCTCACGTTCTTGGCCGATACGCTAAACAGCCACGCGATGTCCCCCCGTCCACACATAAGCGTACACAAAAATATATATATATATGTATATGTTCGTGTGGACGCACGTACATATGTACACACGCTTATATGTATGTATGAGAGGCGTATATAGGTGCATACGTCCTCTTGGGCCGGCGTATACATGCAGATCATTCAAGCAGCACAGCAACGCTCTGTCTGCCTCTCTATATATGTGCGTCTTCGTATCTTTGTGTGGGTAGCAATTTAGAAGTACAGGCGGGAGTGCGGAAGAGGAGTCGTTCGTTGAATAGACACGAGCAGATCATACCATAAATGCACGTGCACCTCCTGAGGGCCAACTGCAGAAGCAGCAGCAGTCCCACACGCACGAAGGCAACAGCAGCAGATCACTCTCAGCCCACACACGCGTTCACCCAACGGACGCGGCCGGAGATCCCCTTGTATCCCCCTCTAGACGAAAGTGGATACATATATGTATATATGCGTTAGTATACGCATATGTATAGATCGAGATATGTATGTATGTTGACAGACACATACACATATGTATGCATTCGTGACCCGCTTTTCTTCCACGTGAATGTGCGTCGCGTATCTCTTGAGGTATGGGACGTCTGCAGGCGCTTAGGCAGACAGCAGCAGAGTCCCAGCCAGTTTCTCTCTCTTTTCTCTGTGTCTTCTCCGCGTGTGCACCTTTTCACGCGACGCAGACACGAGCGCAAAAAGTAGACACGCGTCAGGAGGGGAGACCGACTCAACTACACACCTGGGGAACAAGGTGGACATGCTATATGTGTGTATGTGTATATTGAGACACCTACACTGAGGCACGTAGAGTGTCAGCCCAACACACCTGTATCTTGGATAGAGACGCATGCACCACGGCAGCCGCAGGGGCCTGCCGACTCTGGACAAGTCACGCCGAAAAGACGTCTGTGTACACCTTTGCAGAGTATCACATGCGTCGTCGGTTTTCAGCGGTAGACCACCTCTCTCATTTCTCTTCCTTACGACATATACATATATACATTTATAGGTAGAAATATAGATCTACATACATATATGTAGATATAGACATAGGTACAAAGATAGAGACATTGATTTATACATCAGCATATATATATATATATGCATGGTTATATAGATGGAGGATTCCCTCTCTGTATATACATATGTGTGTTTGTGGCACCAAACAGAAGGCACGCGGGGCTGGAAACACGCAGGCAATTGTTGCAGAGTACCGTACCAAATTCGTCGCGCAGCTGCCTCCTCCACTGCGTCTCGTCGCCTTCAAAAAGCAAGTGCTGAGCAGCTGCAACACAAGCACCAGAAGTCCCAGCGAGCCGGCAACTTGGTATAAGAAGCTACAGCAGCGGCAGCAAGACCCGCAGCATGACAGCAACAACAGCTGTGCGCCAAGTGCAGGAGCAACGCCGACAGTAGAGGCAGCAGCGGCAGCAGCAGCACTCGCACTGGCAGCAGCGGCAGCAGCACTACCGCCGGTAGCAGCAGCAGTCCTAGCACCGGCAGCAGCAGCAGCAGTAGCACCGGGAGGAGCAGTGATGCACGTGGGAGCAGAGCCGTGGCACCTGCAGCGTGTACAAAGACAGCCACCACGCCACCCACCCCAGCACCAACAGCAGCAGCAGGTTCATCCTCGGAAGCAGTAGCAACAGCAACAGCTCTTGTCGTAGTCTCACGAACCTCCCCTCCCTCCTGCGCAGAGGGCGGCCGATTGATCGGCAGCAACGGCAGAGGAACAGCAACAGTGTACGCCCCACAACAGCAGCAGTAGTGGCGGATTTGGAGCAAGCAGAAGCGCCGCCGTCGTCCCCAGGAGGCGCAACAGCATACTACCCAGCTGCTGCAGAAGAAACCCAGCCAGAGATGCGCGTGCACACATCTCCGCAGACATCGTGAGGCCAAGTGAACACTCGCGAGCGCTCACGCAGCTGTTTTACACCTCCCGTTCCCGCGCGCACACCACCACCTCCTAGGCGGACGTCTCGGAGCAGAGTCTACGAAAATTCACGAGCACGTGGGCGCCTGACCTCTGCGCTGCTGTTGTGTAGATCTTCTGCAGGCAGCGTCCGTGCTGCCCCCATACGTACACAGCAGCGACGACACATGAATATATTGTGTATATCTGTTTGACAGGTCGTTGTCCAATGTTAGGCGATTCTTCACACATATAGGGAGAGACGCAGAGCTCTACCGAGAAAGCGACAAAGGAGAGAGACAGTCCGAAGTTCTATCAGCTGTGCTGTTCCTCCTTCTAGCGGGGTGCAGCAGGTCTGCGCAAAGGCAGACGCAATTTGGCCTTCTTACGACTACTCCACGCGCTATAGCGCCAGCCACCTAAGCCTTACCCCGCAGCGCGTCCGCAAGTATACTCTAGGAGGACAGCTCTCTGTACATAATAGAATCGAACGCGTCGGAAGATCCTTGTCTGCCGATATATATATACAAATGTATAGATGCATGTATAGGGATAAAGAGAGAGAGGAGGATAAGCGCCTGAGAGGCATGCGGGAAGGCACCTGCTGTTTGCTGCTTCCACTCCGCGCTGTTTTCCGCCGTCGTCGCAGCAGCTTCTTCGAACGTCCGCAGCTCCTCCTCATGCTCCCCACCTGCGCACTCGGATTCCACGACGCAGAGACAAGCGTGTGTGCCTGTACTTACATTTGCGTATGTAGCCACAGAGTTGCAACAGCACCTGGGCAAGGATCTACCGAAGAAGACGTACTTATGTGTACACATATACATATATATATATATTCATAGAAGCTTGCATACGTGGGCTCCTCCTGATTCTCACAGACACACTGTTACAAATATACATGTACAGACGCATAGATACACACCGACGTATAGATACGTCCTTGCATATGTCTGTATATAGAGAGATTTACGACTATAGAATTACACATATGCACCATCTGATCCTCACTGACACCCCCCTACATACGCCTATCGGGCATATGTAGTTGTATATATATATACGTTTACGTACATTTACACTATGTCCACAAACACACTAGTACACACTTATACATATATATATGTATATGTGTACACACGTAGATATACTTCCACGTATACGTATGTTCGTATATACAAACATATGTATACGCTCGCTTACACGAACAGCACACGTCCACATACTACGCATTGATACACACATACACACGTACATATACGTGTAAAGGAGTGTGTGGACACACACACACACGCTTATACGTATGTGTACATATAGATATACGCTTGCATGAAGGCAGGGCCCCCTTCGGACAGAGACCACCACGGCTAGGCACATCACTCACAACAGAGACAGCGACTGCATGCGACAGACAAGCAGCTCCCACTTCTTCCGTCCGCCGCGGCGCGCTCGAAGGAGGGGGGGCTGACCGACCCACACGCGCGTTCTTCCGCAGAACGGCGGGGGTCGTCGCATGCACCGGCGGCGTCCTCTCACAGAAGTGTACGACATCACCGCGTCCCACCCCCCCGCTCTGCATGCCGCTGTTCACGAAGGTGAGAAGTTGCCGCCATGCCAACTTCTACATGGTGGGGTGCAGCACAGCAGCCACGACTGGGCATCCAGACCGCTCCGCATGCATACGCGGCTACGCAGGACATCTGCACGACCCCTCGCGACACACATACATACATATATGGATCAGCGGATGTGAATTTATGTGGAGGTATGTATATACATATGCCTCTCACTCACTACGTCATCCACACAGATATATATATATATAGATATATATAGATATATATATATATACGCACACAGCACACACACAGACTCTGTTAGTCTGTGCACACATATGTCTGCATGTATGTATGCCCGTAACAGAGTATATATCTGTGCATATATATGTGTACCTACATACGTATATATGGAGTTTACAGGTGCGCAAGTAGAGTTGGTTAGTGTGAATATCTGTGAGCTGGACAGATATAGATAAGGCAGTTGGGCGAGTTTGGACGGGTGCCTCGTCAAGCAGAAATTTGCCGGTAGATATGTGGACGGGTCTTCATGTGCAAATATATCTATGTGTCTGTGTTTAGGCGAAGAAGGTCAACCGTCCCATTTATACGTGTATACACACACACACACACACACACAAGCCTAGGTAGGCATGCCTGCGAGTGCACGCGTGCGTTTTCCCCGAAGATCCATAGAAAAGGAACGAACAGAGGGG
>KL647295.1:1885177-1935478 GCA_000727475.1 Sarcocystis neurona | reverse complement strand
GTATACACACACACACACACACACACAAGCCTAGGTAGGCATGCCTGCGAGTGCACGCGTGCGTTTTCCCCGAAGATCCATAGAAAAGGAACGAACAGAGGGGGACAGCACAATTCAGGTAGAGCATCCCCGGCTCCAGAAGAGACGTGACAACTCAGCTAGAGCATGCCCGGCTCGTAGGAGAGCGTCCCCGGCTCGTAGGAGAGCGTCCTCGGCTCCTAGTACGCTACTTTCGGTGGCGTTTTTCTTCTGTCTTTCTCTGGGTGTGTGTATGTGACGTACTGAGCATCTTGCGCAGAAGCAGCTTCACCTCGCCGGCCAGGTCCGATCGGTCTGCTTGCAGCTTCCGGAGGACCTGTCGCTTCTGTGCTTCTTCCGCAACTTCTTCGGCGAGGTCGTCAATGCCAACTGCGTGAAGAATTTCTTCGAAGGCTTCGTCGGTCTCATCCCTGTATCCTGCGTGGGGCGACAAGAGCAGCGCAAACGACGCAGCTCCCAACGAAAATAGACGCGACGACGACGCCCTCCCTCCCAATCCCCTCTCCTCATCACACGGAGTAACAGCAATAGCAGCAGCAGCAGCAGCACAGAAAGCAGCGGCAGCAGCAACAAGAGGCAAAAGCGGCAGCACCAGAAAACAGGCGACAGCAATGGCGATGGAGAGAGACGAACGTACGGCCTCCCCACTTCGAGACACGGGAGGACTCTCCACTGCACTGCAAGGAATAAAGTAACGCTCGAAGTGTGTGTGTGTGTGTGTGTGTGTGTGTGCACATATATATACATACATACACATATATATATATATATATATACAGAGAGAGAGAGATAGGTGATGTATAGGCAAAACATAGAAAGCAGAAACGGTAATGATCGAGAAGAAATTCCACCTCAGGGTATCAACTGAAGGAAGAGTTTTTTGCCGCTGCTGGTCACTATATATCTACACATACATGTGTATACGCATATATATATATATATATATACATTGGACGTGTGTATACGCACGTATATGTCTATGTATATGTACATACAAACACATACGCATATGCACATATATATATATATATATATTTGTACGCATGCAGTAAGCATGCACTCTGGGGTGTGCGTCTTTGTGCCTGGCAGACGTAAGGGGAAGTGAAGACGCAGATCGAGAGGGCCAGGCAGATATTCAGCGAGGCAGGGAGCTCGAAAACTCTTTGATGCACGCATATTGAGAGATAGAGAGAGACTGAGAGAGATAGCAGCAGACATATAAAGAGAAGAAGGGACGCAACACTGCTAGGCACTTGCGTACAGAAGGGGGAACCTGCACGTTGGCAGCCCTTCAGCAGCGCTGTCGTGCTGTCGAACGAGCCAAAGCACAGCCCCCAAAGCGATCAAGGGCGACACAAGGAAGGGCAGCAGCAGCGATGGCAAAGTGAGGCAGGCGGAACACATAGGCAGCTGAAGAAAGCGGCAGAAGAGCAACTGCTGCAGCAGCAGAAAGAGGCGGGACCGAGACGGCAGCGCTACAGCAATAATGGAGCAGCAGGAGACGCGCCTGCACAGGAGGGGGGAGGTGCTGTGCACGAGCGGGGTAGTAGCAAATGCTGCCGACAGCTCCAGCTGAGCCGGGAGCAGCAGCAGCAGTACGCAGCAGCGGCCGCAGCGCAACGTCGTCGTCAGCGGTGGCAGACGGCCGCCAGCAGACTCTATACAGGCAGCGCAGATCGCATGAGATCAGCAGCAGCAGTTTGCCAGCAGCAGAGAGCAGCAGCAATCGTAGATCAAGATCCTCGCAGTGGCCTATATCATTACCTGCCTTGACTTTCTCCGCCCATTCGGCCTCTTCTTCCTCGCCTTCAGCAATTAGTCGAGCAGCAAACGCTTCGTCTCGTGCTCTCTTGCTGCCCGGCTGCGGCTGCTGCTTGCTTCGCCTTTTGCCCCGGCTGTGCGGCGCAGCTCGTGCCGTCGTCGCCAGGGCCTGCAAGTCGCGTAGCACCGCCAGTCGGTCCTCGTCGGTGAAGTGCAGCGCGTCGTCTGCCTCTGCACCAGTCGCAGCAGCAGCAGCAGCCAAAGGAGGTGCAGCGGGGCCAGTGGCGGCAAAGGGGAATGAAGAAGAAGGAGAACCGGCGCCAGCAGCTGACCCGAAGACGGGAGCAGAAACTGCGTTAGGAACAGCCGCCGCCGCGTTCACGGGCTTCTCAGCAAGAACCACAGAGGAGGCAGCGCCAGCAGAAATACCAGCACCACCAGGAGATGTGGCAGCCACACAGATACCACCAGGAGCTACACCTGCTGAAGAAGCAGCTGCCGAAGGAGCAGCCGAAGCATCAGAAGCAGTGGATGTCTTCCGTTTGAACGGCCTTTCTGTAGATATTGAAAGGTCGCGCAGAATTCTGAGCACGTCAGGGACCTCGCTGTCATCTGCTGCACCAGAAGCATGCATCGCATGCTTCTTTTTCTTCGCTGCTGCTGTCGCAGTAGCCGCCCCAGCAGCATCCTTCCCGCTATCTTCGTCCCTGCGAGATAGATCTCCGCTGCAGCGGTGCGTGCGGCCCACATCTGCCATGCTCCCGTTTTCCGCTAACGTGCTGCTGCCCGTTCCTTCACGTCCGGGACGGCTGCTGCTGCTGTCGCTCCTGCTGCTGTCGCTGCTGCTGCTGTCACGTCCGCTGCTGGGGAAGCTGACCGACGTGCTGTTGTCGCTGCTTGCAGTCACACTGCTCCCATCGCCCTCTCCTAACGCACTCCCGCGGCTGCTGTCACTGCTGCTGCTGCTGCGGGGGTCCCAGAGGCCATTGCTGCTGCTGCTTCTGCCGTAGAACGAGTGGCTGCCGCTGCTGCGAGCGCTGTCTGCTGCAGCAGCGAGTTCAGGATGCGCGCGGCGGAAGTCGTCCGGCTCCCACTCGACGAGACGAGGCCGCTGGCCAGAGAGGTCCGGCACCTGGAGTGTACGTACACCCGAAAGCTTTGCATGCCGCTGCGCGTCCGCGACCAGCTGAGGCATCCCCACCTCTTCGCTCGTACACTCTTTCACTTCTCTCCAAGCGTCGGCCACACTCATCTCGTCTGGCGCCTTGCGCTGCAGTCTGCAGCAGCGCATGCAATATGTGGACAACACACCCACCGCAGCCCAGGAGTGAAGCTGCGCAGCAACGCAACCCGAATCTCCCCACACGTACACGTACGCAGGCACGCGTACATGCGCGTGGAAGTTTCCCTTCATATGTCCACGCGATACACATTCAGGAGAGTGTGTGTCTGAGACGCAGAGAAAGGTTCTATTGAAAAAGAGTCGATCGACGCGCTACGGAGAATGCTGCTGCCACAGACTTGCAAGGAAATGACAAAGAGACGCCGGCCCACATACCCACACCAAGTCTGGAGAAGCTTCGAAGCGTACATACGCCACATACACACACACACGTGTATATCTATAAGCAGGAGCATAAATACACACACATATATATATGTACGTCCGTATACATATATATACATGTATATGTACCTACATTCATAGACACGCGCAAGAGACACGTAAAGCCTCGAGAAGTATTAGGACTCGACAGATGCGATAGATGCCTATGTCTGTACGCGGAGACACAAACATTCAAAGGGAGGCATACACGTCCGAATCACAGATGCAATGCGTCAATATATAAACCTATACATATATACGTCTCTATACACACGTACCTGTATACGCAGTGTATCCATGCACATATATATACGTGTATGTACACACCCACAGATACGTCAATATATAAACATACACTTATCCAGAATGTACGGACGCATGCACATGTACACGAGGAGGACTCATATATATACATGTATACATACGCATATATACACATATATATATATATATATATTTCATAAGGGTATATATTTCCTCTCGTGTGCGTCTCCTGTCACGTGCTAGACTTCGCAGTAGTCTTCCCAGCCCCGCGTTCAGCCTTGCTGCACGACGCTTTCCCGCCTTCGTCTCCCAGCCCTTCGCCCCAGGCTGCTGCGGACACGCCGGTACCCTCCCCGCTTCCACACACTCGTACCTACACACATGCACGCCCACACCGTGTGCGTCCATATATAAAATATGTAGCACACATAGGTACGTGCGTATGACTGACGATAGTTCTACACTTGTATATATTTATACTACACACGCATATGTATGCGTGTACGCAGGTATATTTATTTACAGGTGCGTAAGCACGTCACTACGTCCCTCTTGGGAGGAAACGGTGTCAGCCAGGTACACCGGTAGAGAGATATTTGTTTGTTACCTCTGCATGCGCTTGCGTTCCTTGTAGGCTTCTTCCTGCATGCGTCTGTGGCGGTAGATCGCCTGCCACCGGTCGAGGTAGGCCAGCGCTTCCTCGAGCTCCCCTGCGTCCACTTCCTCTTCGAAAATGCCGATGCCGAAACTTGCAAAACGTCGTCGCTGGTCGGCCTTCACTGCCTCGACCGGGTCTGCCGCTCCACCTCCTCCTTCACCCTCTTTTCCTGCAACACTTGGGGCTGCATCACGTGCTGCTGCTGCTCCGTCACCTGCTGCTGCTGATGCGTCACCTGCTGATGCTGCTGATGCGTCACCTGCTGATGCTGCTGATGCGTCACCTGCTGCTTCACCGTCACCTTCTCCTCCTGCTCCGGTATCCCTTGCTCGTGATGCTGCAGCCTCTCTGATTGCTGCTGAACTCCTTCCGGCTGCGCGAGCGGCGTCTCGTTTTGCTTTTGCCGCTGCTGCAGCGGCACCTCGTTCTGCTGCTCCTGCAGCACCACTTGCTGTCGCTGCTGCAGCTACTTCGGCGGCAACCTCTCGTCCAGGTCCTGCTGGGCTGCCTCCTAGGCAGTCTTCCGCATCTTCTCGTGCTTCTACAGCAGTTCGTCTCGCTACGGTTGGCTTTCCTGCGGCTGGTCTTTTGCGCTCCTCTGCTGCGGCGGCACCGCCTGCTGCGGCTCCCGCACTTTTTTCTGTTGTGGTGCCGCCTGTGATCGCCCCGTCTACCTCAACTTCTGGTGTCTCCCCCGCTGCTGTTCTCCTCTGCAGCACACTCCCCTGCTGCTTTTCCTCCTCCTCCATCTCCTCCTCGTCCTCTGGTGACTGCTCCGGCTGGCACTGGCGGCACTGTTGCTCATCGACGCGCTGTGTCTGCTGCGGTTTCTGCTGCTGCGGCTGCGGCAAATATCGTTGCTGGTCTATGCTTCTCTGCTGCTGTTGCTGCTGCTCCTGTTTCGCCTGCTGCTGCTTCTGGTGCTGCTGCCGCAGCTGCTCCTCCTCGTCCTCCTTGTCCTCTTCCTTGTTCTGCTGCTGTTGCTGCTCAGATTTCAGCAGCTGACCCTGTCGTTCAGCAGCAAGCGCAGCCATCTTCTTCTTGTACTGCCTGTACACCTTAAGGGCCAGCTCCTCGCGTCTCTGCTGTTTCATCAACTTCAGAAGAGGCGGTTCTTCTGCTTCTTCTTCTTCTTCCAGATCCTGCTGCTGCTGCGGCGTCAAATGCACCAGCGTACGCTCCTCCGCCTGCTGCTGCTTCCTCCAGCGTGCCAGCAACTCCCAGCCAGGTCGTCTGCTCAGCTGTATGCTGCAGGCGCAGCACCCCACAACAGAGGCGCATCAGCAGCGACTTCTGTGGAAGCAGCAGCAACAAGTGGAAGAAGCGACGGGAAGAACGCCAGCAGCCGTTCATACAAGTGGCACCGACAGCAACCAACGCCGTCCACGTGTATGGCGATTTACTTGCGTCGTGTGCCCACACCATTACGCACGCATTCATGTACGTCTACATATACATAACGCTATATATACATATATACAGGTACGTAGCTTACTGTGTGTATATAGATATATGTGTACTACTTGTTGTATGTAAATACAGACTCATACATACCGATATATAACATATATATATATGTACGTGGCTTACTGTGTGGATATGGATATATGTGTACTTCTTCGTATATATAGATACAGATTCGTACATGCCGATACATATACAAATACGTGGGTACTTGGCGTTGCATGTCCCCCATGCAGGAGGCATTCTACGTGTGCTAAGGTGTACAGACACAGCGGGCGTGTGAACGCGTATATATATGTGCACATAGGCCTGCGTTTCAGGTGTACGTACACCCCAGAGAGCGCAGATCTTGCGGCGCGTGTGTGTGTGTCTACCGATTCCTGCGTGCGTCGAGAGTTGCGACACGAACGTTGGTAATCCAGTCGCCTTCCTCGTAGAAAACTTTCGACCGTTGCTGCACTTCCTCCGTAGTCGCTAACTGCAGGGCCCCAGCCTCCCTATTGCTTTCTGCTGCTGCTGCTACTGCTTCACTGCTGGTGCTGCTGCTTTGTCGTGGCTGCAGTGCTGCGGCTTCCCAGGTGTCAGCGCTTTGCTCGAGCTCCGGCTTCTCGAGTCGTCTACGCAGCGCCAACAACGTGCTGCGGTTGCTGCTGCTGCTGCCGCTCGGAGAGTAAGTATTCTCTGCAGCGTGCGGCGCCGCTGCAACCTTTCCTCGCCCCCCCGCCGCTGCAGCAAGGACACTGGTTCTTCTCCCTGCCGCTTCACCGCCCATTTCTGCTCGTCGCTGTTTCTGCTGTGCCTGGTCGACTTGCTGGGCGACGTGCAGGGGAAACAGCAGCTTTCCCGCACTTTGCTTCTGCTGCTGCGCGACAAGAAAGGACGGCAGCAGCTCGTAGAAGTGAACGAACGCTTCCGTCTTCGCGTGGATGTCTACATACAAACCCAAGTACGTCGTCCTTATGACGCGACCTTCTACCTCCTGTCCCACAAAAAAATCGCCAACATTCCAACGCAGCATGCCACGACGGATCTTCTCCCTCTCTGCCACCGCTGATGCTGACAAATCGCCGATCATTCTTGCGTCTTCCTCACTGTTTCGTCCGCCGTCTGCTGCACTTCTGCCTGCGGCTCGTCGCCCTGTCCTGCCTTCTCTTCCTGCTTCCCCACCGCCACCACATGCTCCTGCTGCTGCTGCTGCGCCTTCTCCTCCTGGTCCTCCTCGGTCTTCTTCACCAGTCCATGCTGCAGCCGTTGTCGTCGGATCGAGTGCTGGGGCTACGGCTGGCCAGGCGGCGAACCCGGGGCGGGTAGTAGAGACAGCCAGGACCCCTCGCACCGCATCGACGTGTTTGATATATAGGCGCAGCAAGTCTCCTTCTTCGACAGCGTCAGCAGGATGTTCGATCCACCGCTGCGACAGCTGCTCTTTCTCTGCATCCGACAGTAGCAGGCTTCCTCTCATTCTTCTTCTTTTTTCTTGTCTCTCTGCATTTTCGCTGTGCGGCTGTGCCCGAGACGTCCAGTCGAAGTGCACCCCCTCCCCCTGCTGCTGCTGCTGCTGGGACCCGGGAGCCGTCGGTGCCGGCCACTGCGAGTGGTGCTGCTGCTTGAAGAGCTGCGGCTGCAGCGTGTGCTGCAGTTGGAGGAAACGCGTAGCCGCGCGTTTGGCTTCGAAGATGTGGCTCATGTCCCTCACATGCAGCAGCGCTGCGGTGTCTGTACACCCCACATCTACGCGGCAGCCGTGGCGCAGCAGACGCTGCACTCGCCCGTAGACCTCCGTCCCCGCTGCAAGCAGGCCCAATGGAAGCCGCTGTCTTGCCGGCAGCGGCAGCCTGCACCGACGCCTTTTTTCTTCTCTTTTGGCCTGAAGCAGCTGGTCCAGAGCAGCACTCAAAAGTTTGTTCTTCTGCAGTGCTGCTGCTGTTAGCGGTCTTTTTCCTTCGAGCAGCTGCCGCTGCCTCGTCTCTCGCCGCTGCTGTCGCTCCCGCTGAAGCAGCCGCTGTCGTGTCATCAGCATTGCTGCTGCTTCCGCCTCCGCAGCTTCCTGCCGCAAACGCTGCTGCGTGACTGCTTTTGCTGCCTCCTGAAGCTCCTCCACGAAACGCTCTGCCGTCGGTTCTTCGTCATCGCTTCTCTCTGACGACCACGCCACTGTCGTTAACGAGGGTGTCACACAACGTGTTGCTCCTGGGCCACCAACCCCCTCTCCTGCGTCCCCTATTACAGGCCCTGCCTGCTGTCTGCATCCTGCTGCTGCTGCACACGCTGCTGCAACGCCTGTTCTTGGTCGCGCTGCTGCTGTCCGTGCTACTGCTAGCCGTCCTCCTGATAAACCTGCCGGTACCCAGCGTCCTGCCCGTAGTGCTGTCGCAGTTGGCGCGGTTCGTAGCAATTCGCCTCCTGTTTTCCGTCGTCTTGCTGGTGCTGCTCCTGCTGCTGCTGCTGACGCTGCCAGGACGCCGCGCCCTGCCGAACTGCCGAAGCGGAGAAAGGTAAATGCTGTCCCTGTTGCTGTCGGTGCTGCCGTTGCTGCTGCATTTCCTGCACCTAGGGTTGGTGCTGGTGTTGCCGTCGCTGCAGCTGTCGCTGCTGTTGCAGTACCTGGCGTGTATTGACGTGTTGCCACTGCCGTCCCCTTTACATGCGGCTCCCGTACACGGCAGTGGAGGGGGCACCAGCAACACCTTCTGCTGCTTTTCCCACGGGCGGCTGCTACTGGTGCCGCTGCAACCACCCCTGCCCATTTGCTTGGTGTAGCAGCAGCTGCTAGTGCTTCCTTTCTTTTTGGTGCGGCAGCAGGTGCAGCAGGAGCTCCTGCAGCAGGCACACGGGCAGGGACAGCAGCAGCTGCAGCAGCGGCTGCAGTCTCACATCCGGCAGCACCGAAGCGTGCTGGCCAGGCACTGGTTTGCTGCGGTGTACGTACACCACACAGAAAGCCGGGGTTCCACCCCAGCAGTCGTGTAAACGACGCAGGAGTCGGGAAGTACACACCGCCAAGCAGACACTGGTACGTCAGCAGCTGCCGTTCGTTGTCCTGCTGCTGCTGCAGCTCCTGCAGCCGCGTGGCACACAGACTCTCTCTGCTGCTGCAGTCATCTCCAGCGCGGCTGCTGCTCCCCACTCTCAACATCGGGCTTGTGCTGTTCTTCCCTTCCCCCGTGCTGCTGCTTCCTCTGCTGCTCCAGTAGCCGGATGCGCCCTTGCTGCACCTGCCCGTGGGTCGAGTGCTGCCGAGACGAGACGCCTCGCTGGTGCAGTCACCAGTGGAGCCCTTCCTTCTGCGCTTGCTGTCGCTACTGCTGCGCTTGCAGTCGACGACGGAACCGCCGCCGCTGTTGCTTCCACGGCTACTGCCGCTGCTGCCGCAGTCGCGACCTTCACTCTCTCCGCCACCAGTGGTGCTGTTGCTGCTCGTGCGGCAGCGTCTGCAACTCCTGGGCAGCCGAGCTTCCAGCAGTACTCCTACGCAGCAGGTCTTTCGAGCTGCGAGACCAGGACCACAAGAGCTTCCCGTACAACTTGACGCCGCAGCAGCAGCAGCAGCCGTAGATGTCGCCAAGTTCCCAGAGGCTGCTGCTGCTGCTGCGGCAGCGCCTGGCAGGTCGACCTGGGACACGGTCGCCGGTCTACTCCAGTTTCTCCATACGATATCTGCAGCTGCCCTGCTGCCGCTGCTGCTCCTCATGGCAGCGTCTGTGCGCATGCAGAGGCCCCAAAATATCAGCGTCCCACTCCTGCTGCTGTTGCCGCTGTAGCTGCTGCTGCCGTTGGTAGTCCTGAGGTGACACTCCTGCTGATGAGACAAACAGTAGCCACTCTGGCTGAGGCAGTGTGCTGCAGCTGAAGAGGAGCCGCCACATAGGAAGAGCAACAGCAGCAGGAAGATATACGGCAGACAACCACCGTCTTTCCTTCGCTCTTTTTCTCGTCGCCAGCGGCAGCCAACACCGCGCAGTACACCAAAAAATGCAGCTGCCGAAGATGCCCAGGTCCCACCAGCTGCGGCGGTCCTCTCCAACCCTGACCAGACGATGCTCTTTCTGCTGATACTTCTGCACCTGCTTCTGTTCTTGCTGCTCCTGCTGCTCTGACTTCTGCCGCTGCTCCCGGGGTTGCCTTCGCAAGGCCCCGTCCTCATGTAGCTCTTGGCTGAGGCGTGTATCTCACTTGACTTCTCCTGTTGGACGACAGCTGTACGCTCGCTTTTGCTGCTGGAGAAGCAGCTGCTGCCTCGCGAGCTGCAGCTGCACAACGCGCTCCTCCTGCTGGTCAACACAGCAATGAACCTGCTGCACCACGGGGCAACAGCGTTGCTGCTGCCGCTGCTGTTGAGCTGCTGCTCCTGCGGTTCGGCATTGCCCCTGCAGCACCCAGCAAGCCACCACGCGATGCCGCTCCTGCTGCTACAGGAGAAGCAGCTGCTGCTCCCGTTGCCGTTGCTGCTGCGAGGCCACTCCACCTTCCTACATTCCGCCCGACACCTGACCATGGCCCCCGTGCTGCTGCATGCGCTGGTGCTGCTGCTGTTGCTCCCCGGCCTCCCCCGGCTCCTGCCGCTTCCCACACATCCACTGCTACTCTCTTCAAAGCTTCCGCTGCCGCCGCAGATCTCCACCCTGCTGCTGCTGCCCGCACGGCTGCTGCTGCTGCCCGCACTGCTGATGATGTTGCTGCCCGCACGGCTGCTGCTGCTGCTCGTACGGCTGCTGCTGCTGCTGCTCGTATGGCTGCTGCTGCTCGTATGGCTGCTGCAAGTGTTGTCCAGGATCCAGCCGCTGCGCAGGTTGGTGCATCTGCTGTCAGCAGAGTCGACGCGGTGACGGCTGGTGCTGCGCTTTCGCCTGCTGCTGCTGCTGGGAAACCTGAGGCTGCTGCCTCGTCTTCTGCGGCTGCTTCTGCTTAGCTTGCTGCTGCTGTAGCTGCTGTGACCAGCCAAGTTGCCATGCCTTCTGTCCCTGCCACTGCTGCGGCTGTTGCTCCTCCTCCTGCATGTGTCCGCGCCTCTTCCGTTGGAACTGGGGCTCGCGCGCAAGCTGCGGCTGCGGCAGCAGATGCTGCTGCAGCTACTTTTTTGGAACTCACCGGTGAAGCTGCTGCTGCCGTGGAAGGTGCTGCTGCCGCGAGAGCTGCTGCTGCCGCTGTTGGTGCGGCTGCAGCGAGAGCTGCCGCTGCCGCTGTTGGTGCCACCGCTGCTGATCCTGGCACTGCTGCTGCGCGTTGTGGTCATGCTGGAAGAACGGGCAGAGAGGCCGAGGCCTCGGAGCCGCTTCGAACCTGCGCATGGCTTCTGCGGGGCTTGGCTGCTGCTGCTGCTGCTTCGCACTCCGGTCCTGCGGCTGCTCGTGTTGACTGCTGCTGCCACAATATTCTACGAGACCCGCTGCTGATGTCACTGTTGCGCCACCGTCACTGTTGCGCCACCGCCACTGCCGCAGGTCTGCGGTGGAAGCTGCCGCTGCTGCTCGAGCGCAGCACCTGCTGCAGCTACGGATTGCTGCTGAGTCCCCGGCAGGCGTGCGCGTGCTGTTCCTGCGCACACGTTGCTCACGACGTTGTGACCTCCTATTCCTACCTCAGGGCCTCTGCTGCTGCTGCTCCGCAGCTGCTGGCAAATGTAGAATAACCGGCGCCCGAGAGTTGCTGCTGCTCATCCGGCACCTCCGCCTCGACGGGATGTCACGTGTCTGGACAGGGTCGCCGCACAGACTGCGACTGCTGCAGCAGCAGCAAATGCTGCTGTGCCACTGCTGCCTGGGCGGCCGCTGCTGCTCGTCCGACCAGAAGATTCTGCTGCCCTCGCTGCTGCTCTGCTCCCGGCGGAGACTCCTCTCGTGTTCTGTTGCTGGTATTCCTCCTCCTCTTCTGCTTTCTGCTGCTCCGTCGCTTCGAGCGCCGCTGTCTTGGCTTGCGCTGCTGCTGCTCCTGCTGTTGCGGTGTGTCCTGTTGCTGCTCTCTGCTCTGTTGCTGGTCCGCATTTGGCTGGGCAGCAGCCGCTAGTGGATGCCTCTGGGCCCTTCTTCTGACGAGAACGGCCAGCTGTCCTGCTGCTGCTGCGGCGGCCTGGCGACCTGGCTTTACGCAGGCGAGGCTGCACGAGAAGCGAAGGCGTGCAGAGTTGTCAGGTAGCAGTAGCAGCGGGAGCAGCAACAGCAGCAGCAGCAAGAACAGAGCAGGAACCACCTAGCAGCAGCACTGCGACCGACAGCAGCAGCAGCACCGGTAACAAACGCAAGGGAAGTAACAGCAACAGTGGAAGTGCAGACACAGAGCACACTAATAGCAGAGAAATTCCCAGACGTCCCGGGCCTTAACGCAGCAGACTTCACTCCTCTACCGATACAAGTAGAGATCGAGAAACTGCTGCTGCTGGCATGTCGACGGGAGGACGCAGGACCGCGGCAGCACAAGGAGCAGCGGAGCACTCCAGCCCACAAGTCCCGGTTACCAAGGACGTTGCTGCATCACAAGTCTGAGAAAGATGGAGATAAAAAAAAAAGGCAAGCAGCAGCAGCAGAGCTACGACCCCTTACGGCACCGTGCCGGGAACGATGGAGCAAGGAGACAGCGATGGGGCTCCCCGGGAGTCGCAAAAGCCCCGTCAGCAAGAGCGTGTGCCTGGCAGAGACAAGGGCAGTGAAGGCCGCTTATGCCCCACAGAGTCAACTTCCCTTGTAGCAGCAGCAGCAGCAGCAAAGGAGAGTAAGCGGTATCTTAGATCGTCCGCGCACTGGGGACGGGTCTGCTGCAGCACACACGGAGGAGGAAGAGGAGCAGCAGCAGCAGGGGAAAGTCCTGCGCTGTTGCGAGTACACACTGTCTGTGGATCACTGCCGCTGCTGCCGCACAGCGCGGGGTGCGCGAGCAGCGGCAGCAGCAGCAGCAGCAAACCGAAGGGCGGTATATCTCTGAGACATACACAGGAGGCTAGTAGATAGTGGGGACCAGCAGTCCGGGAACGAGCCTATGTTTTATGCGGCTTCTTCAATAAAAAGAAAATCTCCCAATCCGCCGTTGCACGAAGGGGCAACAAGAACCAGCAGCAGCACCGCGACTGCCGCATGCAGGGGACGTCTCAAGAATGTGGGAAAAGCGAGGTGCGACGAACCGAGACCCGAGGCAGCTGAAAAAGCCAGCACCGTGGCTGCCTGAGCAGCAGAAGGAAAACTGCAGCTGCACGTAGACCAAGACGAAGTATCAGTCGCGAAGCAGAGGAACCTCATGAAGAGTCACACCGGACGGCTCCTGCTGCTGCGAGGAGGAGAAGGAGGGGGAGCAGCTGTGGCAGGAGAGGCATCACATAGGCAGCGAGCGTGTAAAGATGGGTGTGTAGGAAGAACTGGACACTGCCGAAGGCCGCAGATACATTCTTCCGTACCGGCAGCTGTATGTGAGTGTGCCGGGATATATATATCAGTTTAGCCAACTCGAGAGTCGTTTCAGCCACTGGCTCACCACCTAGCTTTGTACGTATTTTACTCACTTTCCTTCTAGTGTAGGACTATTTAATTTGAGCTTGCACGTAGTTCTCTCTTTACTCGGATACGCGGTAATAGGCGTTGTGCACGCTGTGGAAAAGGCTGCCACACACACACACACAGAGACACGCAAGGAGCTGCAGGAGCAACGAGCGTCGCAGGAGCCGTTGCAGGAGCCGTGGACATAAAAGAGAAATGGCAAAGTGCTCCTGCTGCGGCGAACGAGGAAGAAGAAGCAGCACCCGCGGAAAAGGCACGCAGGAGTGCCGAAGGTAGAGAGTCAGAATGCTTGTCTGCCGCTGCCGCTGTTGCACAGCAGCGGTCAAGACCGTGTGACTGTGGTCAAGCGTGCGATGCAACACACGCCTACTTCGAGGAGATAAAAAAGGAGGAGGAAGACCTGGACGAGTTCTGAAGAAAGGCGCAGCAGGCGCTGCACACAGCAGGAGCAAACTGCGGCTTCTCTTTGTCTCGCATGCACCCACGCCCTGCGAAGCCGGCGGTGAACAGCAGCAACAGTCGCTGCCGCAGCAGCGGCACGGGGTGAAGGACGCGACACCGCAGCAGAAAAGCAAAAGACAGCCACTTCGAACTCCTTTTATGCGTGCGGCGCATCCTGTGACAAGAGCGAAACCCAGAGCAGGACGATCAGCACCAGCAGCGCAGCCAAGTGTCTCACCAACGGTGGCCATCCCCAGGGCTTCTCGCATGCACCGCTACATGCGCGCGTGCAAGTACGGTCCCTAGGGATCGATGCTACCGGCAGTGAGAGACAACACTTTTTCTCTGAACGATTAGCTGCGATGGTAGGGGCAGTGGGACAACACTAGACATGTACATATCTTCTATTAGCTCCGACCGGAGCGGCGCAGCCGTGAGACAAAACTAGCCACATACATACCTTCTGACGACGGTAGCGGCGGGGCAGTGAGACAAAAGCAGACATATACGTATCTTCTGTTAGCGGCGACGGTATCAGCAGTGAGATGAAACTAGATAGATGTGTTCTATTAGCTCTGATGGTAGCGACAGTGAGACAAAACTACACATACACGTCTGGACTTTTAGCTGTCCCTGGATGAAGCCTCTTCGCCCGTCGAGTACGGAGGACTGATTCTGTGTCGGTGTGTGTTTATGTACATATACATTTATATATATATATATATGTATAGGAAGAGCCTTGACCCACAGCGGAACTGCGCGCAAGTACATACGTGGAATCGAGTGCACGCATACGTGTCGCGTGGGAGTAGTTCACAGTTGACTCTGCAGCATGCCTGGTGGGTAGTCTCAGTGTGAAAATACATATACGTACATGTTCATTTGGAGAGACAAAAAGAGGCTTGATCTTGGTGAGTAGTATATATTCATACATACACGTACATGCGTGTTCCTATGTATGAACAGGCTTGCCCTCGCAGTACACACGATCTAATACGCCTCCGTGTCTGTGCGGAGGGGGAGCCGCCGTGGAACATCCTCGTGGCCTACACAAAATTGCCCCTTAAGGGATCATCACACACAACTACACTATCTATATAAAATAGTTTAGCGTATGTATTATGTACATAAGATATACGTATACATATATATAGTATATACAGCTATACATTTATATACATATACATAGTTATATGTATGCGTAACACGAGCTAAGAGTACGGTAGGGCTGTCGCCCTTTTTAAGGAGCTCCCATACATATGAGCAGTCTTCTGACCTTCTGCAGTTCACTTACCGCCGTGTTGATTCATGCGCAACGAGGGCCTGTCCACCGCCCCTCTACATCCACAGGTGGTGTTCACTCGCGAACACTTGACTTTTTTTCTTGGTATACTCGTGTGCGTTTTCTCCAGAAGGTAAAAGATTGAGTCAAACGAATGCCTGCGTGTACATTGAGCCTACCCACGTCGCAGACGTCTACACAAGTTGTTCCCCTACCTTTCCACACAGAAAAAGCGCAGCGAATCTCTTTGTGTTCGCACACATATGAACTTCTCGAGTGTAGTCGTGCCACGCACTTCTTGAGGACGCAAACGCAGAGAGGAAGTCGAGGAATTAACGGCCTGCATAATTTTCTACCATGCGCCCATGCACACAAATACAGAAGGAGACTGCGATGTAAACGCATCCACACAGGAACCAAAATATATATATATATATGTACACGGTAGTTTTCTTGTGCTGATGCGTATTTTTGCAATTTCTACGGAGGCTCAAGTTTTTCGCAGGGCACACACGCAGATGGACAAGCGTGGCGGACTGCTTCGGGAGGGGAGAGGACCCTGCCGACTTAGGCAGAGGCGTGCAAAATGCTTACCACGTCTTGCGACGTCGCAAGAATCAGTGCAGACACTCTTCTGTTTCTGTTGATACGCTGTTGAAAATTTAAGGATAAACACTACAGCCGCTCGTCTTCTACTTCTCTGAAAAGCGTCTCACACAACATCACAGTGTAGCCGCGGAGAACCTCTGCGGTGGGAGCTGTATTATTCTCTTGAAAGCCACGTTGTGACTCATTGCTGTAGGCGAAGGTTTGCTCTAAATTATTAGAGATCTGCAGCACAGGTGTCTGGCTCTCACCGCAGCGTAGGAATAGCCGTCTACACACCCAATTTTACCGCGGGTTTTCTCTCCCGTCGCACTGGGAAGATCCCTCTGTAGCCAAGGTGAACTGTCGCTGCTGTGTGAGCAGGAGACCGTTGCCTGGTGCATTTCTGAAGAAGCGCAGATCCTTTGTTACTGCAGCAGAAGAAGTGGGAATATCAGTTGTTTGCGATAGTGTCTACTAGCTTCTCGTGCAGCATCAAGAAATGCTGCTTCTCCGCCCCTGCAGTGCATATCAATGTTGTTTTAGCAATTTACGCCGGCGTGTAGAGAACTTCGTGAACACGTCGAGCTGCACTTCTGTTTGTTTGACCGAAGAAGTGGAAGAGAGAGGGAATGAGACAATGATGATGTACCGAAATTTCATTCGTGCAGTACACAGGTTCATTCTACGTACCAAAGAGATCTCTCCTCATATCAGATACCCACGACGTCCTCTGTCGCACCACTGGACCAGACGACACCGACAAAGAATCCACTCTTGCAGCCATTTCCCGCCTTTATTACTGCAACGTGAGAGCATTTCTCGAGCAAGTTCAGTCGCGCCTCCGTAACCGCTTCTGCTACGAGAGGGACGACCCTCTACGACTTCAATCCTGCAATATCTCGTTTTCTGGAGCGTGACAATGCCAACTGCAACTACTTTGCTGCAAGTTGCTATTGTCCCCCGTTACTACAAGAAAACTTCTTTGGCAGAATACATCACCATTTGATTCATAACGAGGACAGCTGCAAGGGAAATCACGCTGCAGGGCGTGCTTGTCGGATCGTAGCGAACTACTTCCTGCGGCAGGAAACGGGTGTCACTACTAGACTGAGCGCAAAGAACGCACCTACGGGAGAATATCAGAGCAAATGCAATTCTGCACCGAGTAATCCTTTCTGCTCGTGCGGAGTATAGCACTTTCGCAGCAACATGTTGCTTTCTCTGTTGCCGGTTGCTGTAAGGGATATCCTTTACCCCAGACACCAGTTTTCCGTAGGGCTGCAAGAACGCACGCCAAATTGTAGACTCACATCTATATAATTTGTGTGGGTGGAGTGGCTAGTGGGTATGTGAGTATGAAGACATTTTTCCCACTCTTTCTTACCCCTGCACTACTGTCAGTGATATCGTGTGGCACTGTGACGGGTCTGACCGGGTGGCACCGGAGGTTGGCAGATGCCCTGCGTTGCTACGCTTCTGCTGCGCTGCAGGCGAAGACACCCGCACAAATCTGGAAACATCCACCAGTACAAACTCGCGCTACGGCGTCCTTTTCCCTACGGGGGCCCAAAACTGCTCTCCTCATGCAGTGCGATGATAAAAGTATAACCAACGAGTCGCGGCGCCTGCTGTCGCGTGTCCACCGATGCAGCAGTGTTTGTGGGTGCGCACGGGGTCCTACGTTTGTTTCTGTAGAAAAGACACATACATACAACATAGAGAGGTCGCAGGCTGTCTTTGTGTACACGTACGTATACGCGTACACAACGAGACCTGCTGTGGCCGATTCTGCTGCCTAATTTCCTTCTCTTCCTCGAGCTGCTTGTCCAGAGGAGGGCCGCGGCCGTCGAGGCTTGTGCCACTCGTGCTAATCTTCACACGCAGTGCGGATGTATACACATGCATGTACAGAGACACAAAGGTGTAAATATACGGGCGGGTACGCATACTTCACGTACACACATATGTGTATTTAAAAATATAAAGTTCTCGTTGTATTCACAGTTACGTTATTATGCCGCACTGACTTGCGATCGCAGAACGCATGCTGCATACACGGTAGGTCCACGTGGACGTGCGCGTGTATGTATCTACCAGCGCACACGTTGACACACACTATAGATACCTCTGTTTTAGAGACAAATTCAATGCTGCTGTCACAGGGAGGTAAGGGCTCCCACGTATCCCGTGCTACCTGTATATTACCAACATTCGTGTATCCATACTTACGTACAAGCATTTCTACGCGCACGTATATATATATACATACATATGTTGTATATACACGTATTTGTAACCGACGAATTGTGCGTCTTTCCAGCGCGAGTAGACAAGTGCACACGTGGACTCAGCATGCGAATTTGTGTTGGTGAAGTGTGTCCATATTACACACAGAGCTGCATGCCCATACCCACACGCTTGTATACATACCTGCGGTGTCGTGTTACCCGCAGACGATGATCGGCGGCCTCGAGTGGGCAACGGAGTGCGCACGACACGCGTAACAACTGAAGGAGGAGGACACGGATGAGCAGCAGCAACAGCCACAGCAGCAGCAGCACGAGCAGAAACAGGCACAGCGGCAACACCCGCCGCAGTAGCCACAGCAGACGCGCCCGCTGCGACTCCATAGAGTAGAGCCGCAACACTACCAAAGAGGACTTCAGCGTCGGTCGCAGATTCGCCAAGCTGCAAAAACACAACGTTGTACAGAGTAGCGGCATGTACGTACTACACGAGGGCACTGGCAGCATGAGCGGCGGCACAAGACACGCTGACCCACATGCAGCAGCCGCAGCAGCAACACTACAAGCAGCAGCACACAAGCAACGACATATCGCAGCAGCTGCTAGAGGAGAGTCGCACAATCGCAGCAGCTGCGAGAGGAGAGTGGCGGATGATTAGCAGCAACAGCTGTGGCGTAGTTGCGTATGGGCGCACCGGGAGCGGGTGCAGCGCAGCATCACGACCACCAGTAGTAGCAACAGCAGCAACAGCAGCGATGTAGAGGCGCCAACACTCTCATACCGGGGCCGTACGATTGTACGGCTCTCCCGCCGCATGCATCCCCCCTGCCTGGAGTCAACGGCCTCATACGCGTCTTCAAACAGGGGACGGACGGGCGTACCACACGGCGCATTTTCTGGGACTGCGTGCTGCTGCGGTTGCTCCGGCGGGTCTCGGTGGAGTTCCCTCTGTTTTTCCCCTGCTGCACTCCGTTTGTCGGTAGCGGCTGCTGCTTTCTCTGCTTCGTTATTATTCAGCGATCGCTATCGCTGCTGCCGCTGTTTGTGTCTGGCTGGCGCCACTGCAGCACGCGCGGCCCCCTCGCAAGATTCTCTTTATCCGCGGCATCTCTGTCAAAGCTCCACAGCGAACACAGCCGTTGTAGCTCCCACCCTGCGTTCGCTCGGCATTCTGTCTCTGCTGACCTCTTTGTTTCTGCGGAAGACCATTTCCTCCCCCCCTCTCTGTCCGCCAAGCGCGTGCCCCACAACAGAACACCCCTCCAACCGCCGTATCGGGACTTCTCTCGACTTCGCTCTCTCTCTTGTGCGCTTCCCCAGCTGCCGCTGCTGCTGCTTCTGCAGCGTTGTGCCGCTGTTCTGCTACCGGTGCCGCCGTTCGTTTGCCCCTGCAGCCCCCGCTGCTATTGCCAGCGGTTTTCTGTTCCAACGGTTCGGCTGGCATCTCTCCGTCGCAGCAGCCTCCAGAGAAGTGGTGCTGCCACTGTTTACTCCATACATCCACCTCAGATACCGTGTTTTGATGTAACTCTGGCGTACATCCACCTCAGACGACGTCTTCTGGAGTTCTACTTTCTCCGTTTTCCCTTTCTGTCTCAGCTCGTCCTCTCCTCTCTCCGCGCAACCGCCGGCGAGCTTTTGCGGCGTCGTCGGTCCAGTTTGCTTCAGTTTTCCCCGAGACGCGCTTTCCTTTTCTCTGCGGCCGCGTGAAAACTTTGGGCGAAGCTCAGAACAGCACGCGTGTGTCTCGTACGGTGCAGGAGGAGCAGCCGCAGCGGTGGTGTTGCTGCTACGGCGCCGCCCACCAAGAGCCAGTTGTTCTTCCCCCGCTTCTGCCGCGGCTCCAGCTCGACCTCTGGCCGGTTTTCTTTTCCTTCACCCGTCTCTCTCCTCCATTCTAAGTTGCTTTTCTCCAGCTTCTACAAAATGACGACCTTCGTGCCTCTAGCGCCGGACGCTGAGGGCACCGCCTCAGCCGTTGCTGCCGGCGACTGGCTGCTGCAGAGTAAGTGCTTGCAGAAGGAAACGGCGTGGGTTAACGAGAGTGCTGCCGCCGCTGTCCACTTACAGAGAACTTCTGTTCGTCGCTCAAAACGCGCGTTTCCGCCGTTGCTGTCCATTGCTGCTGTATCCTCGTCACGGCGGATCCTGTGGCCGGCCAGCCGCTCTTTTTCGCGCGCTGCTGCTGCTCCTGCCGCAATGGCTTCTGCAGCTGCCGCTTTCATAACTTACCTCCTGCTGCCGCCGTTTGACCTGCGGGTTGTTCTGCTCTTCAGGCTGTGCTGCTGCTGCGTCTTGGAGCTGCTGCATGTCTCGCTGTTGTTGCCGCTGCCGCTGCTCCCCCTTCTCGTGCTTCTGGTCACACGTTCGCCTGTCAAACAGAGCCGCACTTTTTGCCGGTGCGCCGCAGCACTCTTTCGCGCGTGGTCTTCCTTTTTGAATTGCTTCCTGTTTTCCTGCTGCTTTTCCGCGTTCCCCAGCATGAGACCCTCTCGTGTTACTCGCAGCCTTATTCGTCGCGGAAGTGGAATAGTGAACAGCCGTTAGGAAGTGGACAGGGTTTATAGACGTGCAAACACCTTGCACGTATATACTCTGAAAAGTGCGGCGCATCTGCTTTCCCGATCTGCTTTCCCGACGACGCTGCGCGCATGTGGGGCCGAAGACTCTTCTACTCGTGCTGCGGTAATGGACGTACGCGTGCGATATGACAGGGGAAGCCTCCACACGTGGGGAGTGCATACATACGTCGTCCGTAGGGTGGGTGGGCACAGCATGCGTGGTGATGCAAAAAGGCAGTGTGTACGTACACTTGTTTGTCCGGTGTACGTACACCGCGTGAAGCGCACGAACGCGTTGATGCAGAAAGGCAGTGTGCCGATACATTTGCGTGTCTGGTGTACGTACACCGGACAAGGGTTGTACGTTCCGCGCGTTTGCAGAGCGCTTCCGCGGGGCAGTGCGGCTCCCTGCTGACTATGCGGCCCCTGCTCGTTCTCTCACGCAGCGGCCGCCGTCGCTGCATACAACTACAGCGTGGGACTCTGGCTGGTGCGGCTGCGACGCAGTGGCTTGTACTGCTGCTGCTGCTGTCTCGCGGGTCTCTGCAGCAATTCGGCTGCGGCTGCTCGTCCCATGCGGCTGCTGCTATTCCTGCTCGCGGTCGAAGGTGGTGGCCACGTCTCCGGCAGACGGAGGCCCTGCGTTGCCGCTTGGGGACTGTTGGCCCGCAGTCTTCCTTTCTCACTTTCTTCCCGCTCTTCTTCGTCGACCCTGCCCTCGGGCGTCTGTACGTGTTTGTGTGTCTGTATCTGCGTCGCAAAAAACTTTGCCCTCCCTAGCGTCGCCGGTCCTCCTTGCTGCGGGAGACCTCTCACAAGCGGCCCGTGGCGCCGTCTCGTCTCACCACGTTCGGCAGCCGTGCACGTGAAGAGGGCGCGCGCAGGACGCGTACCTCTTTGCCTTGCGCACACCACTGCAGCATTCGAGGATTGCTGCTGCTGCCTTCTCTGCTGCAAGGACTGCTGCTTTTGCGTCCTCTGGGGGGTTGCTACTGCCGCTGCTCGAGGTCCCATGCATGGGTGACACTGCGCGGTAGCTGCTGCTGCAGCTGCTGCTCTCGGCGATGCTGCTGTGCTTAGCGTCCGGCAGCGCGTATGGCGCCGGCCCGCGTCAGTGTCTGCGCACGTGTCCGTCGTTCCGGTGTTTCTGCTGGTGTACGTAGATACTTGAAGAGTAAATTGCCCTTTCGTCTTCTCTGCAGAAGAACTGCTTTGCTGTTGACAGGGGGGTTTTCTCGTTGACGAACCAGCAGATGCGTGTGGAGGACGGGAGACCGCGAGCAGCACTTGTGCTGCCCTGCGCTCTGCCGTAACTTGGCATGTGCTGCTGCCGCCACTTTCGGCGCACGCCTGTGCCCGGCCGAGGACAACAGCGTCATAATTGCTGCTGGGGCGGGGACGTGGGCCAGTGCCGAAGGTCACGGGACGGATGCGTCGGGCGTCTCAGTTGATCTGCTGCATGCTGCTGTGACGCCCGCACGTCTTTGTCTGAGAGTTTTCTCTGCTTCCTGTGCCGGCGGATCCGTCGTTTGAATATGTGTGTGTGTGTGTGGCTGCAAGAATGCGTGTGTGTATGTTCCTGCCAGTCTTGTAGACTGGCCAGTTGTTTTCTGCGCATGTGCATCGTCTTCTGGCATCTTCTTTCCTTACATTTCCACGTGTCTTTGCGAGACGGCGGGGTCCACATGGCCGTCCGTAGTCGTGCGTGTTGTTGTGCGCTGCTGCTGCTGCTGTGCGGCCGACACCTGTTTGTGCTTGTGCTCTGAGACGAGGTGGGGTCGGTTTGTGTGCTGGTGTGGGGTGCTGCTGCGCTACGCTGGGCAGTTATTACGAAGCACAACCCCGCACGGACGCAGGAGTACTACACGCAGTTTCTGCAGCAGTTCGAACTTGACCCGGAGACGGGCGAGCAGCGCATACGGGACCACATGCAGCTGTTTGAACTGCTGTTGTCGGAGCACGCGCTGGTCTTTGACTACGCTTCTCGCGCCCGACAGCAGCAGCAGCAGGAGCAGCAGCAGCAGAGCGGCGCAGCAGCCGGCGACAAGAAGGATGCGGCTCAGGCCACTGCGGGGGATTCAGTAAGTCTGGAGGTGTGTTGCTGCTGGTGCTGGGCGTCTGTAGAAAAGTCCCGCTTCGAAACACAGCAGCCTATTGCACGGACGGGAAGCTGCTGCGGCCATGTCCCACACGGTGCCGCCTGCACTGCTGCTGCCGGTGTGCGCGACTGCAGCTGCTAGACAGACGCGTTGCTGCTGCAGCTGCTTCTTGTCAGCCAGCGTAGAGACGATATGGCTGCTGCCCTCCTGGGTGCTTGTGTGCGGCCACACGTGACTCGTCTCCTCCCCTTCCCCACTCGGCTGCGCGGTCTGCTTGAGGCGCAGACGTGGCCAGCCCGCTCGATTTTTGAGCGCTGGAGACACGGCGCTGGAGAAACACGCTGTCCCGCACTCCGCAGCAACACGAGACGCGAAGTCAAAGAAGTGCTGCTCTTCATCGATGACGAAAAAACGCTTCCGCGTACCTGTCGGTGTATATCTGCATCTGTACATAGCTGTATATGTAGCCATATATATATATATATATAGGCACACCCACACCCACACACGCACACACACGTACAGGTGTAGCCAGTGCTAGGCGGGTGGCTGTTTCTGCATGCGGTGAAGAAGTGGAGTGAATGTGCGGAAGAAAGGCGGATGCTCGGTCAGGAGTCCTCTGCTGCTGCTGCACTTCCTTAGCGCACATACGTGGTGATGCTGTTGTGTGGCCGTCGTTGCTGCGCGGTGCTGCTGTGGCCCAGTGGCACGTCCTGCGTGGGACTGGCTTTCCCCCGAGAGGCTAGGCCCCAGCAGCAGTGGGGTGGTTCTGCGTTGGGGATCTTCTTCTGTTGCACTGCTGCTGAGGAAGAACAGCTGCGTCGCGGGTGTGTCACTGCTGCTGACGACGACGGAGACGACGACCGGGAACCGCTGCTGTTGCTGCTGCTGCAGTTGCCCGACGCTCCGCGAATCGGCGACAGAGGGCAGCTGCTGCGCAGCAGATCTACTGCTGCTCCCGCGGCGCAGCCGGTGAAGTGTGTGGCAGACGTCTGCACTGCAGCAGAGACATGGGGCTGCTGCTTGCAGCTGCTGCGTACGAGACGCGCGTCTCTGTCTCTGTGTGTGTGACGGGCGAGTTCGGCTGAGTCTTCTTCTTGCATGCCACAGCAGAGCTCCTTGCGCCCAGAAGCAGGCCACCGTTGCGTGGCGCACACAAAGCCGTCGCGTGCAGAAAAAAGCCTCCCTTCAGCGAGCAGTTTTTTCCGCATGCAGCAGCTGCCTCCCTCTCTCTGCGTGTCGCGCAGCAGCCCGCGCGTCCAGCGGTCGTTTGCAAGCAGGCGAAGTCGCTGCACGTGCGTCACACACCATCGCAGCGGTGCCGCCGTTGCAGCCGCACATTCGCCGAGCGTTCATGCGGTGTTAGCAGCTCGCCGACACGTGACCAGCATCAGCAGCAGATGCGGAGGCAGCAGGGACCGTGTATATGTGTGTGTGCATGTGGTGTGGGGTGGTGCGTCAGGGGAAGAAGAGCTACGTAGAAGTGCTCCATGAAGTGGAAGATTTCTTCTCCTTGCTGATCGCCATGGTGGTGCTGCGCATGCCTGACCCGGAGAAGGCCGGGCATGCTGCGGGGACCCTCTGCGCCGTCTTTCGCTCTTCTGCAGAGATGCCGGAGTTCAGGCTGCGGCTGTAAGAGATGCAGCAACAGCAGCAGCAGCACACGAGCAACCAGAGCGGCTAGTGGCGTGCTGTCCCCCGCAGCAGCAGGGACAGCATGACGCCAGAAGCACGCGAAGTGGCGCGCGTAGCCAAGAAACAGCCAGAGCAGCAACGGGTGAAGCAGCAGGCAGAAGCAGCGACAGCAGTAGCACGCGAGTAGCAGGCGTTGGGAAGAGGGAAGAACAACAGCAGCGTAGACATTAGAGTGAAGTCTAGGTAGGCCCCGAGGATGTTTTCTGGGCAGCACCACGAAGCAACGGCAGCCGACGGACTCAAGACGCGCAGCTCTCGACAAAGTCGATAATACGCAGGAAGAAGCAGCAGCAGCATTAGCAGTTAACTCCGTACTGGCGCGGCGCTAGGAAGTAGCGACACGCTGCAGTAGCACTAGCAGCAGGAGCAGCGAAGACCAGGGCAATCTGCAACGACAGGTAGGTGACTGCGAGAGCAGCAGCCTGCTCGACTTGGCTGCGGAGCAGAACGACCCGTGACGCCGCAGCAGGACAGAGGGAGGCACCGCGAGTAGAGCAGCAAACTTGCTATAAACTGCAGACGCAGCCGCGGCGCAGACAGCGGCAGCACGAGGAGCAGTCCCAGAGGTATTCTACGACGCGACAGATCGGCGCGTGCAATCGTGTAGCGGCAGCAGAGGCACCGAGGGCTCGCAGCAGGAATGTTGTCAGAAGACACGACAACAGCAGCCCAGCACCCGACGCAGGGTCCGAGGCAGAGACAGCAGCAGCACGAGACAGCGCGTTCATAGGCATTCGAACGGCACACGGGCAACAGCGGACGGGGTGCTTTAGCAGCAGCGGCAGTCGGAGAAGAACTGCAGCTGCGGTAGCGCACCTGCTGGACGACAAGAAATAGGGAGTGGGTGAATGTTCACGTCGTCCGCACAGACTTTCATCAAGTTACTTTGCTACTGCCGTGAGGAGCGTCCAGGAGCTCGCGGGGTGTGTCGCGTGTGTGGTGTGGAATCTGCATGTCTTCCTTCTCCTTCGACTCTGAGCAGCAGCAACACATAAACTACTGCATGCTGCTGCCCGCATGTATGCGGCTGCGCGTCCGTTGATGTGGCGAGCAGTAGCTGCCGATCTGGAGCCGCGTGGGTCACCTGCGTTTGCTGCTGTTGTTGTTGGAGTAGGAGGGGGTTAAAAATGCTTCGCCAAGGGCGTGCTGACGTCTGCTGCATCTGCTGCGTCTGCTGCTCCCGCTGCATCTGCAGCTGCTGCTGCCACGTCTGCTGCATCTGCTGCTTCTGCTGCGGTGCTTCTGCTGCTGCTTTGTGGGGTGTGGATCAGGCTCCAGTGTCTGTACAACGCATTTCCGCCGTCCTTCCCGTATCGCTTCCCGATTTTCGTTGCCGCATTGGAGTATGCAGCAGAAACGAAACTGTTTGCCTCGATGTTGCCCTACGTGAAATACGTAAGCCCGGCCTTTTCTCGTCCCATATATATTTGTATCCCTTCCCTTTCCTCTTCTCACCTGGTGCGTCAGACTGCCTCTGTGTGTCACGTTGCATATACTCTTCTGCATCCCTTCCTCCTGCACCACGTTGCCTGTTTTCCTGCGTCTGACGTACAATGCAGTGCTGCCTCGTACATCGAAGGAATGTGAGCCCCCCCCCCTTCCCTCCCAAGGCGCCGCATGCACTTTGCTTCTCTTCACGTGCTGCGTGCTGCTGCCCTTGCGGCGTGCGGCCTGGGCGTGCGTGTGTGCGCCCGCTTCTGCGTGGCAGCAGAAGGACGACGTGTGGCTGCCCTTCGCAGCACTTGTGTGGGTGTAGGAGTTCTCCTCTGCTTACGCGAGACAATTTCGGACTCTCTCTGTTGGGGTGGAGAAGAGACGCATGCAGCAGGAAATACAGTGACACGCGGCTTCGTTGCACGCTTTCTTTCTTGCTGTGAAGTCCAGCTGTACCTCTTCTTCGCGTCCCGTGTGTGTCTGCATGCGATACCGTCTCCTCTTCTTCGCCTGCGAGCCCTCCACTTCCACCGTCCTCGGTCCGAGGACGGACCGTGCTAGTGCTATACGTTAAAGAAGTCAAGTAAGGATCACAGCTAGCAGACGGGCACACGCCAGTGGAGTGACTGCCTCTCTCCACGCGTTTGCCTGCCTCTGTGTGTACACGCACTCCTACAACTTGTCTGCTGCTGCATGCGGGGGGGTTCTTGGCTGGTTACAAAAAAGGCGGCTCAGCAGTGTAGTTGACGCCTTGCTGCGCGCCGCACGCGTGTCTCACCTCTTCTTCGCTGGGCTTCTCTTGCGCCACTTCCGCGTGCCCTGCCTCTGTCTCGAGTGCAGCGCCCTGTCGCGGCTTCCGCAGCAGGATCTCTGCACGTGCCACAGAAAGGCCGTTGTTGTACGCAGCCCTGCTGCCGGTCTGACATTCCTCTCTAATAGCGGCTTCGCCTTCTCTCTTTCTAGGTCTTTGGACAGCCAAACTCTTGCCCGCACCAGGTTGTCAGAAATTTGGCCGTTTCTCGTTCAGTAAACGGACACGTGTATATTTGCTTCTGCCAGTTATCTATAGATTGAACACGGACGTAGACGCACTGGGTTCGTAGGGGCACACGCATACATATGACGAGTTTCTACTGTAGTTATACCCGTGTATGTGTGTATGCATATGTATATATGTGTGTGGAGTGAAAGAGACAGATATACATCTTGCAGGTGAGGATATATACGCGTGTATATATATATATATATATGTGTATGTATACGTATATATGTATATCTATATATGTGGAGTGAGCGAAACAAAAATACACTATATGTGTAAGGATGTATACGTACACATAAGAGAGACAGAAATGTATTATGTGGGTGAGGGATTATGTGGATGTATACATATGTATATATCTATACGAAGCGACAGACAGAGAGAGACATGTTGTCCGTATACGGAAGTATATGTTTGAATGAGATAGAGAGAGACTTGCGCCACAGGAGGTCACCTGGTCCACAAGAAAGACATATATATATATATATATGTGCGACTTCACTTCTGCTGCTGGAGCGGTGGGTCACGATGCATGCGGGTGTGTTGTGAACGGTGCAGATCAGTGACTGGATGCAGGACTGGAATTTAACGCCTTCGTCAAAGCGACAGGTTTACTTGATCCTCGCCAACGAGTTAAAGAAACTCGGCAAGAGGTATAAACCTCCCCTTTCCGTCTTCTCTGTGTTCGTGGGTGTCTGTGTCTGTGGTGAAGGAAGGGGCAGTTCCAGTTTTCCACTGTGGACGTCTGTGCATATCTCTTAGACACACGAAGGAAAGGCCGGTTTCTCTTCGTCTTCTTCTTCGTGTCTATAGTGTGTGGGTGCGTGTCTAGTCTTCTCAGACGCATCGGGCAGAAGGTCAAGTTCGCGTTCTCTTCCTGTGTGTGTATGTATGTATGCACGTGTGTGTGTGTGTGTATCTTCCTCACACGTATGAAGCAAAAGGTCCCCTTCTCTTCCTTTTACGTGGGCGTTATTAGCTCCACACGTGTGAAGCAAAAGGGCAGTTTCTCGTCTTGACTTCCTCAGACACTGGAAGCAGGAGATCAACCCCCTCTGTGTATACGTGCACGTGTATATCTGTCTCAGACATACGAAGGAAGAGGGGAATGTTCGTTTCTGGGCGTCCGTGTGTGTGTCCCACAGTCCTCGCGCTGCGCAGCTCGAACTTTCTGCTGCGTGTCCTCTCGCTCTTTTATTTGCTGCTGCCACTCCGCCGGCGCTGCCCTCTGCTGCTGCTGCTGCTTCTTCTCTCGACTGCTCCGCGTCTTTGTCGCGTTCGTCGGTCCTGCTGCTCGTGGTGCTCGTCTTCTTCGCAGAGTTCTCTCTTCCTGGGTGGGCTGGTGCTGTTGCTGTGCCGCTGCTGCACCTCCTCCGCGTCGCGCTTCTTCCACGTGCGACACCCTGTGCGCCAGCACGGCTGCTGCTCTTCTTTCTCGCGTTTCTCCTTCTTCTTTCTCCTCTCGACCCCTGCTGCCGCTGTCTGCTGCTGCTGCAAAGGAGCCGACGGCTGCTGCAGTCACCGAAGCATCACAGCCCTGCTTCTGCTGGGGCGACGCGTTCCGGCGTTGTTCGTGCCGTGCGACTGCGAGGAAGAGAGAGGAGTTCGTCGCTTCCCGGTGTTGCTGCTGCTGCGACTCTCTGGGGACACTCTGGCTGCTGCCGGTAATTACTGCTGCTGCTGCATGCGTATGACTGCAGCGAGGAGGCGTACTCGTACCTGAAGCGCCACGTCCAGTTCTTCCAAGGAGAAAGAGAAGAAGTTCTCTCGAACGGGTGAGCCGCTGCGACGACTCGGCTGCTTCTGTCGCCTGTGGCATATATAATATACTTACGTGTCTCTCCATATGCACATACGTACAAATGCGGGTATACGCATATGTGTCTCTGGCGATGTAGACGTATTACACATGGCGACATGGCCATGCGCAGGCCTTGACTGCTGCGTCGTACCACATACGTACGTGTACGCATATATATATATATATATATATACATATGTGTGTCTGCATGGATTTATGTTCGATAGAGAGGCGTGTACTCACGTTGTTAGGTGCTGGGATGAGTCCAACAAATTCCTGACATTTGTCCAAATTTATATATGTACACACGTGTATATGCGCACCAGTGTGTACATACGCGTAGCTGTATAAATATATGTATGTATATGTATATATATGTATATGTATACATATATATGAATAGATAGATAGATGTACAAACGAAGTGAGGTGTTATCTGCTGTACATACGAATAGTTACGTTATGACTGCAAGGGTTTTTCCTACCAGTTGCATGCCTCCATAGGTCAGAGACCTACCGCGGCCCTTTGTGTGTATACCTACATACCCATACATACACATATGTATAGAGAGAGATGGATAGATATTTACTTGGGTATTCATATGTAGATCTGTCGTATATTGTGTGGATGTTAGGCGTCGTAGCAGCTTGACGGGAGCTGCCGCAGGGATTTTGTTCTTTGACCTGGCGTTGTTGCTGCAGTTGCTGCGTCTCCTTCGCGGTTTGTGTCTCGTGTGGTACCGCTGCTGCTGCTCGCGTGCGTCGCGTTGCGGCTGCCCGGGTCACTGCGCCGCCTTGTCCCTGTTGGGGCTTGCTGCTGCTGCTGCTGCTTTCGCATACGAGCAAAAAGTGGGCGGCGTGCCGCCTCCTCTGCGCCACTGCCCTCGCGCAGACGCTGCTCGTCGTTCTTCTCTCATCAATGCAGCAACACACGAAAAGGAGGTTATATATCTACGTAAAAAGAGAGGGAAAGGTAGAGAGAAATGTCAACACGTGCACATGTAGATGTGCATACATAGATGGATAGACTGATATTAAATATAAACCCATATATACGTACATATATATATACACAGGCAAAGACGGTCGTGTAAGTATGTGTCTATGTACATGTATAGATAGAGGGATACGTCCATGTATACACATACACGCACAGAAGGTCCTTTATCGATCTGTCTATACAGATACAGAGAGGGATGTATGTATGTATTCAAATATAGATATGTCTCTATTTACGTAGATGTAGATACATATATATGAGTAAGTGCAAATATATCTCCACGCGTCTCTCTATATATGTATGTCTCCCTGTGTCTGGGTATTATAGGTATACACGTGTAGCTACATCTACGTATATATGTCTCTGAGTCTCCCCTTCTCTACGTCTACATATATGCGTGGATCTGTGCTTATATACATTTATAGGTCTGTACCTGTACAGAGATAGTTATGTGTATATATCTCTGTAGGTGTACGTGTATGTACTGCCGCTGGCGTTGCTGCTGGTGTTCGTAGTTGTTGCGCTTGTCCTGCGCAAGTGGTGCTGTTGCTGCGTGCATGTGTGTTGAATATGCTGCCGATGACGCATGCGGTGGTGCAGGGCGACAGTATCAGCAGCAGCGGAGTTGGTGGAGGACAGCATTCGGCTGCCGGACGTGCTGGTCTTCGATAATTTGGTGGAGTTGCATGCGGTGCAATACCTGGCGCACACATCGCATGCAGAGCTGCTGCAGCTGCTGCGGCTCTTCGTCAACAAGGGCCCGGTCGAACTCGAAGCGTTCAAGCAGCAGCACCCGCAGGTTTTCGAAGAACATGGTGAGGTCTGGCACAGCAACAAATCTGCATGCGAGCCAATTCTTCAGAACTGCCGCCGCACGAACATCCCACTTACATTGCCAGGAAGAGAGAGACACCTACGAGAAGAGGAAGTCAAGAGTTCTACACATATGTATGTGTATATATACATGTCACGCGTGTACATATATATATACGTACGATAAACGTGTGTATATATGTATATACGACTTATCTGTGGGTGGATGACAGACGTGCCGGCAAGAAGTAGCAGAGCTTCTGCCGCAGGACGCATAGGCGTGCGTGCGTTTATGAAGGCGTCCACTCCGCGTGGGGCGCATGCATGGCTGCCACCGTTTCTCCCTCTTGTACTGGTCGACAAGCCCGTTCGCGAGAAATTGTCCCGGGTCAATATTTGGAACGTTTGCATGCGCGTGTCTCAGTTCATGTTGGGTCCTATGAAAAGACAGAGGGGGAAGCAGCAAAGCGGCCACGACAGACAGAGACGGCAGCAGCAGAGACGAGAAACGGCCATTTGGCGAGGACTCCCGGGAAGCAGCAGGGAGGGACACCTCTTCGGAACGTGCGTCTCTGTTCTCGACGTTTCCCTGTATATACAAGACGTGCCTGCATGCAATCAATCATACATAGTAGAGATATATGTACATACACATGTATCGGCTTGTGTCTGTTGAACACTTGCATGCATTCGTCTGTGCATGGGTATATATCTGTGTGTGTATATTTAAGAGTACGTGCATGCTTGCAGTCGTATGTATATGTGTGTGGGCGTGTGTTGACGCTTGTTTAGATATGTGTTGGTCAAGGAGACCTCCTTGCTGACGCGTCTACCGCGCTCGGGAAATATGTGGGTTCATACATGTATAGATAGGTCTGCGCAGGCATCAGTATTATGTGTGGGCACAGAACTTCTTCTCATCCTTCACACGGGGATAGCGAGCCCCCAGCATGCGTAAGCAAGCATGTACACGTGTACATAGATACATACGAATGGATAGAGTACGTGTGCATATGTCTACACCTCTGTGTATACATGTGTGCTCATATATACGTTTTTGTGCGTAGGTATTATACGGATGTGTGTATGTGTGTCTGCCCGTAGATACTACGTACATACGTATATGTGTAGAACTCGTGAAGAAGAAATTTCTGAGGCATGCGAGCGGGGCGGGTGGTGGGAACCTGTGGGGTGGGTGACGACGTTCGTGCAGGTCTGAACTATGAGCAGTGTCTCGGGAAGATCCGGCTGCTGGCGATAGCGTCGCTGGTGGGCAGGGGCAAAAAAGAGGTCTCGCTGAAGACGATCGCCGACGTCCTCCGTGTAGACGAAGCTGCAGCAGAAGAAGCAGCCGTGCAGGCGATCGGCCAAGGAACAATCGATGCCAAAATCGACCAAATGGCAAAGGTTGTCCACGTCAGGTATGTCTTTTACTCACATATGTACGTGTACGCTAAAACACCTACAATTATATATATATATATATATATTATATACATGCTGAAACAGAGACTCGCCTATATATATATGTGTGTGTGGATCGATAGATAGAACTGTACGTAGAAATACAGACGTGTGTATATGTATATGTATGCGCTGGTTCGTCTGTTTGTGTGCATGCGTATACGTATGTATATATGTATATATATGTATATGTATAGAGAGAGGGTAGCTTGGGGGTGCATTTTTGTGGGGTAGGCAGGCGTCGCTGTTTGTGGGTTTTCGATGTGAGGCGCGGGCAGACGCGTCCATGCAGAGAAGTGGCAGATTCGGAGAGATTCATTTCTTCTTCCTGGCGTGCTACTTGTAACTTTAACAAGAATTTAACAAAATGTGGAAAACGTCTCGATCGTCGTTCTGAAGCTCCATATCTCTCTGTGTGTACTGCCCTACATTATTTCATATATATATATGTGTGTATACGTAGAATGTTTCACATTATATATATATGGGCGCTTCATACATATGTATATATATATGTACCCACGCTGCTTCACATATATACATATATATAGATGTGGGTGTTTCATGTATATGTATATGTATATAAATATATATATATGTATGTACCCACATTGTTTCACATATCTCTATATATACAGATGTGGGCGTTTCATATATCTATATATATGAATACCTACATCATTTGGACTGGGTATGTGTGTGTTTGTGTATAGTCGTGTCCTGTGGAGAAATGTATGTGAAACATGTCTGCGTGTGTGTGTGTCTCACACCACGACTCGTGGACCGGGGAGAGGGGGGACGGCCTTCCCCCCCGTTTTTCTGTCTTCCTCTCTGTCCGTGTATATTTGCATGTTGACGAAGAGAGGGTGAACCGACGCGCCTTCTCATCCACATTTTTATGTGTGTGTGTATGTATGTATATGTATGTGTGGGGCTTGCTCTTTTTCTCCGTGAAAATACATACATGTGGACGTGTGTGGACGTGCATGCAAAAGGAGGAGGAGAACGGGGAGGAGAGCGAGGACGGTGCGACTGCTTGTGTGCATGCTGATACACCTCTGTCTGTAAATTCACCGAGAAAGCTACACAAGGATATGTATATATAGATGAGACAGATCCATACATATATATATATACATGATATATATATATATATATATATATACATGAGAGGGATAGAGAGAGATAGGCGTGCACAACTATGTATAACTCTATCTGTATACGTGTGTAGAGAGAGAGACTTGAGACAGTATATATGCATACGTATATATTTGAGACAGAAACACAGGCCTGCAGAACTGTATACAAGTGCATGCATTGTTTGTATATATATATATATATATATGTGTGAGGGAGATAGAGAAAGAGAGAGACAGGTCTGCACAACTATGTATAACAGTATATTTATATGTATATGTATATAGTTGAGAGGTACATATATATATGTATATATGTATATGAGGGGTAGAGAAAGGGAGAGGCCTGCAGAAGTGTCACGAGGAAGTTGCTGTGCGGAAGACGTGTAGGGATGGACGTGCGTAGGCACTGCGCAGCTGCTGTTGCATGTAGCGGGCGTTTTGCTGCTCCCCGACGAGGACTCCGGTTGCTGCGGCTGGTCACGTGCTGCTGCCTCTTCGTCTGCTTCTGCTTGCTGCTACTTCTGCTGCTGCAGGTCGGCGATGCAGCGAGAATTTCATCGACCGCAGTGGGAGGAACTCCTGGAGCGGCTCGAATGCTGGCAAGACGGTGTCCGCGCACTGCTCGGATGCATGAAGAACGTGAAACAGCAGATGTCCGCCGCTGCCGCTTCCGCTGCGACTTCTGCTGCTAGTGCGTTGCCTCCTGCGTCTACCGCCGGAGCAGCAGTCCCGGCAGCTTCTCCAGCAGCAGAGGCCCTGCTCTAGGAGCGAGGACTCGCCACGCGCCACTGCTGCTGACCTGCTGCTGCTGCGGTGACTGCCCTGCTGCTGCAGCTGCGGCGGCTGCTGCGGGGGCCGCCCTGCTGCTGGTGGAGGGTTGCGTTTTCGTGGGCGTGGTCTCGTTGCCAACAAGGAGAAGAGCGACGAGAAACAGGAGACGTGTAGTGCAGAGGGAAAGTGGACTGCAGAACCTTTTGACCAAGAATGGGAGAGTCAGCACGACGAGAATTTGGGGGAAATTAGTTGAAGGAGGAAGAGAAACAGAGACTGGAGGAGACCGTGGTGGGTGACGCATGAAGAGAGTAGGAAACGCAGAAGAAATGCAGCAGCAGTAGCATTTGGTCCGCCTTTTCGAGATAGAGGGTGCGACAAGGCAGCACGAGCCACAGCACCAGCACACCACCGATGAAATAGCCGTTCCACAGGGCGGAGGGGAGCGCAAGCGATGTGGTATTGCGCTGCATTTCTCGAAGTGCTGCACCGTTAACCATCTGCGGGACTTGCCGGCTCCTGCCGCGGCTGCTGGTTGGCTGCTGCTGCGATTTTTTATCTGGGCGCGCGTTGGTGTTGCTGCTGCTCAGGCGGCTGCCGCTCTCCCCCTTCTGTCTGCGAAGTTGCTGGTGTTGCGGCTGCTGCGCCCTCCGCGATGGTGACTGTAGAGAGTCGGCAGCAGCAGCAGCAGCAAAGGAAGCAGCTGCACCGGTGTCACGGGCAGCAGTAGGGTTCGGCAGCAGTGGGACAGCGGAGAGCGGCTTCTGCAGCAGTGCTCCTGCCCTGTGGGTTGAACAGTCGTGCTGCGGATGCTGCTGGCGACTGCTCTCTGAAAATTGCAGAGTTGCGCAACTCTTCTGATCCGTTTCTTGATATGTTGGTGGATACGTACGCATACCTATGTGTATATATACGTACATATGTGTGTATGCCCGCATATCTGTGTGTATGTACACGTGTCTGTGTGCATGCATGCCTATACGCTTCTTGTGTATTTGTGTGTAGTAGGAATTTCTACTGATCCGTCAATAGCTTTTCATGAGCTCAGTTATATTTGTCCGTTCAATCCGCGATGCAAGTCGTTTGCATACGTTTTTCCTTCCTTTGTTTCACGTGCATACGGATGAACTCCGCAGTCCACGCGCGTGCACGTGACGCGCATGCAGGGACCGTTCTGCCGAGGCCTGGTGGCATCTGGCCAGCAGGTGGACCAAAAAAACAGAGCCGGACGCAGAAACGCGGACGTATCAGCAATTCTTCCCGCAGTCATTTTCCCAGAGTCATTTGCTTGTACATGTGTCTGTACGTAGAATCTCCGCAGAGACAGATGTATAGAGAGAAGCATATGTATAGAGGTAGGCGTCACTATAGAGGACAAAATGTCTGCAGAGTGCGAGACACACACGTGCGTACACAGAGACACACGTAGAGAGAGACACAAGGAGAGAGAAACACACGCGTCGAGAGAAACACGTCTGTATAAAGAACTGTATATATGGAGACAGACATATATATACGTGTATCACACATGCCGCGCGAAGTGCCTGCACAGCGCTGCACTTTCGGACAAAACAAGCGAAACATAATTATGGAAAGGAATACACGTATGGAGAGGAACATGTGTAAAGAGAGGAGCGTACGTATGAAACGTTGTGTGTGTATATATATATCTACGCAAACCCCAAAGGCTAGCGCAGACAAGCACGTGAATACCGCCTCTGGATATTCGCCACCGCTTACGCGCGTGAATAGAGACTTGTTGTTCCCTAGTGGCCACTCAGTATCGCGCGTTGCTACGACTGTACGCTGTGGGGCGTGAATATGTGTATATATCCGTTTCTACGCATATACATAGACTTCGCTGTAGGCGCATGTCTGGATATATCGTTGCTGGCTCGCCATTCCCCACGTACCCGCCACCCACGCGCGCCTGCCTGCACACAGGTGCATGCGACTCGGAAAGACGTGCGCGTCTGTAAATGCGTGAATAGTGTCGGGAAGTGTGCCGCTGTTTCCACGCATGCAGACGGTGAAACAGCCGGAGTCGCACATGCGCAGGAAGCATCATCAATCGTGCGTCTAGCTGCGCGCATGCAAACGCATGCGTCCTGCCAGCCCCAAGTACGCGCACAATTTCGTACTCGCATGCTCTTAATTTCACTCATACGTAGACTCAGTTTCATCGGTACTTTTAATCGGTCGCAGCTCTTCAGACCCACGGATGCCATGCTTGCTGCAGGGGCCTACATGGTGCGCACAGGTATTTTTACGCGTGCAGTCGCATGCGCACGAGTGCTGGCCTGCATTTGCGATGCAGCGAACGTACGGTCAGTTGCACGCGTACGCACATTTGTGCAGGCAGACGCGTCACTTGCTGCAGATGTGGAACATAAGGAATGGCACTGCGTGCTTCGCAGGCCCATGTGTGTGTACGCTTGACTACATGCGTTCACGTCACTCTTGCTAGGTGGATTTATCTGCAGACACATACCTTCTGCATGCGTCATGTTGCATGCGTACACAGTGCGCCACTGACGCAGTTTCCTCCAAGGCTAGCTAGCCCTGTCGGTCTCAACACACCGCAAGCCAATTTACGCAGACAGACCCTCTCCCCTGCAAGCGTCGTCAAATGTGCAAGTAGATGTAAAAAATTCGTATGTACATGTGTATATATGTCTGCGCGCCACAGAAGGCCACGACCTCCGTAGCTGCATGCAAATGCGGTGGTGCTGCTGCCACGAAAAAAGATGCGGAGGATGGTGACCCTTCCACGCTAGATTAAAGCGCGTATGCATGACAGTGCCACTGTGGAGAGTTGTGTGTCTCAGCGTGTAACGTTCTGTTGAGAAACAGACCGAGACAGATAAAGATCGTGCTCGAGCTTGACGTGTAGAAAAATGTATCAAGCAAAACATGTCTGCACAGTCTCGTGAGTGTCACCAGCGTGCGAGACGAATGCACGCAGAAAGAAAGAAGAAGCGTTTATCGACGTGTAGAGAAAGAATGGTGGGGGCCCATACAGCATGCTTCGGCGAAAGAGTCACAACGTTTTTGAGAGCTTGCGTAGTTTCTAGATTTACTTACAGTATACACTTGAGTGAAGATATGTGTATTTACTGCTGAAGGTGCGCATATACGTAAATTATATATACACGTAGAAGATTAGCGACAGAGGCAGAAAACACTACACTTGTACATAGCGCTGTTTGGCAAAGACAAATGCTGAAACGAGTATATAGGGAGGAAGCACGTGTACGACGCGAGGAGCAGGTAGCTAGGTGAGAAGAAGCGTACTTCGACGCAGCCGAAGAAAAGCAATTTTGACGTGCTCTCGGCACAGAGATGAACATCTACAAACACCTGCACAGCCGTGTTGCTCGCCGTCTCGCCGTCAACTCGATTTATACATACAAAAATTCGCACCTCCATAAGTAAGTAAGACTGCGTCAGGTGGCTGCGGTCGTCCTCTGTTTCGTCAGTGCTGTAGCGTTGCCTGGCTGGACCACGAACTCCACTCGTAAAGATGCATTTTGTATGGAGATTGCGTCTTTGTAATTCAACGCTGTTGTATATCAGAACAACTGTCTATTCCACAGCGTGGCTGTACGTGCAAGTAACGGTGGGTTTTGACGGCTTAGTCATGTCCTTCAGAAGAACAGTGTGTAGGTCTCAGTCACACCGCCGTGCGACGGTCGACTGGCCTATATGTAGTGCTTTTTATATCAAGATATTTTGCATCTGGGGGGGATTTGGGCACTGTTTTGTGTGGGACAACACGATATCTACGTGGAGAACGAATGCACGTGCAACGAAGTAACGGACTTTGTTTGTACGCTAGCCTGGTTTTCCCAGGTATTATGGATGCCGAACTAACGTAGTTCGCCTGCATCAGGAATTCAGAGACCGTCCCCACTCTACATCGGTTTTCTACATATGGATAGAAAGATGAGCTTACAGGTGTGAGTGGTCTCTACTGAATACTACTTGTGTGCGTTTCATTGTCGGCAGAAGATGCGTGCACGCACAGTGGTGCTTCGTTGCCTGTAGCTGCGTCTTTGTGCATAGACGTATACGAAGGTACACTGGTAAATTTTCACGTTTGCCTGTCCTTCTGTGCGCAGGGATAGACGTATAGATATATATAAGCGGGAGTATGTGTACGTGTGTGTGTGTGTGTGTGTGTGTGTGTGTGTGTGCCTGCGTGTGTGCGTGTTGGTGTGTCTGCACGAACATGTAAAGAAATATATATACGTATATTCATTCAGTAATGCAGGAGCGCAGGTTGGCCGAGTACGACAGGGGCACGCAAGGAAGAGAGCTGCTTCGGACGAAAGAGTAAAGTTCCGCCCACGACTCCCCTGCGGTTGTGAAGAAAAGCTGCTGCTGGTAGTGCACCTTCTGCTGAGAGAGTCGCTGCTATCACAGCGGCGATTGATGTTGCTGCAGACGAGTGCAGCACATGACGTCGTGTGTCGCTTTGAAGAAGAGAGAACTCCGGTGATACACGAGCAACGGCAGGAAGCGCCCGGAGAGCAGTCACCTGCCTGGATAGCATCATCTCTTAGACTGTTAATTGTTCGACACACGTGAACAGCTCACTCTCCTGGATAGCATCACTGTTTAGAATGTTGATTATTCGGTACACCAGAAGCTCACCGCAACTTGTACACGACCGTACGTATGTGAGCGGAGTGGCTCACAGACTGCTTTCTATATGACACGGAGATGGCCAATAAGAATATAAGTCAGAAGTCTTTTGGAGTCCTTACGAGTCGTAAAACTCCAGCCCTCAATACACACACGGACACACTGTGATAGGGGTGAACGCTACATACATCCCTATATGTACGACCATGTACGTCTACGTACGCTCATACATATATGTTTCTACGCACCGCAGTTACAGAGGCGGAGAACATCTTTCCCCAAGCAACACCTGAAAACCCCACGGACGTGTTGTGTGTCATGTGTGTGGCAGCCCCTCACATACAGGTCGGTTTGTATGTAGATCAACATGTATATTTGAGCAGACCGACAGATGAACCGCCGTATCCATGTGACGCATGCGGACCTACGTGCGTATGTGACCGGACCGACAGACAAATCGCCGGTGGGGGGGGGCCTGGGTTATAACCTCCCGTACACGTTGCGCACTGCAATTTCTACAGCACACAGGACCCGCACTACGTAGCAGCAAAGAATGTGACGGCGCTGCAAAAGTTCTTCCTGTTTGCACAGAGCAGCTGCGCTCGTGCACAGCAATCTTTCCGCTGTGGGTGCTCCTGCTGCACCAAATCTCTCCCCTAGTGCAGCGGGTGCGGCTGCAGCTCCCTCTGCCCTCCGGAGTGCCTTAGGAAGCGCGGCGTCGAGCGCGCTGCCTGCGCTAACGCGCGTCTTAGACAGCCCCGGGCTACTTTCTCCGCTCCTTTACGGAACTATCGGGAGAAAGGTCAAGGAAAAAGGCGACACTTTGCCTGTGATAACATTTGACTCCCCCTCTCTATCGACAGGTTTTTGCCCGACAAAACACACGTATGTATACGTACGGGAAAACACAAACGTAGAAAGCGTGGGTACGTGTAAACGTTGTATATGTGGTGCACCCGTAGACAGGTTATGTTATGCAGTCACGCCGCCGTACGAAGAATCACGCACGGGCTCACGTAGCTGTCCAGCGGTTTGTGAACGTCGCTTTACGTCAACATGTCTATTTTCTTAGCAAACCACACACACAGACACAGCCGACTTGGCTGTCGCGTCCTACATACGTATATATACATGTTCTCTCCTGTATATCTGTATAGGAATGTTGTTTACTTGCGAGCGCACAGACGGTCATGTACTAAATCAATCACATAAGCAACGCACCACCACCTTCATTACATCCAAAAATTCGCAACCCGTAAAGACGCACATAAGCATGTACAAATATGTGTATATATATAAACACCTAAGTATGATATATGTATGTTATATATATAAATATGTGTAGGTGTGTGAAAGCGACAGGTATCCGGCGCAGACGTGTGGGCCTGCCGCACCGTTGCAACCGCGTCCCGGTGTAGGTACACCTGAAAGGGTTGCAGCCTGTACATCGCATATATCCTTGTCCCGTTATCCTGCAGCGAAGACTTTTTGTCTCCCACCTGGATACGTCTGCAGCAGCCCTCTGTCAAATTCCTCAGGCAGCAAAACCGAGCCGTCTTCGCTTCCCTCTCTCGAGCTACCGTCCTGCAGGTTTCCTCCGCGTCTCCCTCTCTTCTCTCTACGAAGAAGACGACCGCGTCGCGACTCCGTGCGAAATTTTTTCTGCTCTATCTCTTTGGCTCTCTCCCACCATTCCGTCTCCTCCCTCCGTCGCGCAGCCACATGCGCCCACGGGCCTTACTCGCGTGCCCTGCCTGGCGAGGGACGACGCACACCCCCCTGACCGCTTCTCTCTGACGCCGCGTTCTTCATGGAGATTTTGTTGAACCGGTCACCAGCACAGAAAAAACGGCGCAGGCACACGTGTATTTCCTCCATGTGCCTCTGTTGTGTGCAGTGGTGAGGAGTGCAGGAACAATAGTAGAGCGCAGCGTCCTCTGCAGTGTACATACACCCGGCAGTTGTCTCCCAGTCCTCCCGGCGTTTCCACAGGGCAGGCGAGACGCGACGGTTGGACACTCAGGCCACCGCGTCCTGCCGAACAGAAAATTTACTGCGCGTCGTGTCGGCTGCAGGGGGGAAATCCAGCCGCTGCTACGAGACAGGATGCTCAAGCAGCAGTTGTTCTTCCTTTTACGGTCGAAAAGAAGTCGTCGGCTCTCCTTCTTGCCTACAAGATTTCGTGTTGTCTGCGTCTCGGAGGAAAGGTGTTCCCATCTGCTGTCGCCTGTGTCCTTGAAATTGCTGTACTACCACGACAGCAACAAAGGACTACTCTTAGTCGAGAGAAACGTGTGTGGCTGCGGCTGGGCTCCCGGTGCTGCCCGTCTTCTGTCAGTCCTCTCCCGGCGTTTTTGCCGGCGGTTGGTTCTCTCCCGCAGAGAGCGCACCGTCTCAGGGTCTGCTGCTGCTGCTGCCCCCTTTCACTAACGAGTCGCTGACGAGACTTGAACACACTCGCCTGCGATACGCGAGCACATGCTGCAAAAAAAGTGGAAGATCCTTCGTATTTTCTTCACTCTTCCCTTGCTTACTGTGTTCCTCCGCCCTGCCTGCAGCAATACTTACTTCTGCTGCTGCAGCTTCTCTCTCTTCTCCTCCTCCTCCTCCTCTTCGTGCCGCTGCTGCTGTCGACTCACACTTCCCTTCCTTCGCTGGCGCCACTTTCGACGCGGCAGCTGCTGACGCTCCTGCTTCGGCTGCGTCTCTTTCCCCAGCTGCGGCTGCTGCCTTTTCTTGCGCTGTTTCTGCTGCTGCTGCCTTCCCAGCTGCTGGCGTCCCAGCTGCTGTTTCTGCTGCTTTTCTTTCTCCACCTGCTGCCGACGTTGCTGCTGCTGCTGCCTTCCCACCTGCTGCTTCGCATTCCCCACGTGCTGCCGAGGTTGCTGCTGCTGCTGCCTTCCCACGTGCTGCCTCGCATTCCCCACCTGCTTCCGACGTTGCTGCTGCCGCTGCCTTCTCACTTGCTGCTTCGCCTTCTCCACCTGCTGCTGACGCTGCTGCTGCGTCTGTCGTTCTTGCTAATTCTGCTTCTGGCCTACTACTCTCGTTGTCGATTACGCTTCTGGCCGACTGTCGCTGGTGCTGTCCCTGCGTACGCAAGCTTCTGGACGGCTCTGCGGCATCTGCTGCAGCTGGTACGTTTCTAAAAGACACAAGTGAAGACGAAGAAGTTGAGGGAGACGAAGAACGCGGAGAGGTAGATGGAAATGCGAGCGAGGCGGAAGAAAAAGGGCAGGCGAAAGACGAAGGATATGGCTGTTGTCCTTCTCCCTCTTCCTTCCTCACTTTCTCCGCACGTTTGAAAAGCGCCGCATCCCCCTCTTCGTTGCTGCCGCACCACTCCGCGCACGGACGTTTCCTGCCGCTGCTGCTCTCCGTCACGCCGCTGCTGCTGCTGACTTCCTTCCCGTTCTCAACAAAATTCCCGCGGAAGACCGACACCTCGTCGCAGCAGCTGTCTTCCGTCTGCTGACTGCAACGTTCTTCATCACTACTCCCGGTAGAAGACCCGCAATTCTTCGCGCTGCTGCTGTTGCTGCTGTTGCTGTTGCTGTTGCTGCTGTTGCTGTTGCTGTTGCTGCTGTTGCTGCTGCTCCTATTGTAGCTGCTGCTGCTGCTGGCGCTGCAGTAACTGCTGCTCTCGGTGCTCCTGCGTCGTTTCGACGCCACTTCATACATGCCGTTCCTGAAGATCTCGGCTGTGCTGCTATTGCTATCGCTTTGGTGTCGTAGTGCGGTCGTTGAAGCCGGCGCATTTTCGTAGTGATCTGCTGCTGCTGCTGCTCCTGCGGTATTGCCATTCGTCTGCAACGCAGGTGCAGGAGCACATGCAGCAGCAGGAGAAGCAGCAGCAGCAGACGCAGCAGCAACGGCTGGCAGAAGCGCAGCACACGGAGTGGCCGTAGCGGGGGGGGCCGACGCTGGACAAGAGCTGTCAGGAGTAGAATCGCCTACCGGTGCAGCACGGTCGAGCAGACTGGCGGCGGCGGCGCACGCAGCAGCAGCCGGTTCTGCTGTCTCGCAAGCCGTAGCCGGAGCGCCAGACACAGCGCGTAGCGCGGGAGAGGTGGATGAGAACAACGCGGCAGCAGCGACAGCAACGGCAGCTGCAGCAGCGTTCACAGTTGTTTGCCGCACCTGCTGCGGTATCTGACTCGCCGTATATGCCTCCTTAGCAGCCTCTGCTGCTGTACCAGCAAAAGCGTCACAGGCTTCATCGAGGCCTTCCGGTCTTCGTGTCTTTGCAGGTGCTGCCTCTCCTGCGGTTGCGTCTGCGGCTGACTGGGCTGCGTCTGCCGAGGGTGTTGCTGCAGCGTTTACTGCGTCGATTGCTGCATCTGCAACCTGAGCCGGTGCACCTTGTGCTGCTTCACCTGCTGCAGCACGTCGTCCTCCTGCGTCTGCTGCTGCAGGTCCTGCAACTGTGGTGCTCGTCTCTGTTCGTTCCGGCCAGCGTGAGAGGCATGCAGGACTATCCGAGACGCCCTCGCCACGCGGTTGCTGCTTCTCGCCATGCTGCTGCTCTTCGTGCGGCTCCTCCTCCTCCTGCCGCTGCTGGTGAGATCCTCTGGTGCCGTTCTTTTCGGATTGCTGCAGAGTCGTCTGGTCGAGTTGCTGCTCGCTCTTCTTGTGCTCTTCCCGCTCCTTTCGCTGGTGCTGCTCCTCCTCCTCGCCCACCTCCTCCTTTTCCTTCCGCTTTGCTCGCTCCTGCTGGTCCCGCTCCTTGGGCAGCCGAGGCAAGTACTTCTGCTGCTGCTGTTTGTGATCCTGCGGCTTGTCCTTCTCGCCCCGCTGCTGCTTTCCTTCGTCCTTTTGCTCCGCCTCCTCCTCCTCTTTCTGGCGGCGCTGTTGTTGCGCCTTCTCCTGCTGCTGCTGTTCGACGTGAACAGCGACGGAAGGAGAAGGATCTTCTCGCTGGAGCTCGGGAAGACGCGGGTATTGATGCCAGTTGCTGCAGCAGCACACGTAGACGTATATAAGCGTCGGAACTGCAGCAGCTCCAGAAATGTGGGCGTAACACCAGTGCCACAAGGAGAAATGCTTCGTGCGCCAGAATGAAGTACGCAGAGTTTGTGCGGTGTCGCCGCTGCCCTATAAAGGCGACTGCAACGCATGCACAGGTTGCAGAAACTTTACCGTTTTCGGCTGCGGCAACTGGAGCGCAAGGCAAAGACACGTGAAGATGGACGCTCACCGACCCAATGCAGCAGCAAAAGGCGTCCCGCATCCGACGATATGCATCGCACCACACGGTGTGTATCCTCCGTCGTTGATGTCGCGGCTGTTGCTGCTCTTGCTCACTTTGCTGTTGCTCGTGTTGCAGCTGCTGCCGCTCGTCTTGCTCGTGTTGCTGCTGCTCGTGGTGCTCGTGTCGCTGCTGCTCGTGTTGCTGTAGCAACTGCGGCTGTTCCTCACGCTGCTGCTGCTGCTGCTCGTGTTCCTGTTACTGCTGCTCGTGTTGCTGTTGCTGCCTCTCGGTGCTGCTGCTATTCCACCGAAGGTGAGCCTCGCTAGAGCAGAACGCTGCAGCAGCAGAGACAGGCGCTTCCTTACTGCATGCGGCATTCCTCAAAAACGCTCCCCAGTGTTGACAGCCGCGCCTCATCTGTGACCCACGTCAGAAGTACAAAGCGGCTGGTGCTTAGCAGAGTAGTCATGTCACAGAGCAGCAGCGGCACGTTTTTGCGTGTATACCTCGAGGAAACGCAGCAGCACACAGCTACTACATCACGCGTTCCCCAACGATTAATACATGTATATACGTGTGCATGTATGTTTGTATGTGCGTGTGTATACGCCATCTCACAACGCACTCAACAGCGCCGCGAAGGCTTCACCAAGCAGACATGCTACACCCTGGTCACTCACACTTTATACCGCGAGTTTGTGTGGCACTTCTGCAGCCAATCAGGTGCTGCTGCAGCTCTGTCTTCTCTGCTACATATCAGCCCTACGACGGGATAGTCCTACGTGTACCCCTGCATTCTGTTCTTTTTCTACGGTAGAGAAGGGCGTATAATACCTCCCCCCCTCTCCTGCTGTTTTGCTTCTGCTTGGCGGCAGCCGCCTCGACCGCAGCAGCCGCTCCTTTCCGTGGAGCTGCTGCCTCCGTTTCAGCGACAGCGAGAGGTGCCGAGACGCCTTTGCAGAGAGCAGGTGCAGGCATGCCAAGCAGCTATCTGCCGAGGCCGGGGGGGGCGGGGGGAAAAGAAGAAAACAAAACAAAGGCGAAGCCGGGAAAAAAGGCGCTTCCCCTCTCCTACGTGTACGAGCTTGGATACACGTGCACACGTTCAAAATACGGATGCACCTGTATATACGACAAGCTACTAATCAGAAAGCAACGCCAAAGCTGTTGACGCCACTACGGCAGGTGGAAACCCGCACATATATATACCTTTGTACCCATAAGCATATATATATATACATGTACAGTTTGTCTCTTAATACGTTGATATATTGCTGCATTGATGGTAGGACTTGGTGCAGAGAGAGCTGTTCGTGACCGCGAGCCCTGCATTACATGTACTACACCTACACTAATACGCCCACTGCCTCTCACCCTTGCACCTCACGTGTCCCTATATGCGTATGTGTACATCTGTATGAGGCATATACACGCGTACATACTTATATACATGCATCTATTTTGTTAACTTACCCAGGTGTCTATTCACATACACATATATATACATATGTGTTGCCAAGCCTCCCTGCATGCGTGCATGTCTTAACATTTACACATACGCATATATATTCGCACTTACGTGTGGCCAAGCCTCCTGCATATATGTGTCTCGTCGAGTCACATGTAAGTACATGTATCTGCACAATTTGAACTACGTGGAATATATAAATATATCCCTGCGCATCCGTCTCACCAGCTTCCCCTGCCTATATATATATGGACACCGGCGACGTAAACGAGAACAGGCCCTGCGGATTTGCGCCCACCCGAAAACATTTCTCCTCGTTGTCACTTACGCCCCTGATATATATATATATATAAACAAACCAATGTATACATACATATATATATACATACATAGATGCATACATACATAGACAGAGATATTTGTCCGCCTGTATACTCTATATGTGTGTGTTTACATGTGAACGTAGATGTGAACACCTGTTTGTAGGGGAATCGAAGGACCTGCGTGCTGTTGCTATGCCGCTCTGACGTTTGCGTCGGATGTCCTCTCCGCTAATACGATGCTGCTCGCTTCTCTGGTGAAGAGCAGCAGACCTCGTCACCCACCTCGACAAGCACGCGGACGTTTCTGTGCAACCCCGTGCAACCCACCCACGCAACTCTCTGAGTCGCTCTCCCCACTCTGTCTCTCCCTGTGTCTCCCGTCTTGCCCTCTCTCTGTCTCCGTGTCTCCCGTCCTGCCCTCTCTCTGTCTCCGTGTCTCCCGCTCTGCCCTCGTTGTCCTTGTCTCCCGTCCTGCCCTCTCTCTGCCTCCCTGTGTCTCCCCCTCTGCCCTCGCTGTCTCCGTGTCTCCCGCTCTGCCCTCTCTCTCTGTCTCCGTGCCTCCTGCCCTGCCCTCTCGCTGCCTCTGCGTCTCCCGCCCTGCCCTCTCCCTGTCTCCGTCCCTTTCCGTCCCCCGCTCTGCCCTCTCTGTCTCCCTGTGTGTCTCCGTGTCTCCCACCCTGCCCTCACTCTGTCTCCCTGTGTCTCCCCCTCTGCCCTCGCTGTCTCCCTGTGTGTCTCCGTGTCTCCCACCCTGCCCTCACTCTGTCTCCCTGTGTCTCCCACTCTGCCCTCGCTGCCGCTGCGTCTCCCGTTCGGCCCCCTCTCTGTCTCCGTGTCTCCCGTTGTTTCTCTTTCTTCGTCGCTTCTTCTCCCTTTTCGTCAGTTCTCTCTCTCTCTGTCTCTTTGTGCACCACTGTGTACACCAACGTGTATATACCCATATATGCAACAGAGGCCCACAACTATCACGTGAGTACTTACGTGCCATCTCCACTCGCAACCTACAAAACTCGACGACCCCGGCGCCCACCTCGTCTGTGTGGACGCCCACATATAGAGACACAGAGAGAGAGAGACGAGGCAGGCGGTGGATAACACACACGTATATGTGTGCAGACAAACGGATGTCGGGACACTTTTCTTCCCGACAGAAATTGATGACCCCTCTGTGCGCGTACACATATACATATATATATATATATATATTTGTCTGATAGGCACTTACAAGAAGTGAGTCTTCCTCCCGATTGGCTGGTTATCAGCGAAGCGCCTGTCCGCGAGGGAGCAGTAAATCAACGGCCGCACCGTCGCATCCTTGTGGCTCGATCCGTAGTGTCTCACGATGTTATCCATCAAAATTGCATCCCCTGCGCAGGCCCACACATCTTCCGATATCACATGCATATACATACGTAAAACATATATAGAAATCACGTACCCGTATATATGTGAGAAGTATATGTACATGTATCACAGGCATATATATATAAAGTGTACACGTATGTAATATATATGTGTATATGTGAACTACATGCGCATATGTGAAGTATATATGCGTATGTTCTATATAAATACATATGTTATAGATGTAGTCATATATATATATATATATATGTATGGAAAGTGTACACATATGTAATATATGTGTATGTATGTAACGTATATACGCATATGTTGCACATATATATATATATGTATGAAGAGTATACACATATGTAATATATACACATATACGTATATATGTGACTGTCGTGAGAGCATATAACGGAAGCACACCTTCTTCGCGGAGTCAACACAAAGAATGTACAAACGTACACGGGTCCATGCATCTCTCTGTCTCTGCCTGTTTCGCTGTTTTTCCCTCAATTTGTCATAATCGCCTTCCTTCGCTTTCTCACTGTCTTCCTCCTTCTCAGTCTGTCTCAATAGTTGCCAACATCGCTTCCTCCACATAGAGAGACACGAAGCCACACGTACGCAGGCATGTCCCTTCCTTCCGCTTTCTGCCGTCCCCACTTTCTCTCTTTACAGTTTCCCCCCTATATTATATCTCCACACAAATACTGACAAACAGACATATACACACATATACTTACGCGTCTCTCCGTCACTCTCCTTCTCTCTTCGTACGCATATATATATAAATGTATATGCATCTCTGTGTCGCTCTCGTCCACTCTTCACCTGTTTATATATAGATACACATATTCTGGCGGACGGGCACGCAGACGTGACGTTGTTGACAGAACTCATCGAGCGGTGCGCCCGTATAAACTTGCCGATACTTAAAGAGACACACAGCGAGGCCAACTGGTCGTCGTATATATATATATATATATATTTAAAGAAGAAAGTGACAGGTGTGTGTGTGTGTGTGTGTGTTTGTCGGTCTGCATATATGTGTATAAAGTGAGAGAGGCAGACGCATATATATATATATAGGGAGAAAGAGAGATGTGGAAATACTGAGAGACAGACATGCGTGGGGGTGTTGAAATAAACGAGACGCAGCATGCAGAGCCCGCAGGGCAGTCCCGCCAGGGAGAGAGGGCGTCGGCACGGATGCCGGCCAGTGCCCGTGCAGGACGCAAGCGTGACGTGTTTCATCACCTCGTCGTCCCGGGAGAAAAACAAACCCATTGCTGCTGCTGCGGCTGCTGCTGCATGCGGAGAGCACGCGCGGGCTCGCCGTCCTTCCCTGGACGTGTGGGTTGGCGCAGCACAACACACGTGCTGCCGCATGCGCAGCTGCTACTCCAAACCGACGTCGCGGGCCGCCTTCTTCACCTCGCAGCGCCAGCGAGTCGTACACACAAACAGTTCCTGTCTGCATGCGGAAAGTGCCTGCCGACGTCTACTTAGACGCCACCCACGCCAACACCCTGCCCGACGCTACTATACCTACATACGTGTATATATACTACACAGCTGACACACATGCTGCTTCTGCTGCAGGCATGCACACTGCTGCCTATCACGTGTGTATATATATGTGTGCACAGTGTGCACCCAACAAAGATGCTGCTGCTTCTGCTGCAGACACTCAAGCTGCCCAGTCATGTCTATTCACTGGGTGACCAACTGCAGACACTTGCACTCTCCGCAGCGGTCTTGCAAACAGATATGCGCGCATGCAGGACATCGGCAGGGGAGAACTGCAGACTCTGATGCGTGACGCGTTCAGAGAGAGGACGGCGGCCCACCACGCCGCCAGCCGTGGCGCCAGGCAGGCGCAGCAGCAGCAACTCGCGGCTCCCCTGCCTCGCCAGATGTACGGCGTTGGCGCTGGCGGCAGGCACCGACGAGAGAAACGTGCACGCGAGTATTAACCTCCTACGACGCAGGTCCGTCTGCAGAATTTGCCTCCGCAGGGGAAGTGACGCAAGCCACCGGGTCGCCGTGGGGATGCTTCTCGCTGAAACAGCAGCGGGGGTTTGCTTACCGGCCTTGGCACAGGAGAAGAGCTTGCGCTTGCAGATGAGGAACGTCGTCGGCGAGTTGGACGCGTGTATGTCCACCAGCGGAAAAAAGGCGTTAACGATATTTCGTCTACAACAAGGCACACATCGCAGCAACATTCTGCATGCATGCGCAGCACTTGCATGCGCAGCCGTCTGCACGCGGGCGCAGCAATCTACGAGCTATCGCACCGACCCATAGACGTGTGCAACTGGCTACCATGAACAGAGACAAGGCACACATCCACACATCTATATATATGTGTTGTGCTTCACATGTTGAACGATATGGATGCACCGACCTACATATTCATATGTCTGTATACATATACATATATATAGTAAAACAGACCATGAGACGACATATATATACATATATTCTGGAAGGCACACTGCATGTATCCATGTATATACTAAGCGGTATAGACGTATGTGTGTATGTACATGTATACCTCTGTTCAGTGACATCAGCAGCAGAATCATGGTGGCGGCTCAAGAAGTACATACATATATATATATATATATGGCTGGCCGCTTGTCCACCACCCACGTAGAAATGCCGGCATGCGTTTCTCTCCCTGGATGCCACCCATTGTGCGCACTCTCGTACATCGAATTGCTGCTTGTTTTTCAACAAAGAAGTCGTCGGTATGTGCAACTTGCGTCTCCGATCCCATGTGCTGCTGCTGTTGCCGTACGTGGGAGGGTATCGAACTGCTGCTACCGTAAAGAAGCGTTCTCGCTACTGTTGCCAGCTCCTGCTGCCAGCTGCTGCTCCTCCTCCTCCTTTTCTTGCGCGGATATTTCCTCGCTCTGCGTGCTGCTCCTCTCACGCGTCCCCTTGCTGCTTCTGCATATATACACACGTTATAGATGTCTCAGTATACATATATACTTATCTACACACGTATTATATCTGTACAAATATCTATACTATATCTCCCCCTCACCTATATATATATATATGTGCACGTCCGTCTGCATGTGTACCTATGTATATCTGGGCACACGGAAACCTACGCGTACATATATATATATATGTATCAACTATATATATTATATATATACATACGTGTATGGATCAATGATATGTGTATGTGTATATATATATGTATGCTTCGAATATATATATATATATATGTGTATGCATCAACTATATCTCTGTATATATATGTATATATGCATCAGTGGACTGGTGAGGTTGCTGCTGCATTTCCGAGGCCCCGTCGACATATTGTCCCTGCGGATTTTGATGTTATCCATCACTGCTGCTGGTGCTGCTGCTCTGTCTCACTTTCATCCCTTCCACTATTGCTGCTGCTCTCTCGCGCTACTCGAGCTCCTGTGGCTCGACCTGGTTATAGAGCTACCGCGGCTCTATCTCGCTGCTGCCGTTGCTGCTGTTGCTGTTGCTGTTGCTGCTGCTGCTGTTGCTGCTGCTCTTGCTGCTTGTGTTGCTGCTGCTCTTGCTGCTTGTGTTGCTGCTGCTGTTGCTGCAACTGCTGTTGCTGCAGCTGCTGTTGCTGCTCTTGCTGCTGCTGCTGCTGCTCTTGTGCTGCTGCTGC
>KL647295.1:1854394-1882961 GCA_000727475.1 Sarcocystis neurona | reverse complement strand
CTGGTGGCGCTTCTGCTCCTGGTGGCGTTTCTGCTGCTGGTGGCGCTTCTGCTCCTGGTGGCGCTTCTGCTCCTGGTGGCATTTCTGCTGCTGGTGGCGCTTCTATTGCTGCTGGGGCTTCTACTGCTGCTGGCGCTTCTGCTGCTGCTGTCGCTTCTGTTGGTGAGACTTCAGTCGCAGCCGTTGCACCACCTACAGGACGCATGAAGTGGGACTTGACGGCGAAGGCCGGCGACGTGGCTGTTGCCGCTGCTCCCGCAGCGGCCTGCTGTGTCCTCGCTGACGCGGATGCTGCTGCCCCTGGGGCAGCCGCTTGTCCAGTTTCTGCTCCCTCGTCAGCGGCGGGCGGTGCAGTCATCCCTGTCGGCCCTCCTGTTGGCACTGCTGCTCTTCCTGTTGCTGCTGACGCTCCTGCTGGCATCTCCACTCGTGAACTTCCCACTACGGCTCCATCTGCTGCTCTCTGCGCTGCTGCCACTCCTTGTGTTGCTCCTGCTGCCACAGCTGCTGCTCCTGCAGCTGGCGCCGCAGCAGACGCAGCACGCGAGCAGCAACACTGGCAGCAGCTGGTATTGCTCCCGCTGCGGGAGGAAGCCCAGCTGCTGCTGCTGTAGGCCCCTCCTGCTGCTGCACACTTCCTCCAGCTACCAAAACGTCTCGCAATCAAAGCAGCAGCAACCCGGGTCAGCCGCAGCAATCTTCGCTGCAGCAGCAAGTGCTGGTGCCGCAGCTCACCGTCGCCCCACTCCCAGTGCGGGTCAGAGACGTTTACGTCTACGCGCCTGTAACAAGCAGCAGCCCCAGCCACACGAGACACCCCTCGCGATGCCACCCCTGCATGTGGAACTGCAGCAGGACCACTCCCTGCAGCAGCGGCCTCAGCGCGACTGACAGCTGCACCTGCAGCAGGAGCGCCGTCAGCAGCAACATCGGCAGCAGCAGCAGCAGAAAAGTGAGTATAGCAGCAGTAGTCGCGCGGAATTCTTCAGCAGCGACCCCCCAGCAGCAGCACTAGCAGCGGCACCGTTGGCCACGATAGCCACAGCAGCACCACCTCTTTTAGCAACAGTAGCCGCATCCCAGGCAGTACGCATCACGAGTGAGGCGCGCAGCACACCAACTGCAGCTCGTTGCCGACCGAGACACGACTGCCGCGAGAGCTGTCGCAGTAGAACCAGCCTCGACGCAGCTTCCCCAGCAGCGCGTCAAGATGGTAAGGCGGCAGCAGCAGCAAAGCCAGCCGCAGGACGACGGCGCCAGTACATGCAGCAGCAGCAGCATCGCAGAAGCAGCAGTCGCAGAATCCACAGCACCGCATGCGAAGCAGCCCCATAGGCGTGCCGGCCTCGCATGCCTTTATGATACAGTCCTCTGGCCCCGTCACACGAGCACGCGCGCTCCCCCAGCACCAGCAGCAACAAGAAACAGAGACGAGGTATGCAGAGACGAGGTGTACAGACACCGGACGCGAGCTCTCTCTCTCTCTCCACCTGCGAGCGTCTTCTTCGCGCGGCGCCGCGCTGCTGCGGCTTCCGTCTCTCTGCAGCAAGCAGATCAAGAAGCTCACTGCAACGTAAGCTCCTCCCGGAGACCGGCTAGCCACGGCTTATCGGTCTCCTCGTTACACACGCATGACAGCGCGTGGCGGCTCGGCCTGCTCCGCAGGATTCGACTCCTGCCTACCCTACACTTACACCGCCTATAAAATTCCCTCCCTCTGCGTACCCCATCCATACACATACAAGTAGATCCATACAAACACGTCTATGCAGCTTCCCATCCAGGTGGATAGAATCGATATAACCGACTTAGAGCGTCTATAAATTTCCCCCTCTCTGTGTTCCACTACAGACACGTATAGCTACATACATATACATATATATACACACATATATACATATGTATGTGCAGCTTCCTATCCAGGTGGGTAGAACTGATACATTCGACTTACGGCGCCTATAAACTCCCCTCTCTCTGTGCTCTTCACACAGACACGTATATATATCCATACGTATGCAGCTTCCCATCCAGGAGAATACGACTGATATACTCGACTCTCTTTTGTGTGTATACGTGCGTAACTGCCTGCCACACGTCAACCGCGACGACGGCGGCAGACTTCTCCACCGCACCAGCCAACACCAGCGGCACATGCAGAAGACTTTGAAGGACCTTGCCACGAGGACGGGGACGAGGGCCTCTCCCCAAGAAGAAGAAGAAGTACACGAGTCTGTCGAGGTCCACACTCGCTGATAATTTGCTGCCACACAGAGGAAGTGACCACCAGACGCCGTCTGGCCCTCTATAAAAGTACACACATATGGGTCCGGCCCTCTCTCTATGTATACACATATATGTATACATATATATATATATATTCGGGCGACTGGCTTCCTGACTCTCTCTCTCTCTCATTATATAGATATATGTATGAATACACGTATATATCGGCCTCCCGACTTTTTCTCTCTCTATGTAAAAACATATGTATTTAGGTCGGCTCCATGAATCCCTCTGTCTCTCTCTATATATATATATGTATACATGTGTGTGTGGGCTTCCTGACTGCCTTGCTGGCCCGGTTCGTAGGCTGGGCCGCCTGCAGAGGTACACGCCGCAGACTTCCACAAAGTGCGACTTTCCTCCCCAGCAGGCCTGGCCAAGTGCCTGCCGGAGAAGCCGGGCTGAAGACAACTGCTGCCGCATGGAAATGGTTGCCGGAGAAGCCGCACAAGTAGGCCTGGGGGGGGGACGCAGATGAAGCTGCTGCACAGGCTTGCTGTCTCCTCGTCAAATAGACAGCAGTGGAAAACCCTAGCCTACGAAGTGGCCCACCTCTCCTTCAGAGGCATGCAGGAGAACAAAGCGAGACAGCCAGACTACGTCTTCACACCAATATATTACCGCTCTTTCAGGCGTCCACGCACATATATATGTGAGCAGGCGTGCGAAGGCAGAGAGGAACGCTGTACGCACCGTCACGTGGGCAGAGATTTACGTCTATTCGTGCATGCATAGACAAAGATATATATATATATATATTTGTATAAACACAAATATATATATATATATATATGTATATATACACGCGCACACACACACAGAGTTAAAAAACACAAGTGCTTGTGCCCAGAAAAAACTTCTGTAGGATGCATGGGGACTGCTCTGGCAGCCACTCCACGCGTCAATCAGTAGCAGCAGATCAAGTGACGTTGCACGCGTGTGGAGCTGTTTTTCTTCCGGCTCATCACGCGTCTTTCTGCGGGCGTGGACCCGCAGCACACGTTGACGAACAGTAGGCCACAGCTGCAAGGGACGCAAGTATCCGGTTACGCGCGGCGGCACCCCCCGAGAAAACAGCAGCAGCAGCAGCCACGCCACCACCGTCTCTCGCGCAGCAGCTGACGCAGTTCCTGTGTTCTTCTCTGCAGCGGCAGTCCAGCGACGGCGCCTCGACGAGGAGGAGAAGCAGCAGCAGCAGCAGACTGGGCGACGTCGCCCCCACCGCAGCAGCTGCGGCGTGTGAGAGCTCGCAAAGAGAACAACGCAGCACCAGCAGCAACAGATAGCACGTGAGGCATGCCCAGCAGTGGATGTTGCTGCAGCTTACAGGGGAGAGTTCCGGCAAGCGATGCCGTTGTATTTGAACAGCGTTGAAGGCGATAGGGGCCAGCTGCGGTGGACGGAGAGCACACGGTCCATGAGCAGCTGGAAGTGGCGCATCACCAACGCATGCAGCGTCGTCACCTCGTCCTGCTGCAGCTGCAACAACACCCCGCACGCCCTTCGCAGCTTCACACGTCGCGTTGCTTGCACGCATCTACAGCGATTCTGGCCCACACTCCCCCCTTCCCAAACGTCTGCGTACAAGACACTCCCTCCCCCCCCCGTCCCACGCGGCTCCTGCCACGAGTGCTGCTGAGTATTCCCCAACGAGATGATGATCGGGCCCGCTTCTTCACTGCAACAGCAGCAGGCGACGTCATTCGCTTCGTCAACAGCGGCGCCAACATAGAAGCTTCCCCCTGCCGAGTTCACACACATCCCCTCCACCAGGCCGAACACATTTCTTCCCCACGGCCGTACACTTCCCTTCCCCAGCCCAGATGCATGCCCTAGCCCAATCCCGACGCATGCGCCCCCCAACCCCCGCCTAACCCGTTGTACGATCACCTCGTCACGAGCAGCAGCCGCGAAGGTCTTCCTCCGAGGCCACGTGCGCACAAAGGCAGAAGGGCTCATACATTTCCACGGGGACGTGTCCGTGACGCTTCTACGCAGAAGTGTAGGAGTGCCTACGTACTTTTTCTACGAGGACGACACAGTGAGAGACGGAGACAGCGAGAGTGCAGGACGTGTGCACAGGCAGAAATGACAAGCCAATCTCTGGAGGGGACCCACGGAAGACGCGAGAACGCACATTTCTGCGGGTGTAAAGCAACCAGCAGCAGCACCCACGAGAAACCTCGCTCGACACTACCGCGCTCCTCGCGCGTCGCGGCCCTGGACTACCCAAGAACATACGCAGGGCCACACACACAGACCGTCTGCGGGTGCCGCTGCTGCTGCTGCTGCTCGAGCTCCTGACGTTCTGTGAAGCTCAGGCAGCACCCCTACACAAAAGGGGGACGCGGCAGTCATACACACACAACGAACGGCGAAGGTACGCAGGGAAGAATAAGGAAGCAGACGCTCGTGGCTTCAGACGCTCTCGCAGATGACCACCAACGGGCTTCGGCCACCTCGGAGGCACAAAGCAATAGCCCAAAGCAGCTCATTTCCCCTACACCCTCTCTCTGTCACAAACATATACATATATATATACATACATATATTGCAAAGACGCATATACATATACATACATATACATATATATATTTTATACACATACATGTAGGTTCCACGGATAGAAGTGCCATGGTAGATCTCTCGGGAGGCGGTACATACATTTTATATACTAGCAGGACCACGCATATCTGCGTATCTAATATATATGTATATATATATATATCTATGTACGTGCAGGTATATGGCTTGCGCAGGCATGGTCATAGTAGTAGTAGTAGTCGTAGAAGTGCAGTTCACTTACTTTTTCTTACGTATATATACGAATGGACACGCACAGGTAGACGTGCTCTTCGAGGGCCACATATAGATTCATATATACTTTTCTGGCGAGACGAAGAAAGAAAAATGCCTTGTGGACTTACGATACGCTCAACAAGTTCCACTCCATCTCGTAGCAGAAGGCAGTCACGTAGGGAAGGATGAGAGATGCCTGGCGCGTACTGCATCTTCTGGTGTATGCAGCAGACGTGCTGCAGCCAGGCCTTCCTGGACACGTACAGCCATTGTCCTCCGTCTTCGAGCGCTGCTGCTGCTGCAATTGCGGCTCCTGTCGGTGTTTTCTCTCCTCGTCTCGCTGGGGCTGCTGATGGCCACGCTGTTGCCGGTGCTGCATCGGCGCCTCCCCTCGTTTCTTCCCTTCCTGCGATTGCTGCTGCTGCTGCTGTCTTCGCTTCGGAGCACCTCTCGGATGTCAGCCCTTCTCCTCCTCTTCCTTCTCGTTCTTCTGTGACCACTGCTGCTGTTGCTGCTCTGTGGAGGACGGTGCCGGCGCCTGCTGCTTTCTCCGCTTCTGCTTGTGTTGTTGCTGCTGCTACGCTCGCTGCTCCTGCTCCCTCCGGCTCTGCTGCTGTTGTTGCTGTTGCGCCCGCCGCTGCTGCTGCTCCCTCTGCTGCTGGTGCTGCTGCCCGCTTCGCGTCGAAGAAGTGACGCAGCAACTCCACGCGCTGCTTTCTCGAGAGTGGACGACCGCACGGCTGCACGTACACAAGTACTAAAATGGCGGCACCACGCTGACAAGCATCTTACATGCATCAGGCCGAGGTGGGCAGCCGCCCGCCAAGAAGAGCAACAGCACGCCAAGACGGGTAGCAGGACGCCAAGAAAGAAGCAGCGGCGGCCCTAGAAAAGTGGCAGCAGGCCTAGAAAAGCAGGAGCGCGCCAAGCAAAGCAGCAGCAGGCCAAGGAGGAAGAAGATACGTATCGAGAAACGGCGCCAGGCAGGAGCGCGTGTCCGAAGAAGAGGCAGCAGGGCAGCAAGAACAGAGGAACCTGTGAGAAAAGCAGCAGCAGCAGCAGAGTCGGACGGGCAGCACTTCCACACCCTCTGCAGTACGCAGGAATACAACGAGCAGCTGTTCCGACCTCTAGGCTTCACCCACTCACACAATCAGGTCTATAATTGTCCTTTCCATGCATATGCGTACCTAGAAATCTCAGCAAAACATGTGTAATACATATATATGTAGATGGATAGATATATTGAGAGAACTGTGGCATCTACAGGTGCAGTATACGTAGAAACTGCATACAGGTGCTCCACTCACAAACACACACACACACACTCTCTCTCTGCATAAATATATGAAGTATACACAAATATGTAAATACAGAGAGAGCGGGAGAGAACCATTTGGTATTCACATCTGTTGTGTACTTCCACACACGGACACCCTATGTGTATCTCTCTACCTACATATATATATATATGTAGATATATATAGAGAGAGAAGGAAACGAAAAGCGTCTGCCATCTACGTGTATAGGATACTTCCACATCCTCTAGAGTCCACCACAGCGGCCGCCTCACTCCGCGCATCCCACACTTCCATATACGTCTCTACGCATGCGTGTTCTCCTATGTGCATCATAGCGCACCAACAGCAAGGCCATATATATATATATATATATACAGGCGTCTTATATATATAGAGAGAGACAGAGAGGAAGAGAGAGAGGTAGAGAGAAAGTTCGAGCACCTACCTATGTAGGATACACAGACTACACTTATAAACAATATATACGCATATATATATACGCATATATATATATATGCAACTAAGATATACATAAAGAGAGAGAGAGCTCTAGCATCTGTAGTTATAGAGAGTACAGAGATTACACTCATAACCACTATATATGTATGCGTATATATAGATGGATATATACAGAGAGAGAGAGCTCTGGTATTCTCGCTAAATATATACGCAATACAGCGTAACCCCACAGAGATCCATATGCGTACACATACATAGATAGGTAGATTGAGAGGGAGAGAAAGTGTTGGCATTTCTCGCTATATATGTACATATAATACAGCAAACTGCGTATAGGTATACATGCATATATATATAGATGGAGATGGAGAGTTCTGGTATCTCTTTACAATACAGCGAAACGCCACAGGGATATATATATGCGTACACATGTGTAGAGATAGATAGATAGATAGATTGAAAAGGATAGTTCTGGCATCTCTCCCTATATACATGTATGTAATACAGCAAAACTCCACAGAAGTATATATGCATGTATACAAATACATATATGCATATATATATACATAGATACACAAATAAGTTGTGGTAGATCTCTCTCTGTCTCTCTATCTATCTACCTATATATGTAGGACAGAGAAACTCGGCATAGAGGTAGGTGCATGACACAAAGATGTAGGCAGTCGCAGCGACCAGACAGTTGTCCACCCGAGAGCGTGTCTCCGCCAGTGTCTCCACGCACGGGAGAAGCTGCCAGAGCGCAGGGAGACACCGAGCAAAGGAGTCTGTCTCACCACGGCTCCGCAGTCTCTGAGGATTGCAGCAATGACCTGCTGCCCAGCCGTGGCATTAGATGCTGCAAGAGACGTCGTTTCTCCGACAGCGAGGAGGCAAGGCATAGCAGCAGTCGCTTCCTGCTGCGGCCGCTTGCCTTTTTTCTCCGCTGCCCTGCCCTCTTGCTTCCCCACCGCCGCTGCTGCTGCCGCGACTCCTGCCGTTACCAAAGCTGTTTCGTCTTCCTGCTGCTGCTGTGAGCCGCTTCTCCTGCTGCCGCTGCTGCTGCGTGCGACGTCGCTGTTGCAGGGAGTCCGCACAGGCTCTGCTCCCTGCCGCGCCGCCCGCTGCTGTCGTCCTGCAAGCAAGTTGTCTTGCTGTCGTTGCTGCCACGCATTCGTCGAAGGCTGCGTGTCGTCGGCAGTCCCACGCTGCAAAGACACTGGACTCGTGCTGCTCTCCTGCCATTGCAGCGGCTCCGGCTTCACCTGGTCGTCCTGCGTTGCCCCCTGCAACTGCTGTGATCGGTGACCCTGCTCTGGCTGCTGCGAGAAGACCTGCTGCTGCTGCCGCTGTGGGTCGCGGCAGCGGGGAAGGCAGCGCAGCATCTGCATGCCAGTGGAGTAGAAGGTGCGTGTCGTCCGGCGTTTGGAAGACGCAGCAGACCCTGACGGATCCTTCCGGTAGTAAAAGCCAGCAGCAGTGGTGCACGCAAACAAACAGCTGCCAGCAGCCAGCAGCAGCGGCTGCAGCAGCTCCCTGCTGTTGCCTGACAGGCTCCACGACACCGCCAACAGCCAGTGCGACCCTTTCGCCCGCGTCTCTGCAGCAGCAGCAGCACAACACAGCAGCAGCAGCACAACACAGCGGCAGCAGCACAACACAGCAGCGGCAGCCCAATGTAGCAGCGACAGCAGCGACAGCGAGGAAGCAGCTCTTTCAGTGGACCCTCTGAACCGCAGCAGCCCGTGTGGATCCGCGGTGCGTCGTGACAGCGTCAGCAGCAGCACACGCAACAACACGTGCGACTCCACACCAAGCAGCCAAATGAGCATCAAGATGGAGGAGGCCGGCACACGCAGGCGGTCGCGCAGCAGCGACAGCGACAGAGCCATAGCAACACGCGCTGGAGAGTACTCTTGCAATTTCGCAACCAGCGTCACATGCTGCAGACGCGTCTTCCGCGCACGCCCGCCTGCCCAGCAGTTCCAACAGCACCAGCGCTTTACAGAGAACGCAGCTCTTGCACCAGCACCAGCAGGAGAGTGACGACACCGTCACAGGCGCAGCCTTCCACTAGCGCCGCAGCAGCAGCAGCGACAACAACAACGAGTCACCCAAGTTCAGCGACAACAGCTACTACTGTCCTGCTACCACAACTATAGTACTGACACAAGGGCGCACGACTGCTACAGCAGCAGCAGCACCGACTAGTAGAGAGCTGCACTCAGGCACAGCAGCACTCCGTCACCAGTGTCCAAGTACGTCGGTCTTAGCAGCAGCAGTTGCAAGAACAAATCACGGTCCCGCAGCAGCTCGAAGAGAGACGCGGCGATACGTTGGCCGGTGGCGTCTTCGCTGCCAGCCGCAACAGACAGCAGTTCGAAGCGGGTTGCTCTGCAGTCTTAACGAGCTGTGTGCAGCAGGACGCGCAGCAGCAGCAGTTGTCGGCGCCAGGCGGTCTCTCTGCGTCGCGCCCACACCTGTCTGTCTCCGTACGTGGCGCCGATATATACGTGTACGGACGTTCATCAGCTCCCGTACATATCTATGCGAGTAAGTTTCTCGGTGAGCAGCCCCACGACGGGGCCCGGACGAAAGACCGTGTCTGCGGCTCGACTCCCCCACCACACGCAACGATAAATCTCTCTTACAGAGAAAGAAACTCATTATCTCCAAGCAGCCACCACTGCATCTGAACCCCGTACGGAGGACTGCGTCCTGCGTCCAGAAAAGACATGAACGCATCCACAGATCTACGCACGTCCTTTCCCCTTCACGTATGTGTATATATATATGTCCACAGACGTACAAACCCATAGACAAAGAGAGAGACAAACGAATATCTATATGCATATATATATAGTGCACAGGTGAAGAGGTAGTTAGAGGAAAGATGGGGGCGAAGCGCAACGCCGAACACCCCGCAGGAGCGAAGAGAAGTGACAACACCCACGTTTATCCGCGTCAGCCGTCGAGGCTGAGAGAGAAGCAGCCGCTGTATCGCTGACGAAGGGAAGAGGCGCAAAGGCCACGCCGCAGGGCAGGCGCATTTCTTCTTCTGCAACAACACAGTCGACGTTGCAAAGCCAGAAGCTACGCTAGTGAGAAATCCCGGGCGAGGTTTGTCCAACGTCACTAGTGGTTAAAGAGCGCAAATCGTCGGTGGGCGGCACGCGGGGAAGGAGCAGAGAAGACGAGAAGACAAAAGAGAAGCCTCGCGGTGAGCAGCGCGTCACAACAACGGCTCCAAGACAGACGTGGAAAATATGGAACGATCCAGCAGTCTGCAACAAGTCAGTGTTGCCGCTAAGAACATGGGAGGGGGGGACGCGGCCCACATATAAGTATGAAACGGGCAGCAGTCACCAGCATGTCACGCTTCCTGTTGAAGAACATGGGAGGGGGGAGGGGATCCACGGATATCAACAAGCCAGGCTTCCTGCTGAAGACTCTGGAAGCCACGGAGGGGGCCCACATATATCAACAAGTCAGGCTTCCTGCTGAAGGACTTGGGGAGAAACCCACACATGTCAACATTTCATCCGTCCCGTTGAACAACACGGGAAGCGCATCAATCAACCAGTGACGCTTCTTGCTGAAGGCAGCAGTTTTAGGCGCGCTCCTCTTGACCGCTCTGCTGCTCCGACGGAGGCATCAGGCAGCAGATGGCTTTCTGCGTGGACTCTATACGGGAGAACTGCTGCGAAGAAAAGGAAGCAGAAGATGCTGTGCAGGTGGCCGTGTGCCTCAGCAGCAGTTCACTCGTCGTGAGCGAGAAGGGCGCTGTTGCAGCAGCACTGAGGAACAGCTTTCGTGGGGCATGGGGTGAAACGTGCAGCACGTAAAGGGCGCTACGACGACGGAGGAGGAAAACTACAGGGCGGTGAGTCACAGAGAAGAGGAAAACGGAGACAAATGCGACGACGAAGAACACGAGGCGAAGGACAAGAAGAAGAAGAAGAGGAAAACGGACCGGAAGAAGAAGAAGGAGAGGATGAAAAAGAAGAAGACTAGGAAGAAGGACAAGAATAAGACGAGGACGAAGACGAGGAGAAGGAGAGGAAGCCTGACGTGGTGGAGAAGCGGACGCAAGGACGTTTTAGTCGTATATGGCGATGAGACACGGGAAGGAGGGGAAGATAGACAAGAACGATGGGAAGGCAGAGAAGAAAGAGGACGGACAGTAGAAGCGGACTGGAAAATGTGAGAGGAAATGAAGGGGGTTGTACCGACCACCAGGAAGTACTCCGACGACACGCAACTGCTGACAGCAGAGAGACGAATCGAGAGACGAGGCGCTGTGTGGAAAACGGAAGACAACGACGACGTCGTTTTAAGCGAGAAGAAGGGAGAAGAAAGCGGAACACGAATGAGAGACGAGAGAAGAGAAGGCGAAGTACGTAGTACAAACAGCAGAAGATGGGGGACAGAGATAGATAGGGAAAGAAAGGGGTGTGGATGGTGAGAAGAAGGAGAAGCGCGTTGAAGGACGGAAGTGGGCCGAAAAGGAAGAAGAAATACGAAAGGAGAACAGCAGACGACCGGCGTTGTAAAGGGAGAAGCAAACGAGAGCAGAGCACACGAACGTCTGTGCCAAAGGTGTGGCAGCGAAGCTGTTTTTGTGGCTGCACCTGGGAGGGGCTGCTGCAGCAGCTCGTCCGGGCTGTCGGTCTGGCGCTCAGCAGCGATCAACGCAAATTCTTCCACGCCGAAGCTCCGACGCGGAGACTCCGCATGTATCGTCGTCTTGTCTGCTGCGGGTGCTGAAGGTGCAAACGGCACGCCCATTTCCTGTCCCACTGCTGCTGCTGCCGACAAAGACGCAGTCTCCCGCTCTCCTGCTGCTGCCGCTGAAAAGAAAGAGGAAGACGAAGATGCGAGAGACGCCTTCGCCGTCTTCGCCTCTGCCCCAGCCGCGACATCAACAGACGCAGCAGGCGGCGTCGCAGGATTATCACCGTGGGCAGCAGCAGCAGCATCAGCACCAGCAGCAGCAGTGGAATGAGCAGCAGTCACAGCAACAGCAGTCGCAGCAGCAGCAGCTGTCGCTGCAGCCGTCTCGGCAGTGGCTGGGCCTCCTGTGGAAGCAGCATCTGGCAAGATACACGAACTCTTCTGGTCCGCGCCGGTGCTGCTGCTGCTGCTGGTATCCCACTGGGCACAGGTGGGGCGGTCACTTGGCTTCCCACAGCTGCTGCGTCCTGCAGCATCACGTTTTCCCTCGCACGCGGTGCCACTGCTCTCTTCCTCCCCGTCGGAACTGCTGCTGCTGCCCTGGTTCTTGCTGCCAGTGTTCTGGTTGCTGCTAAAGCCCGTCTGGTTGCTTCCGGTCTCCTCACTGCAGGCCGGCTTGCTTTTTCCGTCGCGCTTCTCCTCCCCACCGTAGACGTTGGCGTCCTTCCCTCCCATGTCTATGCGGCTGCTCCAGCTTCTCTCGCAGCTGCTGGTTATGCTGCTTCCTTCCTCTCTAATGCTTCCCTCGCCACTGTGGGTGCTGCTGCTCCCTTCCTCTCTGCTGCTGCTTTTTCGCTCCCCATTGCTCCCGTGCTCTTTGCTGCTGCGGCTTGTCTCGCCGCTGCTGGTGCTGCTGCCCGCTGTATTGCCGCTGTTGGTGCTGCTGCCCGCTGTGTTGCCGCTGTTGGTGCTGCTGCCCGCTGTGTTGCCGCTGCTGGTGCTGCTGCCCGCTGTGTTGCCGCTGCTGGTGCTGCTGTCCGCTGTGTTGCCGCTGCTTGTGCTGCTGCCCGCTGTGTTGCCGCTGCTGCTGCTGTTCGCGCTGTTGCCGCTGCTGCCGCTGCCGCTGTCATCGGTGCTGCAGCAGGAGCTGAGCCTCACTTGCGAGCCGAGACCCAGTGTCAAGCTGTCTGCAACAATCGTTCTGTTTCCTGCGTCGCAGCTGTTGTGGTCCCCGCTGCTGCTTATCCAGAAGCTACAGGAGTTGTTCCCGCTACCAATGCTGCTGCTGCGGCGCTGATTCAGTTCAAGGCTACTGCACCGGTTGATTGAACGGCTGCTGCTGCTCCTGCCGTCAGCGCTGCTATTGCTGTTGTTGAAAGGCACGCTGCTACTGCGGCAGACGCCGAAGCGGTTGTCCTGGGGAGGGCTGCTGTCGCGAGCACTGCTGGTGATCCTCGAGCACCTGTTGCTGCTTCTGTCCATCTTGGCAGTACTGCTGCTATCGCAGTTGCAGTCCTCCTTGCCGTTTATTCCACCGTCGCCACTCCCGTAGGCCGCGCTTCTCCCGACGTCCTTGCTGTCGCTGCCGCTGCGTAGATCGGCACTGCGTGCTGCATCGCTGTTGCTGGAGACGCTGCTGCTGCTGAAGACGACGCCACTCCTGTTGCTGCAGCTATGGCTGCTGGTGTCCCTGACGCTGCTGTCGCTGCTACTCGTGCCGCAGTTGTTTCCTTCTGTCCTGCAGTTAGGGCTCCCGCCTATCCAAGGTGGTGCCGGACCAGCAGCAACGTCGTCGTCGCTCTTGTTGCGCAATGACAGGTGATCTGCTGCAGTACCTGGGGAAGAACAGAACAGCTGTGTACGACCAGACACGGGCACCTGCTGTTCCTCCGGCATTGCCGTCGCCCTTCCGCCTTCTCCCTGTTGGCAGTCAATCACATCGCCATTTGAACTTGCGGTTCCGCTGCCGCTGCTGCTACGTGGACTGCTGCTGCTGGTGGTGGCTGTGCTGCTCTTGGGAGGCGCGACGCTGCTGGTTGTGCTGCTGGTGCTGTTGTTCTTCCTGTTGCTGTCGCTGCTGCTGTCATTGCGGTGGGTGGCGCTGCTCGCTTGGCAGCCACTGCCCGACGTCCTGCTGCCGTTCCTGCAGCCTGCATTGCCGCCGCAGCCGACGCTGGCGCCCTCGTGGCGGTGGGCGTCGGTGCCCAGCACCTCCAGGACGTGCGACGACAGGAGCAGCACGCGGCGTCTGCAGCAGCTACTTCTGCTACTCCCCCGCTCTTCCCCTCTTTCATAATTCCCTGTTGCTGGGCCCGGAGCGACGGCGTCCTGCTGCTCCTGCGAGGACTGCTGCTCAGCGTTCTTCCTCCGCGGCTGGTTTACCAAGAAGTAGGCGTGCCCAGCGTCCGCGACAGCCGCAGCTGCGGCAGCCGCTGCAGCAGCAGCAACCGCACCACGAGCAGCAGCGGCAAGTGCGAGTGTTCCTTGCTGCGCCAGCTGTCTCACTGCCTTGTGGTAGACTTCCGTCAAAATATCGAGTTTCTGCTCCTCTTCCTCTTCCTTGGACAGCTTAGAGCCGCCCCCCCAGAAAGAAGCGGCAACAGAGCTGCTACTCTCAACGACGGCCGCAGCAGAGGCTGCTGCTGCTACAGACGGAACCCCACCATCAGCAGCAGCGCTCGCTGCAGCAACGCCAGCACCAGCAGCAGCAGCAGAAGTTGCAGCCTCAGCAGCGGCGGTAGCTGCAGCAACGCCAGCACCAGCAGCAGCAGCAGAAGTTGCAGCGTCAGTAGCGGCGGTAGCTGTGCTCGTGGCACTGGTAGGGTGGGTGGCGGCATCGCCAACAGTACGAGCGACAGCAGCGGAACCGGCCGCACTCGGCGCAGGGGCAACAGCAGGCGGACAAGGCGAGCTTCTCCCAGCAGCAGCTGCTGCTCCTGCAGAGTCCGCAAAGAGAGCCACACCGACAGCAGCACCAGGAGAAGAACCAGCAGCTGCCGCAGTGGTCGCGGAAAAAGACGGGGAGCAGGCAGCAGCGGGAGAATGCAAAGGAAGAGCTGGGGAGGTCGCAGCGGCAGGCCCGACTGAAGAAGCTTTGTCTACAACGCATGCGCCACAGGCGACGCTAATAGCAGCGGTACTACTATCTTCAGCAGACGCGGAGGTAGAAACGCTCGACGGCGTTGCCGGCGTCGAAGGAGCAGCAATAGCAGCAGCAGCAGGGAATGGATGAGCCGCGAGGCACTGGGCAACACCAACGGCGCAACCGGCAGCGGGAGCACCAGAGAGAGCGGCCGCAGTATCAATAGCAGCAGCGTCGGGATCGACAGGAGCAGCGGAAGCTCGAGATGCGGCACCACCTGCTGAAACAGCAGCAGAAGCTGCAGCAGTGACAGCGGGAAGAGAAGGCTCCGCACCTACAGCAGCACCAGAGGCGCCATCGGCTGCAGCAAGAGAAGATGCAAGAACCGCAGCAGCTGCAGCGGGCAGAGAGGCGGCAGCTCCCCAGTCTGCAGCGCTGTGTAAAGCCGACGGAGGACCAGCGGCTGGTCGTTCCCTTGTCGACTCTGCAGCCGCAGCCGCGCTTCCGGCAGCAGCAGACGCATCTGCAGCACAGAGAGGCGCGCCGAACGCAGTACCGGCAGAAACAGCAGCAACCTCAACAGGAAACGCTTCAGCAGCACGGCTAGCAGCAGGACGCGTTTCAGCAGCATAACTGGCGGCAGCAGGAGGAGCGTCACCAGCAGAGGCGGTGAAAGGAGGAGGCGCGTCAGCAACAGGAAGACACCCAGCGGGTGTAGTATCCCCAATGGCAGCAGCAGCGTCACCAGGAGCGGCAGCCCCCCTGTCAACAGCAACAGCACGAACAACAGCAGCAACTGCAGCAGCAGACGCAGCGGCTGCAGCAGAGGCAGCGCCTGCAACAGAGGCGTCAGGTCGCGTCCCAGCGTCAGCTCCAGCAAACGCAGCGCTTCCAGGAGAAGCCGGAACGTCATGTCTCGGTGTCCCTGCTTCTGCGGTCGAAGCGGCATTGAGAGAAGGAGCAGACACAGTGGTGGTAGGTAACAGCGGAGTGCGGCTTGCCGTTTCTGCAGCAGACGCAGCGCAGGGAAGAAGTTGGAGCTGCTTCTCCTTCGTCGGCAACATGGCGAAAACCTCGTGGAACAGAGAAATGTCGGTGAAGGCAGAGAAGAAGTCACACGATAGGTGAAGGGCCCCTCGACTGCTGCTTGAGCTTCGCTTCCTCCTCCTGGTGTTGGAGCTCACAGGACGCTTCGCACCGCTCGCTTCCGCCTTGCCGGCTTCCGCCTTGCTGGCTTCCGCCTTGCTGGCTTCCGCCTTGCTGGCTTCCGCCTTGCTGTAGGCCGTCCCGGTCTTGCTGCTGTTGCAGGCGGTGTTGTTGCTGCTTGTGGGACTACTGCTGCTGCTGTTGGTCGCTGATGCTGTATCAGGAGTACTGCTGCAACACAGAGGCATCGCGCTCGTGCTGCTTCCGAACTTGCACTTTCCGTTTTTCGTGCTGCCGCGGCCGGTGCTCGCTCCGCTGCCAGGACTCGTGCTGCCGCTGCCGGTGCTGGCGCCCCTGCTGTTGCTGTTGCTGCTGTTGGCGCGGACGCGGCCACCCGTGCCGCGGCTTCTCCTTTGCGTGCTGCCTCTTGCTGCCTGCGGCTGCTGCGGGTTTGCGTCCTCCAGCGCATGTACGTGAAGCTCTCTCGCCTTCTCGTCGCCCTGGAGCAGCGCGTCTGCAGCAGGAGTGCCGTTCGACGAAGTTGCTGCTGTCACCGTGACTGCTGCACCGGCTGCTGCTCCCGCTGCTGCACTTCCTGCTGCAACCATTTTCCTGTTCGCGCCGGCAAAGGCCGATTTGCATGTTTTACCTGCTTGTCCCGCTGCACCGACGCGTCTTACAAGCTTCTTTGCCGCGGCTGTCTTTCTTGTGGGCGCTACTGCCGCTAGCGCTGCTGCCCTTGCTGCTGCGGGTCCTGCTGCCTCTCCTAGCCGGTCTGCCGCTCCTATGGGTGGCGAATCACCGACGCGCGAGAACAACGCCGCAGCAGCGCAGGTGCCCGCTGCTGCTCTCTCGTCGGTAGCACCAGCCGTCCCTGCAGCTTTTTCTGTCGCTGTCTTGACGTTTTTCCTTCTTCCTGCTGCTGTTGCTGGATGGCCGGGCACTCGCAGCCGCTTTTCCCGGGGCCGTCTGCTCTGCCCTCTGCTGCTGCTGCTGGCCGCAGGCCGCTTCTGCTGCTGCTGGTGCACCCCACTCAGCAGCAGCGTCGTCGCGACCGAGGCAAAACAGGGGCCACTGCTCGTGCTGCTGTTGTTGCCGCTCCTGCTCCTGCTCCCGCTCCTGCGACGCTGCACTTCGCGAAGCAGCCCGGTTCCTGCACACAGCACCACACGCAGCACGGCTGCTGTCAACGCGGATGCTGCCGCTGCTGCTGCTTCTCCTCCGTCTCCTTCCCCTGTTGTCGCTGCTCCTGCCGTTGGCGCTGCGGCTGCGAGGAGTACGATTGCTGCTGCCGCTGCTTTGCTCTCGCCGCTTCAAACGTGCCTCGCATTGCCACGACTATGCACCGCTATGCGCGCTTCTTCGCGCTGCAGCTACTCTCCTGCCGCCTGTTTCCTCTCCAGCTTCTCCACACAAATATATACGCCCACAGCGCGTTCACCTGTGTATAAGCCATTCGAAGAACGCTACGTGTCTGCGTACTTCCGTGCAGCAGCGTCGGCGGCGGGCTCCTTCCTCTGCTGCCCCCCCGTCAATCCCCCTGCTGCTGACATGCGAGCAGCTACACTCGCGACCCCACACGCGCCGCAAGAGCAGGGCAGTGCCACGCACTCACATATATATGTGTGCTTACGCTGCCATGTTACACAGATAACACCGGCGGTGGTTGTCCACTACGGCTGCACCTAAGCACCCCTACGACGCCTGTCTTATTGCTTCGCCTTTCTCCCGAGATCAAGTCCAACTCGGAGGAGAAGGAGAACAACGTGTCACAAATGCAGCAAGGAGGAGAGGAAGGAAGAAAACATCCGCATATCACCACGCCTTTAATTCAGCAACGAGAAGCGGAAAACAGAAAACTTATACATACCCCATGTCCCACCGGTGTCTCTCTGTGACAACGCAGCAACCTTCTCGTGCAGCCGAACCAGCTGGTATTGGCTGGCACGTTTTCTCCTCTTCGTCTTCCCCTACGAGCGTGATGTGCACGACATGTCGCAGACGAAGGAGGAGAAAATGCGGACGTGTCTACATCTCTGCAGGTGCCTCTGTCTACCGCCGAGACTACATGTACACACACAGACACACACATACGCGCCTAGCCAGAAACGTCTACATCTGCGCCTGCGTGTGTAGACATACATACATAGATATATATATATATGTATGGATAGATTTCTGAGTGTGACGCTAGAACGTCAGAAGCGCACGACTTCCTCAGAGCTGCAGCAAGGAAAAAAGTGGAAGCAACACCGTCTGATGGTCCGCAGAGCGGGAACGCAACAAGGCACCTGCACCGCACCACGCGACGATCAAAAATCTTTTTTCAATATATATACATATGGAGAGAGGGGGAAAAACAGAGAGAGTCCACTGGGTCACCACCGCAGGCTGTTATTTCCACTTCCTGCTGCTGCTCTTGAGAATTCGTGAGGCTCCTGTGTAGCTCGTGAGGGCTCTCTGGCAGTCGGTAGCAAGAGGGATCGACAGGCAATCACGCAAGTGCACTGCACACATATATTTAACATACATGTGTAGTCTCTATGTTAGACGCACAAAACAGAAGCATACACACATATATGTAGCATATGTGGTTTGGACACAGAGTCGAACGACCCGGATACATGTGTCTAGGTGTACGGACAACGAGAGAAGAGGCCCACACAAGAACGAGACGCGAGACCGATGCTGCAAATACTCACACACGCAGGAACACACACACATGTGGAGGACGTCCAGAGTCTGAAGCGCGGGAATTTTGTAGGAAGAAGAAGAAGAAGGCACAGAAGGGACAAGAAGGAAAGCAGCGGCGAAGCCGAACACGAGTTACCACACGTACAGGACACGCTGTCTGGGGAGGGCAGAACAACACACGAGCTGTACGTACACTCCGTGCTGCCGCCTGGTCGACGGCGAGCGCTCGTCATGCAACAGCAAACGGGATGCGTTCTTGAGGAGATTCAACGGGCTCTGCGGGAATGTGTGCGCGGACATATACGCGCTGAGAAACGTCAGCCACCCCACGAAAGAGAGATGAGCGAACCGGGAAGCGAAAACGAACGACGACGATGCCATGTGCCATGGAACCGCCTACAAAGGCGACGTCGCGAAAGACCTTGTACATGCACATCCATACATATACATACGTATACGCATATACACATATATAGATACGCACATCTACATATGCGTAGGGATATGTGTTCATTTATATGTAGTGACACGTAGAATGGAAACGCCTGCAAAAGCGACGTCGCCAGCCTTATAGATGTACGTATATATACACAGATGTGTGTATACGGATACATATACATATCTGTATATGTATTCACTTATATATGTGTGTATATACGTATATATATATGCGTGTCTACACCAACATACAGTCCTTTTGTATACATACAAATATATATATATATGTGCATATACATGTTTGTATACACGTGTGTATGCATATATATATATATATGTATACTACGTATATGTGTGTGCATATCCACCTTCATGTATACGCGTGTATATGTATTTTCTTCACACGTATAGATGTGTATTTGTGTAGATACACGCGTGCACCTTTGGGAGGCGCTGTAGCTTATGGGAGGGTCGGGAGCCTTGAAAAAGACTAGAGTAGCGTGGCAAAGGGACGAGAGCTGGTGGGGAGGAGCTCGGAAGATAGCTGCTCCGCCCGGAATTCGTCTTGTAGACGCTGGGTAGAGAGAGCGCATGCAAGTGTCAAAGCACGTGCAGCGTCTACCCACGCAAGTCGGTAGCCGCCGAGAAGACAGCGGGAGATATAAAGCGGCAGTGGTGTAGCAAGGAAGACGAAGGAAGAGGAACTCGGGCTCGACCAGGGCTGCCAGTACCAAGCAGCTCTCCACATGCAGGGGCACCCTTCCACCAGTCAACATTCGTAAAGAGCGAGGCAGAGATACAGAGAGAGAACGGGAGAAAGTGCAGTCCATATCCACAGATACGACACATGTATGTACACCGTCTGGTACGGTGTTCAGTAAGAACAACAGGCGCGAGGGCCACGACGCAGCTACACAGAGACAGAGAAGCATGTGGAGGGGGGGTGTTGACCACCACCTAACGCGCAGGTCACGCACACGTATGAGTGCAGACGTCTCTGCCCACACTGCGCTTTTCAGGCTGCTGCTGCGGCTTCACACAGCAGACACGTACACATACATGCGTACACACGGAGAAAGGCGCTCCTGCGGTCCCCACCGGCCGCCCTCTTTCGGCGGAGACGGCTGTCTTACCTGCTGCGGCTTTTTCTTCCTCTCCTGCTTCTGGTCCCCGTCTCGCTGCTGTTTCTCTGGACGGCGCCACGGGAGCTGCAGCAGAAAGAGTCGCTTCACCGGGAAGCCTGGCGGCCGCACTCGAGCATTCAGCAGCTCCGCAGTCCCATCGCTGTCCGTTCTCCTGCAGCTCCTGCTGCCGTTGCTGCAGGTGTTCCCGCTCCTGCTGCAGCGCTTGCTGCGAGAGCTCCTGCGTTGGCTGCTGCAGCGGTTCCTGCATTGTCTGCTGCAGCTGCGGCAGTAGCTGAATGCTGGGGTGCCGTGCAGTGCTTGGCGGGGCGGCAACAGGAACCCCGTTTTCTGCCTTTTGTTTCTTCTTCGCGAGTGTGCGGCGCCACAGCTGCTGTCGTAGCTGCTTCCGCAGAAGTAGGTGGCACTTGCAACTCTCCCCGAGTCTGCTGCCGCAAGCTTCGCACCTGACACGCACACTTGGCCTGCACCGTCGCACAGAGCGTCTTACCCATTTCGTTGCGTCTGCTGCTGCTGCTACTCCTCCTCCTCCTTCGCCTTCCTCGCCTTCTTCGTCTTTCGCTGAAGCTGCGGTTGCTCTTCTCGCTGCCTCCCCATCGGCCCGTCGGCCATGCAGGCCGCCTGTGGCTGCTTCTTCTGCTGCTGCAGCGGCGGCGGCGGCTGCTGCGGCGGCTGCAGCAGCTTCTTCTTCCGCCTCAGCAGCAGCCGCCGCCGCCGCTGCCATCACCGCCGCTGTAGCCCGTGACTTCTTCACGTTTTGCTGCTGCACCCACGTCCCGGTACTGCCGCTCCTGCGCCTCGCTGCACCGCCTCCTGTCTTCCCACCAGCGTTGCTGTTGCTCCTGCAGAAACTGCCAGACAACGAGGAAGCAGCAGTTCTGCCGCAGCCACCACTGCTGCTCCTGCACCTCTCATTTCTCTTCTTTGCAGGCCGTCGCGCCGCCGACCCTGGTGCGCGCCACTCCACGCCCTGCGCCGTCGCTGCTGCTGCTGCACCAGCAATGTCGCAGCTTCCCTGAGTCACCACCCGGTCGTTAGCGAAGCCCCAGCCGGAGACGCCGTACCCCTGCAGAGCCTGCAGGAGCTGCTGCTGCTGGACAGATTGCTGCACGCACGGGGAGGCGCCTAACGTCGAAGGTTGCAGAAGTTGCTGCTGGTAGAAGACGCGCTGCTCCTGCTGCTGTTTCTTCAACGCCGGCTGCTGCTGGTGCAACAGATGCTGCGGCGGATGCAACATCTGCTGCAGCTGGTGCAACAACACCTGCTGCTGCTGCAGGGGGTGCTGCTCCACTTGGTACGCCACCACCTGCTGCTGTTGCGGCCTACTCTGCTGCGGCTGTAGCGCTTGCTGCTGCTCCGGGCCGCACAGGTGCTGGCGCTGCACGTTCCCCAGCACATTTCCCAGCGGCGACGCAGGCTGCAGGGGCACCGCCGGCCAGTTCGCCTGCTGCTGCTGCAGCTGCTGTAACGGTGGCAAGACGGTGCTAGTCTGCTGCTGCGGTGATCCGCGCTGCTGCTGCAGCGCGTCAGTCCCTCTGTGCACGCCCAGCTGCCCCTGCAGCATCCGCAGCTGCCGTACGTACAAACTCAGCTGCTGTGGCGGCAGCGAATGTTGCTGCTGCGGTGGCAGCGAACGTTGCTGCTGCGGTGGCAGCGAATGTTGCTGCTGCGGTGGCAGCGAATGTTGTTGCTGCGGTGGCAGCGAATGTTGCTGCTGCGGTGGCAGCGAATGTTGTTGCTGCGGTGGCAGCGAATGTTGCTGCGGTGGCAGCGAATGTTGCTGCTGCGGTGGCAGCGAATGTTGCTGCTGCGGTGGCAGCGAATGTTGCTGCTGCGGCGACGGCACCGCCTCCAGCAGTGGAGCGGGAAGCTGCGGCTGAGAAGGTACAACAACGCGTCCCAGTGAGACGCCAGCAACAGTAGCAGTAAGCTGTTGCGCTTGCTGCGTTGCCGGCTGCAGTGAAGTGCCCCGCTGCCGTGTTGGTGGTGACGGTAACGGCATTCGCAGCAGCAGCTCCTGCTCTGCGGGCGCCTGCTCCTGCTCTTCCTGCGGCTGCCCCTGCTTCTGTTGCCGCTCCTGGGCCGGTTCCTCCTGCTGCTGCGGCCGTTCCTGCTGTGGCCGTTGTTCCTTATGTATCTGTGGCAGTTGCTGCTGCTGTTGCGGTTGCTGTGAGGAAGAAGGCGGCTGGTGGTGCAGCAGCATGCGGCCGAGCTGTTGCACCTTTGCCTGCAACTGCGGTGGCTGCTGCAGCTGCGCACCGTAGTTCTGACGCGCCATATTTCCCTGCAGCAGGTATTGCAGTTGCTGCACGAAATGCTTCGAAGAGAGCAGCGATTGCTGCTGTTCTCGCTTGTGCTGCTGCTGCTGCTCCTGTTTCGCCAACTGCGGCTGCAGCCGGGGACCCTCCTGAGCCGCAGGCTGCTGGGCAGGCCCGAAGATCGATGCCGGACTCTGTCGCGGTGCTTGCTGCTGAGACGCGGGTAGCTGTTGATACTGCATGTGCTCCTGTTGAGGCTGTTGTTGCTGCTGCGGAGCGGGTGGCAGCCCAAGCTCTTGCCGCTGTTGGTGGATCTCCTGCAAGAGCAGCGCAGCCTGGTGTTGTCGCTGCTGCAGTTGCTGATGTTGCAAGAGTTGTGCCGGCTGCAGCTGTTGCTGAGAGCGTTGCTGTGGGGCCTGCTGCTGCTGCTTCGGTAGCTGCTGCTCCTGCTGCTGCCGCAGTTGTTGCTGCTGCATGCGCAGCTGCAGGTCCAGGTGTCGTTGTACGAGCACCTGTTGCTGCTGTTGCTGTAGTTGCGGGGGAACCGGCTGCTGCGGATGCGGCATCTGCCGCAGCAGCTGCCGCTGTTGCAGCAGCTGTTGCACTAGTTGCTGCTGCACCTGTTGCTGTTGAAGTCGCTGCTGCAGCTGTTGTTGTTGGACTTGCTGCTGCAGGCGATTCACAGCCTCCACGCGTTGCTGGAGAACGTGAAGTGGCCCGGTGACTGCAGACGGTGTTGTGGGGTGTTGCCGCAGCAGCTGCTGCTCCTGCGAAGAAGAAGAAGAAGACACTGCACCAGCACTCAGCCGCTGCAACAGAGCAGACAGCTGCTGTTGCCACTGATGTCGCTGTTCTTCAGGCTGCTGCGACTGCTGCGGCTGCTGTGGCTGCTGCGGCTGCTGTGGCTGCTGCGGCTGCTGTGGCCGCTGCGGCTGCTGCCGGTGCTGCAGCCCCTGCTGTGCGTGGAGTGGCGGCTGCATCACTGCAGCCACACGGGCTTGAGCAGCAGTTCTCTGCTGCTGCTGTTGCAGAGCACCACCCCTCCCGGGGCAGAGTTCTTCTTGAAGTCTACGCTGGGGCTGCTCTGCTTGAGACGAGGAAAGCCACTGCTGCTGGTGCGTCAGCAGTGTCCACTGCTGCCGCAGTTGCGGCAGGGCCTGCTGGTGTTGTTCCTGTTGCGCTTGGTGCTGCGGACATTCTGCTTCCGGTAGTCGCTGCTGCTGCTGGTGTTCCGGACGCAGTTGCTGCTCGCAGTGCGGCAGCCTCTGGCCGGCAGCCGGCAGAACTCCGGCCGCATTCTGGCAGACCGCCGCCTGGTCGAGTCCCGACAAGCTGAGGTGTGGCTGCTGTAGATGCAGCGGCGTGCTCTGCAGTCGACCTGCCTGCAGCTGCTGTTGCCGTCGCCCGTACTGTTGCTTCTGCTGCTGCTGTTGATGCAACTGCTGCAGCTGCTGGGGCTCCTCGACCCCCTGCATGTGCAGCAGCTGCTGCTGCTGTTGCTGCTGCAGCATCCTCTCGTGCTGCTCAGGAGAGTGATGCCCCACGTGTTGCGGCGGCCCTGGCTGCTGTCGCAGCTGCCGCTGCATCCCCTGCTCCACGTGCTGATGTGGCGCCAGCTGCATGGTAGGGGAAGGCTGCAGCCCCTCATTGCAGAGCCTTGCAAGCGGATGACCCGTGTGCTCCATGTAAGATAACAACTGTCCTCTTCCTTCTCCTCCACTTGTAATATATGCGACGAAACAGTTGCAGCTGCCCTTGCGGAGTACAGCGGCTGGTGCTGTGTGACGTGCCGTCTCTCGTGGCCCCCTGACTGCTGCTGCTGCTGCTTCTGCCGTTGTCGACGCGCTCGCTTCCCCCGCCGCTCTGGTTCGACAAACTGCTGGTGTTGCGACTACAACCGGGGCTGCTGCAGCGACCGCCGCTGCTGATGGTGCTGATGGAATTGCTGCTGCTGCTCAGGCTGCTCCGGCTGCTGCTGCTCTTGCTAATTTCGCGGCAGCTGCTGCGAAAGGCACGGCTGCTGGTGCTCGGTGTAGGTTTGCTGCGAGTTGTGGCAGTGCTACGGTGGCTGCTCCGGGCGAGCGAGCCAGCGGTTCGGAAGGCATCGCAGTGCGGATCTTAACGCAGCAGCAGAGAAGTCCCACCACTGCGTCCACAGTTGAAGACGCCTGTTTTTCAGCAGACAGGAGCAACAGAGGCAACATGAGGGCCACGTGCAACGGAAGAAGTATGGATACGACGACACGAGGACGGCAGCAGGGGGGTGCAGGGGGAGAGGCAGGTGCAGCACCAGCACGCAGGAGTACGAGACCCTTTACCTGCCAGAGAAGAAGAGACAGAAACAGACGCCTCAGCAGTGCTGAGGCTGAACCTTCGGCGAGAGCGGAAAGCGGTAAACTACGTAGCAGAGTCAGCAATGCCTGCGGCACACACCCGTCGGCTGCTACGGGAAGACGAGAGCCATGCTGGCTGCTGCGCCTGCGCAGGCGTTGTGCGAACGATTGGTACCGTGTTGCCGCCGGTGGTCGTTGATACAGATCCTTAAGAATTTGAGCGGCAGAACGCTGAACGTGCTGCTGTTCGGCTTTTGCGGCTCGTTCTGCTGCTGCTGCTGCTGTTGCTGCCGATGAAGTAACTACCTTGTAACGCAGCCCATCCACCGCCGTGGTGCTGCCAAGGCTGCTGGGGTGGATAGCTCGTCAGAGGAGGGCGGGAGCAGCGCAAGATAAACAGCAACCCTGCACCGCCTACATTACAGGAAGCGACTGCGGATCTTGACCAAGGAGTTCACCCTGCTTGTGTTGGGTCAAGAAAAAGTGGACATGCTGCAGCCCTCCAAAAAGTCACGAGCACGCGCTCCCAGGAAGAAACGGGTGGCGCGCGCGCACGCGCCCCCTGCAAGCCCCACCCCCGGCGCTACTTCAATTTCAGCCGTCGTCCTGGACGCTAGGAGGGGGTTGCCGTCACTACTACTAAGGCTGCCGGGAGTGCGAGGAGGACTACTGTTGCTACTACGGCTACATTATGGATGATGCTGTGCTGCTACATCTCGGGCCGCAACCGGTTTTTAACTTCTTGTTAACGCTGCTGTCGCCGCTCCTGCTGTGCGATGCTTCTTTCTTCATCGGTACGGCTGCTGTTTGATGCTGAGTTCCCCAATCTGATTGCCAGGGCTGCTGCCACTGCTGCTGCTTCTCAGAGCTTGGCCTTCCAACCTTCTCAGCCGATGCTGCCGCCAGCGGGGTCCACGGTTGTACATGCTGTGTGTCTAACGAGGGGCCACGGCGTGTTCTCCCGCTGCGGAACACTAAGCTGTTCGTCCCCTGCGGCGACGCCACTCAGACTGAGGAAACAGTAGATCGGAGGGAGATCCACGATCGGAATCACAGGCTGAGGTCTTCGCTCGTCTGAAAACGGAGCAGTTATCTGACAGCATGACCCGAGACAGCACTGTCGATGCTGCTGAGGGTGCTCCAGCTGCTGCGGTCGCTGGCCGCCGTGGGACCGTGCCGCGGGTCACTCAGGCAACAGCCCCGGCCGAGACAACCTTATTGAAGCTGCTCACTCATGTTGTGAGTAATTTGCAAGAACAGCAGCCACACGCAGTTCAACTGGAGTACCCACAGGACGAAAAACAAATGTGGAAATGTGGCACGACCTGCAGGGTGAAGAGCGGCCCAGTAGCCGCGCGCAGCAAGGACGACAGCGCCGGCGTAGCACACATAAACCAAGCAGTCCCTGCAGGATAAACAATAAGTCGGCCAATGGTGAGGGGACGACGGTCTGTATCAACAACGACTGGAACACGGGCACGAGTACCATCAGGAGAAGCCTTTGTGTAGTGTGGCGACATCCAAAGCAGCGTCACAGGCGTCACCGCCATGGAGGGCAGCGCAGCCATTGCAGCGGCACCGCTGCACTTCCGCGACAGCTTGACCCACTCACGCAAGTGCACGCCCCTGTGCAGCGCCAGCAGTTGAGCCTTTCAGCGCCAGCAGCGGTACATTCTACCGTCATATCAGGTTCCGCAGGAGCAAAAGGAGCAGCATCAGCAGCACCAGAAGACACTCCAACATCTGCAGCATAGGCAACTCCAGCTGCTCCGTCAGCGGCAGCAGCAGAGGCTGAAGCAGGCTCACCATCCCTTCGAATGTTGTTCCAACTCTAGCAGCAGCTCCACGGCCAGCAGACGGAGTAGCTGCAGCTGTAGGAACAACTTTAACGGCCGGAGGAGAGTGTAGCCTTCCAGCGTGTGCACGTGTGCACTACACAATTGCAAGCCAGGTGGGCTTGGAGTTTACGAAGATGTCACAACTCTGGGACTTGCTCTCTGCGCATCCAGCCCACCTAGTGTGAATTCTGTTCATCCGCGGAGCTGCTGCTCTGCTGTCGTTGTCGCCACAACTGCTGCTTGGAGTGCTGCTCCGCCGCATTGCTAGGCCACCCCAGTAGGGATTACGAACGTCTGCTGTCATAGGGTAAAATAATTGAACTAACAGGCAAAAAGACGTACCGATGAAGACGCTGGTCGGCAACATCTAGAAGAGATAGGAAAGAGAAGTGTGGGGAACACACGACGGCTGAGAGTGTGCCACAGCAAGCCAGTGGGCGGGAGAGCACACCATGTATACCAAATGTCATAGTTGTAACCTGGAGAAGTGCGACGACGAAGGACTGCATCCTGACGAACTGTCACTGCCAACGCACACGCGGACGGACACATACGAAAAAAAGGGAAAAATGCAGCATGGGAGACAAAATGCCAGAAAGCATACTTTGGTGGGCGAAGGCAGAGAAAGAAGATAATGAAAACTAAGACGATGCCATACCGATAATTTGACGAATGCGGACAATATGGAACCGAGTGACAACGAAACGACGACCTGTACCGGTAGGCGTGAACTTCTACGTATAGGCAGGCAAGGGGAAGCCGAAAACATAAAGAAACCGGACGAAACAGGAGAACTACACATTTTTTCTTTTACTGTGGGCACCACATCTGTAGCATATTTCGCCCATCTACATGACTCCGTGGATGTCTTGTCTACATGGTGTGGTCGAGCAAGACCTTTCGACGATCGTCGTTGCAGTGGGCAACACATAAACAGAAGTGTAGCATCGCGGAGATGTCTACTCGTAGGTCGTGGCAGTGCAGAAGGTCGCCCTCCACCACGAGCTGCAGCAGGCAAATGGTACAGCAAATGGGGAAGGCTATCAAGGGCGCACATGAAAATCCTCAAACTGTGAAGTCCTGAGGCCGAAGAAGCGTGCAGGCAAAGACAAGGCCACCAGCGGGTGACCAACACGGCGTCTACTGTGACGGCTTGTGGCAGGGAAAAAGGAGAGAAGAAAATAAAACATGAACGCAGAACTGAATATCAAAACCAATGCGCGCAAAGGGGCATGTAGGAGGACAGGGAGAGTCCAAAGTGGGAGAGTAGCAAATCGTATTAAGAAAGAAACAACTACGCAGATCTGCACCTACCAACACAAAATGAAGTCACAGTCAGGAAACACCGTTGCCAACGGCGGAGGCAGGCACGTGCGAAAAGGGCAACAGAGAAGAAAGGCGAACACAGAAGGCAGATAAAGCTGCAAGGGAGCACCGTGTAAGAAGAAATTAATGCAGAGAAGGCAGCAACGGAAAGCAAGATGGCAAACGAAGTACCGGCGGCTCAAGCCGGCATGAACAACGAATGTCCGTGGAAGAAACGACGTCAAAGTAAATTAGTACTGCGGAGGAAAGTAGTGTCGAGCAGGAGAAAAGAAGGACGTGTGAATGACGGCTAAAGCACCACTGCACCCGAGATATCAGGAAAACCGACACAGGAGTGGTCAAAGGGTGCAAGCGAAGTGGTTTCATCTTGAAGTACCATAAACAGTAAAACTCCCGGGTTTAAAAGTGGTCCAGTCCCAGTATCCACAGCGAGGTAATCCGCTGTCATAACGTTCTGCAGCCGCATGTGTGTGGAATAATGTGCGTTCACACGTTTGTACACTTGTTATTACGTAAGATGATATACATGGTTCTACATGGTTGCAAAGAGGGGGATGGATACAAGGCAAGTGATTGTGGAGCTGCAAGTGAGTGAATGAGATGTGATAGAGCTCCGCGCGCTGTGTGCACCTGCAGAAGATTTCTTCATCGAGTATGGTGCGCGCGACACAATTGTGGGCGCGTTTTCGCATTTATGTGTGTGTGTGTGTGTGTGTGTGTGTTGTGTGTCTGTGTAGGGGGATGGATACAAGGCAAGCGATTGAGGCGCTGCAAGTGGGTGATTGAGATGTGATAGA
>KL647295.1:1612087-1853828 GCA_000727475.1 Sarcocystis neurona | reverse complement strand
AAGCGATTGAGGCGCTGCAAGTGGGTGATTGAGATGTGATAGAGCTCCGCGCGCTGTGTGCATCTGCAGAAGATTTCTTTATCGAGTGTGGTGCGCGCGACACAATTGTGGGCGCGTTTTCGCATTTATGTGTGTGTGTGTGTGTGTGTGTGTATGTGTGTTTGTGTGTCTGTGCCTGTGTCGGGTTGTCGGTGTGTGGCTGTTTCAATGCGCGATATATGCGAACACCACTGGTGTGCGGTGAACGCTTGTGGAGACGCACATTCCGCATTTCATATTTTATACTCTTGGACGTGTGTGACCGTGGTCATTAAAAAAAACATTGGGTTGTAAAAACCCTGAAGGCGGTCTGCACAAATGACGTGCTCACCTTTGGTAAGTTCGGCGAGGTACACACAAGTTAGAGGCAACAACAGGGAGATGAGCACGTTGTTTCGACAACGGGCAGTTCTGTGTGTCTATGTGTTCTTTAGTACTTTCGGCTGAACATTTGGTCGGCTCGCGTACGTCATTGAGTAAAATCGGCCGTGGGGACGCGCACAGAGTTGAGACCAAATTACACACGTGCGGCTACTGTGTCTCGTCCCGCAGACAAACAGTAGTAGTGATCGAGCAGCGACCTCAACTCCCATCTATATATATTGAGTGCTCTAAAGGCCTCCTTTCCTTCTCTACAGCGGCCGAGAGGTGACTGCTGATGCGCCTGGCATGCGTACACGTACAGGTTTGAGCAGGCTGGATATATTTTACGACAAATAGACCTGCGCAGCTCCAGGATATTCAGAGGAATGTCAGGATGTGTAATTCCGTACATATACATATAGATAAATATCCGTCCAAATCTAACACTCCCTAGATTTATGTGCCCACCACGCCAAAGACTGTTAATATGTGTCCTCATAAATATTTTCACTACACCGTTTTCTGGTTGAATCGATTATTGCCAATCGTGTGCACGAATTGGACAAATATCAGCAGCTGTCGGTAGCGTATATACAGGTGCCCACAATCATATCAAATCTACTTTCACAGAGGAGTGCACGTGGAAGGACGTTGATGACTGCCGATGCATGTATGTCTAGTCAGCTACGTATACCTGTGTATGTGAATATGTACACATGGAACCACGACAGTTGACACGACGTACGCTTGCATGTACGGTGTACGTAGAGGACAGTGGCACTGTCTATGTCTGAACAAGCAGGCGGTCGCGCACGCACAGCCTACGCACAGCTTCATACATGCTCAAAAACGTATTCGCATTTCGTGAGAGTGTGCCTTGCTTTCACATTACCTAGAAGGTTTTTCCGCAAAGACGTTTCCGGGGGTAAACAACCACGTCGGTGTCGCACGATCTTGATGTTTGCAGGTGTTTGCGTGCAAACGTGTGTTTTGATAAGAAGAGGAGACAATTTTTCCATCGTGACGCACCTGATGTGCAGTACCGGAGTGTTCACTCGAAGCCAAAGTTTCGTGTTTCTCCCTCGCATAGCATAGTTCCCGTGCTGCTGGAGTCCACGAAACTAGGTGTCTTCGACAAATCAACTACAGGGACAGCGCTGTCTTCAGTCTTCTCTGCGTACAAGGTAGTACAACACGCATCCCCCTAGAAGTGTGTGAAGCAATACGCGTATGTAGAGCCGTACTCGTGGGTCCATGTTGTGAAGCACATTGGGTGGTGTATTGATGCTTCAGTGGAAGACACGCAGTATACATGTAAGTATCTGTCGTTGAGCATATCAGACTCCCTCCTCTTTCCATGGTATGACAACTTCCTGCACTCGAAGTCAACCTCAAAAATTCAACTTCGTAGAGGTCACGGAGGCACGTGTTGCATACGCACATTTCGACGTTAATGTGTAGCAGTACACACAGGCGCATACATCTGCCTGCCAAGTCGTATGCTGGTTTGTACGGGCGCGTGCAGTTGCGCAGCAGGGGGTATAAATGCACTCTGTTTGTACGAACATACACGCAAACAGTCATATACACACCAACACCACCCGTGTGAGTTAGTAGTTTGAGCGGTGTACGGGAACATATGTAGCAGTCTCTAGAGTGTAGAGAATTGCAAACGCCTAGCTGGACAGAAACACATGCGTCCGTTCACAGACCGACACGCTCAAGTACCTATATGCATATATCTGTCCCACATGTAACAGACACGTCAGTGAATCGGAAGAGGGAACTACTTCCCCTGCAAGGGCAGGGGGCGTGTCTCCCGCGCATTTGGACCGAGTAAACTTCCGTATGGTACTTGACATGCACCGTAGTTTGCACACGTGTCCATGGTGGACGGGTTAAAAATTCATAATGTACACGCTAACAGTAACTTTCGTCTGCACGAGCAGTCTGAGAAAATTGTTTTGGTCGCCCATATTCAGCTGCAAAAATTACAAACGTCAAGTTTTTTAGGCTGTTGCTGCCCCACTCCACCTCTGGGCCCGTGAGACGTTGCTGCACAATTTTGGGCGGCTATGATCATTCCACACGGCGACCCTTGCTCTCTGAACTAACAGCTCGTCCAACGTCCACAACGCAGTTGCAACTCATAACACATGCCTCTTCTGACGGAGCAAAGCCATTACCGAGGCCCCGTCACGACCACTGTCGTAGCACAGCTCCGTTTGCGTAGTACAAAAGTGATCCCTCGAAGGGAAACGTTACTTAACAGATTTCCGTCGCCGATACCGGCTATGAGGACCACTGAATTGCTCACATTTATTCATGTCGCAAGTACTAATGTTCCCTACAGAGCCCCCAAGAAGCGTGGACGATTTCCCTGACCAGACCAGGGTGACTGGATCAAAAGGATTGCCCCACGCTCGTGTTTGTAGCCACCAGCAGCTCTGCATACTGTTCCTTCATCCTTCTCTCCCACGTTCACAGTTGTATCAGTCGAAGTGACTGTTGTACGAGGTTCCTTCGTCCTTCAACGCACTCTCACAGTCCTTTCGGGTTTTCTGTTTTGCGTTTCACGCAAGAAACTCTCCCATGCATCAGATGAGGAACAACTGGGTAGGAAGTTTGCAGACATTTGAAGTGAAAACTGGAGACTCTGGCCTGAAGCGAGGGCTGCAAACGGACGGAGGAGATGGAGAGGAGGGACTTGAAAGGGGTCACTCCATGACGCGTACAACTAGAGCCGTAGTGGTTGTTTTCACTTCCAACTACGGCTCACGCGAAGGGACATACTGTCGGCGAGGCAGAATGCGTCTGTCGGTATCACACCGCTGAGGGCATGTCTAGCACACTGAAAGCATTTCCACAGCCATTTCGCGCCTGCCAAGCTGCCACGCATCTCCAGGTAAAGCTGGTGAACCACCACCACGGGCCTGCACCAAGAAAGTACGCTAAGACGCCGCCGTGCTACCATTTACGCTATTTTTTAATACTTCGTACCCCATCCTACACGCACTACACTTCCGCAGCTCCTTGTCCTCGATGTTCCTGTCATGGAGCCCCGAGCACACGATTGTCTCAAAAATGAAATTCTCCGTACGTCCTCCTACTTTTGACAGTTCTTGCAGCGGTAGACTCCATTATGTCTCACGGGAAGAAAGGCTGAGGCATCACAAAAATAGCTGTTGCGCTCCCCGTGGCGACTTTGCCCTACAAAATTGGTGGAGAACAAAGCGTATGTAACACCTAAGGACTCGCAGCGAAGAAGGCACTTCCCTGGAAACTTATCCACCCTCAGCAAGCCATCTTACATGTCACCTAAAGGAACGGCCAATCATGTAAGGCGGCCTTAAACATAGTTACATACAGTCTACATAGAGTATTTTTTACACAGAGTGCCACGCCCCGTACACTTGACCAGAAAAAATACGCTAACTTACAAGTCATGGGTATACAGGACGATCACTGTCGCCAACGGTAATGTTTTTTTAAGAGAGCTGTATAGGTGTTTGCGTCTGAAAGCCAAAACCCCTACAAGACTGAAACTCACCCACTCTCTTCGAGGGATCACCAGGATGAAAAAGAATGAATCAGGTCACAGGTCACTCGAACAAGAAGGTCGACCTGCTCACTTCCGGCGTACCAGTTCGCCTACGGAATCAGAACAAAACCTGCTGCTATTTTGGGGCAAGCAACACGACCATAAACTCGCACCCACGAAGATGCGTGTGTATCGGTTGAGACCCGGCAGCCTGGTTACAGATTCTCTCCAAAGCGGCCGACAGTAGTGGAGCTTCTGGCTCACGACCGCATCCTGATGAGAAATTTATCAAGTTTTCCCCTGAGTTGCAAACGACTGCAGAGGCTGAAACACTTGCTTCGATGCCGTCAACTATTGGTACTCTCCGTGTGTGCCTTTATGAGCCATCACTTGGCCGACACACTGAAAACACTCCCCCCTCGCGTCCCTACGTATCTTTCCGTACTACTATCACGGAAGGCACCCTGTGGGCGACAGCGGGTTCAATATACGCTGCACGGGCGATTCCTAGCTGCACACTCATGAAAAGTTGACGGCCTCGATGCGGATCAATCGGAGGACCGGGACCAACAGTAGTTGCGGGTGCGGGTTTTGCTTGTTGTACAAGGCACGACGGCGCAGTGCAAGGTTGCAACACAGGCGGAACATTGGATACTTCGTCTTTGGCGTTTACAGAAGCTGCTGGTGAAGGAGGAGGCGCAGGAGACAGCGAAGCCACGTCCGTTTCGATTTTCGTACACTGCCGCCTACCTTTCCTTCGTGTCGTGCGACCAGTCGCTTTCCGTGATACTTTCGAGCCCCCCTCTTCCTTCTGTTTCGTTTGCTCCCGCCCAATTTCTGTTGTTTTTTCTCCCTCCCCTGAGCCGTCACCTTCGAGTCTTCCCCCGTTTTCCGATTTGTTGTCCTCTTCGCAGGGGTTATCAGAATCTCTCCCGTGGTTGACGCCTACGCCACTGTCTCCTCCGCGGCTGTCTCCAGGATCTCCTGCTTGTTGTGTTTCATCTTCAACTTCGCTTGTTGTTCTTGATTGGTTTATTTCGTGGCTGGTGTTTGCCTCTTGTCCTGCTTGTGGCCCCCTCCCTGTCACTTCGTCTTCCGATCGTTCTACCATATGTACAGTAGTGACTGCCATGTCCCCCACGGCATTCGCCAATGTATCCAGTCGAGCTTCCTTGGATTCAATTTCATCTCTGTGGAGCTCTTTGACATCTTTGCCGTAATCTTCCCGCTTCTCAAGCTGTTCTTCTGTGAAACCAGTTGGTCGCTGGTATCTTTCTTCTTCTCCACGTTGTGCCTCCTCTCTTCCGGAATACACACGGACGTGTTCACCGCCTGCGGCTGCGGAGGTACTAGTGCTGACTTGTACCCTTGCTTTCGTCTCACTCGATGTTCTGGCGCTGCCTCCTTCTTGTTCTGCTCGTTTGCCGACAGCTTTTGCTTCATTGTTCGATGGATGTAGGATATACATACGAACGCCTGGTAGTTCTAATAGTGCTTTGAAAGTTTTCCCTAGCTGAAATATCGTCTGGAATTCTCTCTCCCGTTCAGTGAGCGCTTCGGATTCTCTGCCATTAACCTTTCCGCCCTCATGCCCCTCCCTTGCACACTCCGCTGAACATACTGCTGCTCTTCCTAGTGTAGTTGCTGTTGTTCTTCCTCCTGCGGATTGTTGATTACTACGGACGTCTTCTCGTAGCGACGTCGCTGCTTGAGAGTGCTCTTGAGAGTACTCCTTGACGTGTGAACTATCAGCATCTTTATAGGTGTCAAACCCCCCCCCAGCTTCCTCTGGTGAACTTCCACGCTCTGCTTTCGCATAGTTAACCGAGCCTTCCGCTGTCTCTCCTTCTGCAGTTGCTGCCCCTCTTCTGTGTATTGGCGGCTGATGACACCCGTTCCCACCTTCTTGCGGTGCCTCCGCTGCTTGGGAGTATTCGTTGACATGTCCACCACCAGCGTCTGCTGAAATGTCAAAAGCTTCCACGGCTTTCTCCCCTGTAGCTGTCACTGGCCGAGTATTGCTTCGTGGTTGATTCTCTTCCTCGTCTCTACCTAAGTCTTTAAGGCCGTGTAAATCCTCCGTGACAATGTAATCAGCTCTGTTTGCCGCATTCTCGGGGCCTCCCGCGGACTCCACTGATTGGTTCAATGCTGCTATCACGTCTGCTTGTTTCCCCCTTCCTTCTCGTTTGTCTTCACCAAAGGCATCAGCGTATTCTTTGAAAGGTCGCAGGTACGGACGGCGTTCAGCTGCGGAACTCTGCTCGCCTGTGGCTCGAGTCTCTATTTCTTCTTTTTTGGATCGACGCTCTCTTTCCTTCCACTTCAGTAGTGCCACAAGTCTTGGTACCCTCCCAGAAAACTGTCGAGCAAGTTGTGCACCATCTTCTCTTTTTGTGGGCATTTTTGGTTGTGCAGCTGGACTTTTTTTGCGTCGTACCCCTATATTGTCCTCTCGACGGACGATTTTATGAGAGAGATTTCCCGAATGCGTGTTCTGGGATATCACATCTCTCAATACAATCATTGGAAGATTTGGCATCAACCCTGAAGCACTGAAAGGTAGCAACCTCCCATTCCTTGCCTGTGGACTGAGCTGAACATGGGGCGGCAACTTGCGGAGAGGGTAGAAAGACCCGCTAACAGCCCCCGTAGACCTTTCTCCGAGCATGGCACAAGAAGCCAGCCCTGGCAGATTCACGATCATCCACAGGTGTAAGCTCCGCATTTTCTAGCAAGAAGAGTGTTGTCTATATTTCTCACCCTTGCAGAAGACTGCTGCACGAAATCCAACCAACAATTTGTACTGGGGGCTTTTGTCTCTCCCAGAACTTGGTACAGTTTCACGGAAAAGGGGGATAGGGGTCTTAAGGAGACATGTTCCCACTTACTTCCTTGAAAAGAACAAACGGAAACAGAACAAGAGCACACATACGTAAATAAGATCCCATCAGAGGGACTCGAGGCGTGGGAAAAACTGGTCCTCCCGACAAAACAGATGAGCTACCTGTCGTGTTGCACCACGGCAGCTGTTGACTGTGGATCAAACGTTTTGTGTCAGAAGAAAGACTGTGTCTCAAAACGTTGACCTCGATCCCGCCAACTGTCAGCGATTCTTCGCTTGCAGCAGCAGCTGGCATGTCGGAGTCGCTTCTAGCAGTACGCCATGGTTGTACGTTGGGGCGCTGGTCGACACGTAGGAAGGGCGCGGCAACTGGAGCTTTGCAGTATACAAAGGGAACACTGTGTACAGGACAACGAGTAAGTGGACAGGAGTCTTCTGCAAAACACACCTTGTTTCAAGCAGTCAACAGCTGTCAGAAAGATCTACACAAGGTTTTTGAAATGGGCGTTGCCTGGGTGTCGCTAAGGTCCAGTGTAGGTCACACTTTTCCAGCCGTATAACTCGCGGTGGATCGCGTGTACTGCTTTTGCATAATACACGCTGTCGCACAAGGAACTGGAGAGTGCAGACTGAAGTGAGCGTTTCCTTTCCTTGCCGAACAGAGTAGTGCCGTGAGCGTGGTGAAAGCTACTGAAGCTGTCCTCCAGTAGCGCCAAACTTCTTTACACAAGCAGCCGCCTCGGTCTTTCCAATGGAATAACCATATACAGCTACACACATAGATTTGCGCATAAACAACTGCGAGACACACTTACACGCACGTAAAAAAATTAGCGCTAAACTCTCTCCTTGGGACAAAAATGGTCCTGCCTGGGGAAAAAGTTTGTGAAGACGACCGGAAGGAGAAGAAAAGCGCCTCAGTAAGACCATATTCTTCCGGTGCATGGTCACTGCACTACCGTACCGTGGGCATCGTCAGACAAACACACGGAGGCAAAAAGCAGCTCCCTCACTAAGTCATGAACAGCTGAATCACACACCGATAGGTCATGCACACTCTCCCCGGGCAACACTCTTGAGATCGCTTCGCGCTCGAGCGTGGCTTACTCGAGCGCGGCTTACTCGAGCGATCTACGCCGGCGTCCAACCTACTGCCGCAGGGCGTCACGACCATCGCACAGCTCTCCAACCGGAGATTACTGGTCCTAACAGGGCAAGACCTAGTCGTCCAGAATCGGTAGGCTATTGCACAGACACCGCGTCGTTGACGTATGGGTGAAGGTCTTAAATAACGAGGGATGGCTCCTGTCCAGCTTCAGTGTCCTCAATTTGATATGCCCGTTCGGATGTGTCTGACTTCCAAGATCTCGTCGACTTCAGTCTCTGACTACTACAGGGAGAAAATGTTAGAGAGGCTGAAGGTGGAAGCTCCACAAACCAGGACCAGAGCGGAAAAACGCCGTGTGGGAGGGAAGGGGGCGGAACAGACTTTCGACACAGGATAGGTTAACGCATGCAGCTGGTAGCGTAAAAGAGGGCATGCCCACCGACAATACTGAGTTCCCGCAGCAATACCTTGATCTGTGTGAAGAACGGCAAAAGGTCACCACTTTCGGTTGCACTAACACACATGAATCGCAAGTCTGCGGAGGTGCTTCCGCCTGTGAAGTGTGTGCTTGGTTTAGTTGGATCTATCAGGTGTTGATCGTCTCAACTGAAACGACCAGCACAGGACAACCACAGAGCAAGAATACAATCTCTTTTCAACTTCACTGAATGTTCTGGGAACAGCAAACCCATTGCGAGTGAGGGTTATCTTGTCCCATTGGTAAAGGCGGAAGAATGTGGAGCTCTTATCCTATGACCGACTTCGTTGACTTCGGTGGGCCCAGCAAACGACTGCAGATACGAAATCGTTTGCACTATCCAGGGAAGGTCGAAAACCCACAATAGCTAAAGCTCTGTGACAACTAAATATCCAGCATATCGTCCCTTCCACCTGGTCAGTGCACCCTCGTCGTGGCTTCCTTCAGCTTTCCTCCAGCCTTGACTTTCTCCGTTCTTGTGATTGGAGATCCCCCAATTAGCGCGTGCAGCAATTATTAACTAAGAGGCTCAAGGCGACATACGCATTCCAAAATAAGAAAGGGGCAATTAGCCATTAACGGTGCGCTCTACGCTGCTGTGTCGACTCGACCAAGCAGCCTTGTACACTGTTGCCTTCGCACCCTTCCACCGTCAGAATTTCAGATCGGCATCCACGTGTGAAACGGCCTTGGTGTACGCCCTGAGGACAGGCGGAACGCTGCGTATTTGAAGAAGCAGCCCGATCTATAGTGATGCGAGTTGCAAACAGCTGCGGTAACGTACACAGTGCAGGTTAGATATATGAATATACCAAAGAACGACAGCCGTCAAGCACCGAGCACTCCTACTGAAATTGTTCACAGCGCAACACGGCGGCCGCTTCCTGTAGCTGAGGTTTCTCATCAAGGGGACAGGCCCTTCGGAGCCGGTACTAATCCAACACGACAGCTTCTTTTGCGACGCGGCTACAGAATTCGACGCCGTCACCAACTAGTTTTCCGACGTGTACGACATGCTGTACGTCTGACCGTGCAAGACGGACATAATATTTGAGGTGCGTATGCGCACGTCTATCTATTTTTTGTGTTCTCTGAGGAATTGCCTTTGTATTAACAAACGGAAATATGCTCGAACACTCCACCCGCACGCCTTGTAAATGGCTGTGCCCTGCACATAGCTGTTGCACCTGCGTCGTCTCCATGTACGCAAACGTGTAGTAACTTTGGGTATTCTGTTGGTGTTAGGGCGTATTAGGACGCTTTGACTTGTCCACATGGACGTGTGCGTCTCTGCACGCCAACGGGGTGTTCCGCACTCCTTCGCACGCGCAGAGCCCGTGTGTGTCAGAACAACTACCAGATTTGTGCACAGTGAGCCTTCCCCGTACTCGCCCACGCCTATGTGAAAGAATGGAGAGCAACGTTCGCTCTTGTGTATCATCTGCATGTGGCTTCGCAAAGAGTATCTAGCGAAACTGACACCCTTGTATACTCACGTCCAAAGACGACTTCAAGAGTTCGTTCTTGCGTGGTCTATCCGTGTCGCAGAGGCGTGAATATGCTTCATCCCTGAAGCATAGTGCGGCTCTCGGCCAGTAGGGGTATATACGCGGGGCGCCACGTGCTTACCGTGACGATTCTAGATAGTACATACGCACAACTCCAAGGGCTGATGCTTCTTGTGCCCTGTACTACAACCCGGTATTTGTAGGTGGCATTGCTTAGACGTGCAGGACACGATGTGACGCTCAGATTGTCTTGCACGTGTGTTAATCACTGTTTCTGTTCCACTGTTCGGCGCACGTTCGAAGAATACTACGATCTGCACCCGAAGGTGTGTACAGGAGGACCGCGCACCGTAATTTATTCCCATCCAACATTGGCAGCTGTGTTCTGTTCTATCGTGCGGTACGACTTCTTTCGCTGCATGGTCTGTACTTTGTAAAACTGAAGGCAAAGGGCTGTGTGCCTTAGCACCTGCGCTGTTCGGAAGGCGAGCGTTGTAGTGGGCACAAACTAGGTAGGATGCTGGACACGGTATTCCACATAGACACCATGGAACTGCTGCTGACTTGCTCTCTGGATCTGCCCGTACCGTTTATCAGTACTGCCCGACAGACGGGGCAAGCAGGACACTACCAGTCTTAAACGTCGGCACGCCTATGCGCACGCAGCCGTATTCACATCTACAGAGACGTGCACACTTGTAGCCTCGTGATAGACACTCCAGTGCGCGTATTCTATAGGATTTGTCATCCTCGTTTTTGACGATAATGTGTGAATCAAGTGTCTCCAGCGTGCCCAGCTTCGGCGTCGGTCCTCTACGTCCGTGAAAGTTGCTCTTTTGCAAGCTTCCACATAAACGTGGCTTTATCGGCTTCCACACGGATATAGTTCTTTTCGTATATCCCTGTGTCCAGAATAAAACAGAAAGAGGCTCCTCACGCGTGCACGGCGTCCGGCTATGCCGGTCGGTCTGCTGGCTACAAGAGAGTGCACGTGCCCCATAAGGTCCACTTCCCGCATTTCTGTAAAGACGTGTGTGGGTGTGTACGGTGTTGCGTATCGTAACATTTGATCATATAAAATGTTCGCACATAATTTTTGTGCCCTGTCCTGTTCATCCACATGTATACACTCCTGTAGGTGAGCACGTGTGGAAGTGGAACTAGCGCTTAATATGTGAGGAGCATGATCAAAGAGCAGTATCGAGCTTTATCGGCTCTCTGTTTCTCTCACTCATTCTATATGTGTCGCGTATCACGGTTGCCAGTGCAGGTAAGTTCAGCCTGGACCAGTGCAGCTTGCCGTCCACCTGGACAATCGCTTCGACGGGAGCGCCTTATTCTACTTCAATATGCAGAAGAAAATAACGGGAGTCCATTTTCCAACGAACACCATCAGTTTCTTCGTGTACCAACTCATCTGGACGTCTCTTTTTGTATGAAGCCGGTGGCTATATTTCGAGACGCTTCTGCAGAGTGTATAAATGCTCAGCCACAGCACATTCACTTGATGATCATGACAATCTATCTCGGCCAGCAAAATATAGCGAAGCACCCTTGACGCTCGTATGCACTGTGCCAGTGACAGGCCTGATAGTGAGTTACTTGAAAGTGCCAGTTACTACGCTTTTGAATACATGCTTCTCCTTTGCAGCACTCAAAGCAGTACATTGAGCGACTATACAGATATCTCTGTCACCACTTCCGATTGTGTGTCTGCGTCTTGAACTACACTACACTATGACGAGCAGTATAGACTGGTGGCGTACTGGACTACGCAAGCGCCGACGTGACTCTTCATGATGCTGGCCTTCTCGGTTCTACAGAAGTCACTAAGCTTTCAGTGAAATAAATGCTTCTCTGAGGAACACTTTTATGTTCGTCGATATAACAGGGACAATTTCTTCCCGAGTCTGTTTCTGTTGTCCACCAGGGGCCACAGAACAAATGGTAGACACATTTTCAGCACTCGAGAAGCCTATACGTCTTCCCGCTCTCTCCCGTACCAGCCTATTGTCAGGGCACGTTACACATCACAGAGTTCATTTTTTTCCGTCCCAGCAGCAGAAAACATAGAAAAAACTTCACCAGGGGCTTCGCAGTGGCTTTAGGTGTTTGCCTGTTTCACAAGCGAGTAGAAAGGAGTACACTCATTGGGCACGTTTAAAGGGCTTCTTGCAATTATGCAGTTTTTTGGAATACTGACTACTCAGCACTTGTTGAGATTTTACGTAAGGGCTTGGAAGACCTGTTTCTGTGGCAGAGCAGGATGAATACGCTACCACACGGCACGGCCTGTTCACATCTACGCGATTGTTGCCGACCCATCAGCGCTCTTCCTGGAAGTAAAACACCAATCAGTATTGGTGCTTGCTGAGGTTGTTCTGCCACGCTGATTTGGTCTCCATGCGATACAAGTGTTTGACAATACTAACTAGCGTTAACGTCCCAGCACGCCTGCGTTACCGTCGAAAAGATGAAACGCCTACCATTTCGCTTGCACGCCTTATTTTACAACTCAACAACAGGCAGTGCCGGATGCCGTGCATGCCCCCAGACCAGTGTCTACACCTGTTGCGTGCGTACGCGCATAGGATAGGCTATCACATTATTTCAGTTAAATTGCCGAAAATCTACGAATGCACTTCTGGAACAAAATCCATTTGTGCTTCCCTGCCCGAACTATTACGGGGATTTACACCACATGAAGACAGTCTTACATCGTGTGACTTATACATGCGCCAGAGTACACTGAGGTTTTCCACGTCGTTCAAGCAGCGGCACCGTAAGCTACAATGTCAACGAGGTGCTTGAACAATGAGCGCGAAGCCTTGATAAGACTGGAGCTTCTCTCTCAGCTCCTGCTCCACTAGCGTACTGCAGAAGCAATATTAGAGTGTATGCAGCAGCCGCACAGTGAAGGGGAGAAACATCGAGAAACGGCGAAAGGTATGGGGTGCCTCCGAAGCCCGACAGTAGTCTCCGCACCGGCGAAGAGACGACAACGTCACGTCTACGTTCCCAAAAAAAGGCGCGAGGACGATGCAGTAGACAAGTGGGTGTCAAAGGAGATGAGAAAACGAGCTGCTGAGCTTCTGGCGAAGCGGCCTCTTTTCTCTCATATGCCCTTAGAATCGCCCCTAAATAGATATGTAATTGGGCGAATTTAGACTGACATTTGACGTTCTTCTTCAGGAATCGCTCAAGAGTCGTGGTGGATCACACGGCGGCTGCGCAGACAGAGAAATGTGTGCAAGATTCTTTCAAGCAGCCACACGACTGAGCCGTACACGCGTATGTCGTATGTGTGCCTGTCCTTGCTCACAAGAGTGAGACATTCGGGTGTAGGTATGCAGGGATACAAGCGGATTCATTTACCCACGTGTGTGCATTACGCAACCCTGCTCCGCTTACACGTGGACGTACGTCCAACTTTGCACGTGGCTTCCTCCAAGACCGTCAGTCGTGTGTCGTCCTCGAGTTGGAGGGTGCGGTGCCTCCTTCCATCTACGCAGGACAACGGTAGAGAGAAATATCATGCACGTGAGCTTCGTCTGTGGAGGACTGTAGAAATGGTGTGACGTTTCCAGTTTCTGGCACCTTATGGTGATTTCTAAAGTTGAACAGACGTCTTGACGTCGAAGGCGAAATGGACGAGTCCCTCTAGGACTCCTCCTGAAACACACACAATGCATGCCACCGCCATCGCACAACTGTGACTCCGCGCGCACGGATCCTCCTACTGTGCCCGCAGCAGGTTCGTTCAGACCCCTGGTCTCCCACAGTCCTTCGACAAGCTGCTGCACGCCTCGGTCGGACGCATTCTCTTCTACACTAGTCTGCATCGCTTGCAGTGAGACGTTCCACAGGCATCTACAGCCACACACTAGTTTCTCACGCTGACAACGTGCGTACGTGAGGAGCAGCGTGACACACGGGGATTCTCCTGCTCCCTTACTGAGCCCACATCGGGCGTCATGGCTCGAAACGGACCACACGTCAGTCACATATATATACATACTTGTAGATCTGTTCAACTACCTCGTGTCTGGTTGCTTCTTGAGATATGTCCGTCCGTTCCATCTCACTGAAATTGCGGGCCGGCGCATATGACCAGAAGCAGCACCAGCAGATCTGCGGACCTTTCTCAGTAACTGTGGAACGACTGCCTCCGTCCGGCGGTCAGCCAAGATCTACGGTAGCTGTACGTAATCTTTTCCAGGAATGCATGTGCAATGTCCGACAGTGCACGCGCTGCCGCGAAGAGCTAATCTGGTAGGCGGCGCACGTCCTGTATCGAAAATGCCAGCAGACATGTATCCTTGGTACACATCACGAAGCGTCTTTTCATGTAACAGACAATCGAGCCACATACAGAATCTTACGCACACAGAGCGAGTAACTGGCGCGCACGTGACGTGAACGCTTTCGTGCGCATGTGCTACTCTGAAGGAGCGACAGCTAGCGCCCGCTCTTGTCGTCACTGCCTGAAGTTATCGCCGCTTACCAGCGCAGTCGCGCTCTGCGAAGTACACCTGCCCGAAAACCACAGCAGCAAAGGCATACATTTTGGCTTCACAGAGGACAACAAGAAGGGAAAAGCCTTCCCTGAAGGTTGCAAGCGCGTCGGCCTTAGGTTTGTGTACATGTTAGGTAGCTCTTTTGATATATATATATATATATATATGTACGGAGTCACTACTATACTGCCGTTCCGGTGTCATCACACTTGGACTGATCTCTACTCCGACAGAGAGGCCCACGAGTATTGCGGTGTACACCTACCCAGGTGTACAGCTCTACCCAAGTGTGACAACGGTGTCGTTTCTCCTGCTGCTTCACATATGTTTCGTTTCTCTACGTCGACGTGTGCACGGAGGAGCAAATAAGTTCGGCCTCTGGGGAACGTACTCGGCACACTTCCCCTGTGTCTTCTTGGTGCGGAGGTCGCTGCTTCTGCTGCTGTCCAAGTTTCGCTGCTGCTTCCTTCCCACCTCGTGCTCCTCCCTCCGTTGCCCCTGCTGCCTGCTTCCCCCGGACTCCTGCTGCCTCCCTTTCAGCCGCTGTTGCTGCTGCGTGTTTCTCTCCTGGCGATACGTTCGACCTCCCGCAGGAACTCCGCTGCTGCAAAAATGCAACGAAGTCGGGCTGTGCGTTACGCACGCAGATGCCACAGACGCCCCGGCATAGAAACATTTCAGCGTCGTTCCCGCTGTCTCCTGCTACCACCGTCTACAAGCAGGAGCAACAATGACAGCAACAGGACCAGCGCATCAACAGCAGAAGGGCAATAACAGGAGTGTCAACGGTCAGACAAGGAGCAGCAGTGCAAGCAGTGACACGCGGCACGGAGTAGTAGCAGCAGGTTGGCCGACGAAAGAGCAGCGGCTGCACAACTCTACAACTTCCAAAAGTGTGGCACCACTTGCAGTAGCCTCCGGGCAGCCACATCAGTGCCAACGGCAAACGCACAAGAGAAACACGAGAGAAGACTTTGTGGGGAAGCAGCAGCATCACCAGTGACTCAGACGAGAATTCCGTGCGAGTCATCAGTCCGGTATCACATCACCACCACCTTTTTACAGCTGCGGGTCCGTCATACACACCGCCTTCGTCTAATACTGTGGTGCACACGCTGGAGCGTAATCATGCCATGAAGACGCAGCAAAAGTTCGCAAATGTAAGCAACTGCCCGGATACGGGAAGGTCAGAGTTCCTCCACAATGCATGCTATAGGTATAGATAGAGAATATCGCATGCTTATGTATACGCAGGGATGTACACACACGCAAGACACCGGCTGCACCACCACAACGACTGAGGGGCATCGCATTCCACAATTCTGAGGGCCAGCAGCCGAAGAGCGCTTGGAAAAGTTTGCTCATGGACAACGCGTGAGTGCAGACGGGTCGCAGCGGAAGCAACCGCCCGACGCCGTGCAACTATGCAGTATAACTTCTCCGCTGATGTGTACGAACACGGGGACTCGACGCATCTGTATTCGCGCGGGTACAAACCTAGGCGAGTAACGGAAACGTATCCGTACGCGATTCATATTTCTTCCGGCGCACCTAAACGCAGGGTGCACGTGGGCGGCACCGGTATTATTTAGAATCTAACATGTTCCGCGGACAGGATTGCTGCGTCTGCCCCTCTGCCGCCGCGACATCGATACACATACGCGTTTGCAAACACCTATGCGACCACATGTATGTGTGCACATATAGACATGTGCAGACACATATGTGGGTATACACATGTGAAAAGGGGTAATGAATAAGCATGCGGAGATGACTGATGGAGCACTTTCGGTGTCAGAAGAAGTGGGAGTGGTCAGGTCGCGCAGCAGTAGGAGCACTTGAAAAGTAGCACGTGGCGACTCTTCGGCTCTGGAGGCGCCCCGCGACGACGGCTAGCTCCCGTCAAGTGTTTCACACAGATTTCCAGGTATACACGTATGTGTTCAAACATATACGCACAAGCGTCCCTGGCTCGATATGGGCAAACATCACGTTGAAAGTACCACTTCCGCTGTCGCACTGTGAAGACGTGCAAGACACTCCTGCGAAAAGCAAGGCTGCTACTGCCAGTCCTCCTGCTGGTCCTGCTACTCCTACCAGCTGCACCAGCAGCAGGAGCAGCAGACACACTCAGTGACCGCAGAAGGAAACGGCATGCGTCGCGGACCCTCGTTACAGTAGGGATGGAAGTCGAACACGTTTCAGAGCAGCGGGAGAGGAAGTAGCCAAAGCCGGCCCAGGCAATGAAGAGAGTACGCAACTTGACATGGAGGAACACGAAACACAGAGGAAGAAGAGAAAGCAAAGCAATTTCGAAGTGTGGAAGGCAAAGAACAGTGATGACGACCAATCACACACGCAGAGAGACGTCGGTTAGGAACACCAGCGTAAGACTACTGTCGGCCGTCAAAATTGTCAACAGCCGCGAGGGGAGTAGGGGGACAGAGACGTTTCTGGACACCAGCTGAAGGATGAGAAGAAAGACTCCTAGGATAAGATCACAAAATGGATGCGGAGAGTCAAGGCGCTTAAGAGTACGCACGTGCAGTACGACGCGTAAGGACGGACACAGAAAAAGATGCGAAGTCGCTATGTCAGGCGTGGCTGGTGAAAGGGAGAATGCGCAGGGTCGAAGCGACCAAAAGAAACAGAAACAACGACGAGAAACCGTAGAGAGGGGAGAGGGCCAGCAGCTGGTGAGAGCGGGTACGACAACCAGGAAGAACAGAGAACGGTCAGGACAGACGAATTCCGAAACAACGAGACCTGGACCGAAATGAGGACGGGGGTTGACAGCAGGACGCAAGTGGAGGGGAGGCTAACTGTGGAAGATAGATCGTCTCACTTCTGACTCCGCAAAGCCGAGTTCTTCCATTACGAATTGAGAACCGTTCCGCTTGCCGCCTGCATACCGCGAATGGTACAGAGGCTCGTGGGTACGGTCGTAGCGCACGCACGTGTGTACGACCAAACGAATGTACACTCTTCTTTTGACAAAAGAACGAAGACGGGAATTTCTGAACCGCGCGAAGAAAAGTGCGCACGCGGCAAGCACTCCCTTCCAAAAGAAGAGCTGCCGCAGAAAGTCATGCCCAGATATGGGACACGCAGGCACACATTGCGTACAGTGATTTACGCGTGGCGAGGTCTACAAGGCCACCTAGACTGCCTGCCATCTGGGCGACACTTTTTCGAGGAGCAAGATTCCTGCAAGCAGACTACTCCACACACACTGAATGCGCAGGTTTACAAAGCAGAAACCGCACACTTAGCTGCGTTCGAAACGCTGTGTCTGTTTTGAGTATATACACGTGGACGCGTGTGTCTGGGTCAGCGGGTCTCGTAGCCCGTCGTCGAGAGAGCATGACTGCCGCAGACGGCAGGTTACAGACGGGCCGGACACCTGCAGAAAAGGCTCCAGCGGCTGCCACCGACGAAGCCACAGAGGACTGTTCTGTGCGCGTGCCAGTCCAGCTGGTCCCCAGACACGCTGCTTCAGGAACGCGTAGACATACGGTGACACAAATATGCAGACCCACAGATCCAGGTGTGTATGTATTTGTACCTATTTCCCTGCGTGTCCATATGCGGGTGAGGTGCACGCGCAATTGTGTATGCGCTTGTCGACAGGCAGATGTATACAATACGCCTACGAACACCATTTTGGCGGACACACGGGCGCCGCAGCTGTATACGATCAACAGCTCTCTGAGCAGAAAGCAGAGCGCATCTCAACGACGATGGCGTCACTGCTGAAAGCAACTCGTCTCAGCTTCTGCAGCGAGGGGCTTCGACGGCAGGCACGTGTGTAAACAGCACGTAGAAACTGCTGCGCGCACGCGCACCCTCGTGGAGCAGCGCGCGCCCAAGTGTAAGGCAACCTGTTGCCGGTCGCAAATTTACTTGTGTGGACGCGGCTATCTCTCTTAGGGCAGTCTGTATAAATCCACGTACATATACAGGTGTCTCTAAATACGTGTGGATTTTAGCGCGTACGCCAAAGGATACGTGTATCCGGGCGTGTGCGGCAAGGGCGGGGGGTACATGCTGAAGAAAAGGCGAAGTTGTTCGGATGTGACATACTCCACAGCTGCGCGTCTCGGATGTGGCATACTCCACAGCTGCGCGTCTTTCACGTCTATCCTATACCTGCCATTGCAGACTTCCCAGCATGCAGCAAAACACTCGTATATTGGCTCCTGTCCTTGAGCTGAGCTGGTTTTCGGGTGAAAACCCGGATAGCAACACGGCAGCAGCTGCGCACGTATACGCACATAATCCAATCGAAGCGGGAGCCACTTCTCTTGCTCTTTGTCGCATATGCACAGCACGGCAATCTGCAGTGAGCAAAGGCTCAGCGCCAGACGTCGTCTTCAGCACGACGTGCTCACAGATAACACTGTCCAGGGGTGGTGGTGTGCAGGGTTGCAACCGCTACAGCCGGCGACAAAGTATCGGTTGAGGCAGAGTCTCCTTTGCTGCCAAGCGCATACGTATACAGTATTTAGCTGTACACCTTATGAGCATGTTGCAGTTTCAGTGCGGTGGTACTACTACAGAGGAGACGCGAAAAGCAGTAGATTATCTACAGATGAGTTCCCCTAGGACAACGAGGAAAAAGCGCAGCAACAGCTTCCATCGGTCGCTGCGAGTCTTTCCTCGGGAGCGAGGCAACAGTAGCGGCAACAGAATCAGCCGCAACAGAGGCAGCGACTGCGGCAGCACGAGCAACAAGGCTCGCCTTCTGTGTCTCGGCGGCTCGCGTCAACAAGTGTTTCTTTTGCGTCACATACAAACAATCGCCAAAAGCAAGAACTTCTGGATTGCTGCACATATGTCTGCTGCTGGTGTTCGCGTGTCTGTCAGTCGTAGACGGTGTGTGCTAGAGAAGGCCCCTATCTGCGCATCTGCAAACTTCTTGTGAAACCTCGTATTCGCCGCAGTCGGGAGAAACAGCAGCCTCGCGTAGCTCATCCTGCGTACTCTCTGCATCATTATCAACTGCAGCCGCAGCGACGAACTGAGCAAGCGTACCGTTCAGAGGAAGCAAATCAACGAAGCGCCAGTCCCCCTGTCCGCTGACGCACGTCTTGATGCGGCGGTTGTTCAAGAGCTGCAGCAAGTATCCCACAGTTCGCTGTCTCTCATCTGTCTCACTACTCGGGTCCCACGAACTGCTGCTGCCTTTCTCTTCATGATGGTCGTCTTCGTGTCGTTGCTGCTGCTGCTGCAATGCAGCGTCCACCAGCGAGGCAGGCACCGAGAGCGAAATGCGGAAGGGGTCGTAAAAAATGTTGCCGTTTACAAAGCAGCCCGGCAAGTTCTCCTTCAACACCCGCAGCAGCAGCAGCCACAGGACAGAGCAACAAGAGATGCAGCAGCAGTACCAGCAGCCAGAGGAAAACAGGCAAGACGAGCAGCAGCAGATGCGCCACAGCAACACCAACAGAAGCAACGCAGTAGCGGCTACGAGAGCGACAGCAGTGCCACAATGTCACTAGCGTTGTCCACACAAACCAGAAGAGCTTGAGAGAGCGGCAGCCGAACGAACAGCAGCAGGAGACAACTCAGGAGAAGTTTGAGTGTGTCGGCCTCTGTAGGTCCACAGTCCGACGCACAGGCCGCCCAGCAGGTGTACAACAGCAGCCGCGAATGAAGGGGCAGGACGCTCAAGCACCCGGTTGCAGAAACAAGCAAGACGTCGAGACGATGTTCTTGCATGTAGAAACAACAGGAGAGATCAAATACGGCCGGACGTAGTTGCACACCCCCTACTGTCACGCTTTCTGTGGGGGAGGTCATGCCCTGCTGCAGAGCTCCATGGCCCAGGAAACGCGGCCATCGCCGCAACACTCCCGAGCTCAGCCATTTTCGTTGGTGCGTGCTTCTCTCCCTACTCCTATTCACGTCTGTGGAACTCCTAGTCACGTATCGACGGGAACAGCGACAGCGACGTAAAAACTCGTGTATGGGTCTAGAACGAGCTCACGTCGGTGAGGCCGGGGCATCGTCTTTTCCACATACACATCTGCAACAGACAGCAAAAGCGTTTGTGACTCTCATCACTCATAGACGGAGTTCCTGTCCAGTTCTCCAGCAACTGCGTTGGCAGGGAATGGAAATTATCTGCGCGTGTATATGTTTGTGTGAGTGACACTGAGAGAGAAAGCGAGAGCGACGGAAAAAAGAAGAGAAAGACGTGGGGTGGGTGGGTCAATACAGGAGGAGTTGTGGCAACACGTCAATGCACCGACAGGGAGAGAAGTGAACCGCGCAGGAGCGACAAGGCCGGCGCAGTTGACCGCGTCCTTCCATGAGAAGAGAAACGGGGGGAGAGTGCTGTACAGCACTCGGCTCGCGCAGAGCAGTATCTCGTGGCATGTGTAGACCCGTCTTCGCCCCGTCATCGAAGAGATAGACAACGCGAGGCGTTTTTACGTGTTCCCGTTATTCTGGCAGAGCTGGTTGGTCCGTCTGCCTACAGGTGAAAAGTAGAGGGATATTTTCTGCCCATTTCCCGCTACTTCCACTTTTCTTCTGGTCTCTCTGTAACTGAAAGTGAGAGACACCCGGAGCGAGCAACGCGTGCTCAGGGGTACAGACAGAAACGAGAACAGAGACGGAGAAATTCGAAGGCTCTGCGGTAGTGAAGAGGGAGGACGCGCGCTACCTCCGTAACGCGCCTGCCCCGAACGTGTCTGTGGCCGCATGCATCGACCTACATGTCCACCCGCAGACTTTCCTAGACCTGTGGAAAGCCCAGGGGCCGCGCGTGCATCCTGGCGGCATCCTCGCGACACACGACACGAATAAATTCTCCACACACGAAGGCAGAGTACCTCACAGACACGCTTCGGCTTCACGGAGGAGAGTGCCTGAATGCTGCATTCCCTTGCTGCTTCTCGGGCGAACGGAGCATCGCAAGGCAGCTTCGAAACGCTGTCTTCCGCGACTTACTATGGACATTTTATCTCCACAAAAAGGCATCGTGACGACAAATATATATATATATATATATATGAGTGTGTATGCAGCTGTGTATACACACAGGTGTAGACGGGCAGCGGGAGGGAAGAGGGTGCACACACACACACACACACACATACACCGACCAACTTACGACTCATCCACCTGCATGCCCACAAGTGCATGCAGAAGAGAATCGGCCTCGAGGGGCATGGATTCGCATAGCTGGACAAATAGATCCCTACGTTTTTACATGTAAGAGAGAGAGAGCGAGAGGCTGCGTGGTCATACAAATACACACACACGTCTACACGCCTCTATTTGTTAGAGAGAGGCTACGTCGCCACCCAATTATATACATACTAACATTTCCATATTTGTCAAAGAAAGCGAATGGCTACGTAGCCACCAACAAATACAAACACGTATACATTTCTATATTTAATAGAGAGACTCAGAGAGAGGCATCTGTGGACACAGCGACACACGTCCTCCAGACTCCTGCCATCTACGCGGCAGCGCAGCTGCTGCTTCCGTCGCTCTTATTCTTCTTCGCTGCGCGGAGCACGTGTACACGTCATGTTTCTCTACAGCCGAGCTAGAAGTGCAGTCGCAGGGACACGCACGCGTCTGTTCGGCAGCAGATACCCTCCTCCTCTATGTACTTACCCATATACCACTGTCTTCCGTCCGTTTACATGAGTGGCGCTCTCTCTTCGTATACATATATATACATATAAACAAACCTATCTATCTCTATGTACGTATGTGAATCTGTGTAAGAGGCGCAGTCGCTCTTCACAGACCCATATTTATTCTTGTACGTGTAGTTGTTTGTCTCGTTCTCTACTACGTGGGGGGTTGTGGGGCTGTTGCTTCTATCTCCTTCGCAGGGCCTGCAGATATACGCGTATTATTCGATTAGTCGTCTGTCCATCTTGCTACCTCCCTACGCCTTTCGATCCACGCATGCACTCATTCTTGCCTGTCTCTTCGTCTATCATTCTTTGTCTTGGGACGCGCATGTTCTTGCAGCTTTGTCTCGTGTTGTCTCCCCGCTACGTATATGCGTAGGTATGCTCGGTTGCTTTGATGTGGTGGCTCGTGCTGCAGGGCGCGTGCGGCCGCACCGTCCTCACGGCTCCGCACGTGTATCCTTCTCGAGATGAATACGTGTCTTCCGCCCTCGGTTCGACTAATTATTTGGCTGTTCTTTCTTCTTCTTACGCGCAACGCTGTATCTGACCGAGCTACACGCGAGGAGGCAGCTTCTGCCGAGCTAACGCGCGTAGCGTGTGCACCGCCAGCTGCGCTTCCACCGGTAGCAGGAGCGGCAGCAACACTTCCTGAAAAGACAGCACCAGCAACTTTGCCTCTGGTAGCAGCAGGGAGGAGGCGAAGGAGGCTGCTCAAGAGCAGCAGACGTTTTTCTCCGTAGCGGTGGCAGCTGCGAAGCTAGCTCCTGCGGCGCAGCAGCAGCAGCGGCAGTACACTTACAGCAGCAGCGCGGGCGAGCTTGCGACGATCGAAGGCAGTGCCGCCGCCGAGGCGCTCGAGCCAACGGCTGCTAATTCGTGCTTGTGCCCGCGTACGGCACCACACGGGCCACTGCGGAGAGGAAAACGCTATATCGTCTGCGTCACCCACACGACAAGCAACAAGCGACTGCAGCAGTCAACAGCCACGCACCCCTACAAAAACGGCAGCAGCAAAGCCTCGGTCAAACAAAAGGAAGGTCGCAGCACACGAAGATCTGCTGGTGGGCAGTTCTACATGTGCGAAACGCAAAAACACCCACATACACATACCTGCGTGCGTATATATGAACAGAGTCTGAGGAAGAGAACCGACACGCAGAACCACCTGCTGAAGCAAGCCAAAGGGCACGTCAGCGGCGCTACAACGGGAGGGAAGAAGCAAGACACATCGCGGCGCAGGACGCAGCAACACGCACGAAGAAAAAGTAGTGGCAGCACAAATGTGTCCACGAGGACGAAGGTGTAGCACCTGCAGCAGGCCTGTGTGAGCAAGCAGCTGCATTGCAAATGCGAGAGCAGCACCACATGACCGAAAGCAGGAAGAGGAGAGAGCGAAGGAGGACTTGCACAGTTTTGTAATTACACGCAGCCTCACGGGCTTCTGGAAGCGTGCAGCAGCAAGACCCCCAGCAGCGGCACGAGGACCCAGCAGCAGCAACACGGACTGCAGCAACAGCAAGAACCGCCGGACGAGGCGGGGCTTCTCATCGCCTATGCAGAATCTGCAGAACCGTCTCTGACCGCCAGCGTCTTCGCAGCAGCAACGCATTAGCAACACCACCAGCAGCAAGCGCAGCACTATCGAAGCGGCAGCAGCAGCAGCAGACTGTCTCTCGGTCTCCGCTGTAGCAGCAGCCCCCGAGATAGCAGTGAGACGGCGTGTGCTTACCTCTGAACTGCTCCCGTTCGTTGTCGTCCAGGAGCCACTCCTCGATGCGACGACTGCTCTTCAGCTCCTCGACTGGAGAAAATTCGTATACTTCTGTTCCCACCCTGTTGCAAGACGACGAAAGAAAGGCGCGGCACGTCAAACTTGCAAACGAGGCAGCAGAGACCCACGAAAGTAGCAAGAGCAGGAACACCCGACAAAGCGTACTGCGGGTCGAAAGAAATGAAGAGACAGGCATCCCGCAAAGCCGCAGCAGCGGGGTAGTACGGACGGTTTCGAACGAGCGGCCAGCTCAGCCGCAGCAGCAAGAACGAAAAGCGCCAGCGCATCCCGCACATCTCTGCGCACACGTACGTAGTTGTATGTTTGGGGCAGAAGAACTGCCTGTTGGGCATGTACGTGCACATTTGATCGTTTCTCGCATGCGCGAAGAGACGCGGACATTCCACAAAAGAAGAACGGCGAAGGGAAACCCGCAGAATAAAGACAGAAACGAGGTGAGGAGAAACCAGGGGAGGAGACGAAGAAGAACAGCAAGCGGAAGAGAATACAGGACTGACGCGCAGACGTACCGGCCTACTATAGGGAGAAGCGTAGAAGCGGAGAAGAACGGCAGAAAAAAGAGTGAGACTCGCGGATACAGGCGAGAAAAGACAACACGGGGAAGTTGAAAGCAGGCGCATGTCACTAAAGAGGAGGAGACAGAATGAAACAGGAAGAGAAAGGAAAGCACCCGAGAATGGCGAAGTCTGGGCGCAGCAGCGCGTTGTCGCCAGCAGCGAAAAGGAAATCCTTCAGATTGCGTCCAGTGTTGTACACCTGTGCCCCACACACAGCAACAGCAGCAACAAAACGGACAGCAGCAGCAATGCGGAGAAAGGAAGGAGGACCCGCAACGCGCCGGCATTAGCCGCAAGGGTGACAGCAGCAACAGCAACCAGTGAAGTAACAGAAGGCGCGCGCTTCGTAGCCGCCTCCGCAGCGGCAGTGGCGGAGTTGCGCCAGGCTGCGGGGCACAGCCGAAGGACAGCAGCAGTCCCGACAGCAACGCTTCCAGAAGATCGACCAGCACCTATAACCTCGGCACCAAGGGCACCGCATGTGGAGGAGCAGGCGTACAGGAGTCTCAGCACCTGGTGAACAGCACTGGCGGGCTGCAGCAGTCTCTCCTGCAGGGCCGACACTTCCCAGAGGAGGAGCAATACAAACGACACCCACGCAGCAGCAGTGCGAGAACGTGGCACCAACAGTCACGTCGTGACCAGAACGAGAACACCGCCTGGGCAGGAGCGGTAACCGCCGCGAGGACTGTACCAGCAGGCTTAGCTGCAGTAGGAAAAAGTCGTGTCCGAGAACAGCACACACGTAGCCGCGGCGACGCAGCGCACTGCACCAGCAGCACGGCAACCCCGAAGGAAGAAGGTCACCGCAACACACACCGCCGCAGCAGCGTCACGTTGGTAATAGGAGGAGAGCGAGCGCGGCAGAAGCAGCAGTCCCAACCGCAGCAGCTGAACGAATATACGAGCGCCCGCGCGCAGACAAGACCACAGCGCCCTCTCTGTCTCCCTCTGTGTCTCTGTCTCTGTTACCAGCTTGGAGCCTCTCCAGAGGTGTCTGAGCTTCCAGTGAAGTAGAAACTGAGACACGTAAGCGGCGTTGCCTATTAGCGTGCCGTCCAAGTCAGTAATAAGAAGACACCGGGGACCCTCAACGGCAGCTAGCTGGCCATCGGCTAAGGTACACACAATCCTCTTCACGCACGTGCGGCAACTACAGCTGCCGCCGCTGTTCTTGTCGCTACTGCTGCTGCCGCTACTGCTGCTGCCGCTACTGCTGCTGCCGCTGCTGCTGCTGCCGCTGGTGTTGCTGCCGGTGCTGCTGCCGCTGCTGCTGCCTCGACGGCTGCTTCTGTTGGAATCGGCACACACGGTGCTGTTTGCGGGGGGCCTGCCGGGGACCGTCTTTGAATCCCCATTGCAGTAGTAGTTCTGCCCTTCGCTGCTGTCGCCCCGCTGTGTGCTGCTGCTGCCGCTGCGACTGGGGCCGCCGCTGCCGCTCGGGCACTTTTTCTGCGAAGAGCGGCAAACCGCCAGTCGCGGGTCTGCGACACGTGCGGCGTCAGGCATCAAGTCCGGAGGACTTTGCTCCGGAGCTGCACTGCAGCCGCTGCTGCTTCCACAAAAGCTAATCACGTAATTTCTGTTTCCGAGGAACAGCACACCACAGCACAGGAGCGACACCAGCTGTGCTTGCGCCAGTGCAACGCGGTGGACGCTCCCAGCAAGCGAAAGCGGCTGTGGTATATAGAGTCAACAGCGGCAGGAAGGGATCCGCTGCTGCTGGTACACGCGAAGCATCAGGAAAAGCAACGTTCGACGGTTCCCCAAAGCGTCCGCAAGGACACGGCGTCTAGACAGGCGATCGCAGCTGCTTTGTCGCCAGAGAGAGCAACTGCAGCATCGTCAATCTCCCGACGTGGGGCAGCCAAGACGCAAGCTTTAGCAGGGCGCTGCATCAGTGTGTGTACCACTAGCAGCATCGACGGAGAGAGACTGTCGCGCTACGCAGAGTGAGCGCCAGACGCTCTCCCGCGGGAACAGCAGAGCGACAGCAGCAATGAGTGTGGCACTCCAGCCGGCCCAGCACGCCGATCTGCAGAAAGAAACGGCAGCAGGACGGCAAAACGAGACGGAGCAGCAGCAAGAAGACGGAAGACCGCCAACAGAACTGACAGCGGCAGAGAGAGAGTGAACACCCCGTCCAACTAGCAGCAGCAACAGCAGCATGCTCACTTCTTTTGGTTGTCGTCCTCATCTGCCGGTGCGTTGTCCCACTCCTTGTGATCCGCGCTGCAGCAGACGAACTCCAGTCGGCCGATTTCTTGTGGCAGCAAAAGCTCGCATGCGTGCCAGTCAGGCTGCTGCAGCTCCTTCCCCGAGCACCACTGCAACACAGGGAGAAGCAGCAGGAGGCACCGACGTCAGCCAACACCTGGGCAGCAGCCCCCACCGCACACTTCCAAATAACTGGCAACGCACTAAACGACGAACACTGTCCTCCGTCTTTGGCGTCGCACCAGGGCAGCTGCACGCCCAGCTGCCTCGCCCCGTCACCACGCCTGCAGCAGCCGCTGCTCTGGTAGCCCCCTGGCACTGGCAGATGGGCGGCTCTTCTCCTAGCAACCGCGTGCAGCGCCCTGCTCTTCCAGTGCCGCAGCGGCAGCCGCAGGACCCCCGGAAGGAGCCCTGCGCCGCCCTAGGCGTGGCAGCTGCACGAGATGAGAAGCGGAGGAGGTGGCAATCATCGAGAGCAGAGCAGCCGCGGGGCGACCGCAGGTTGCTGAAAGTCACCCGTAGCACCACGCGTATAATATTCTACGTGCGGCAGCAAACTGCCGTGGGACTTTCCTCACGCATGTACAGAGTTCATCGGGTCGCCAGACAATTTCTGAAGCATGTTTGTGTGTCTGCAGTCGACGTACAAGAGGCATGTGCTGCCTGGACTATACACAGCTCTCTGGGTGTATTGTTTTATGACGCTTTGCTGTGGGGCAGCACAGCAGGAGAGTGACGCAGGCGCAGCAGCAGACTCACTAACCTCCATGTGTTTCTCTTCCCACGGCTGCTTTTGCAGCTGCTGCCCTCCCTCGCCGCGCAGCTGCTGCTGGTAATGCAAAACAGCCGGCCGCCAGCCCGTGCAGTAGTAGAGCTGCAGCAAGACGCCTCCGCCGCCTACTACGGGCGCAGCCACGCACAGCTCTCCACGCCGTCCCATTCTCTCCAGTTCCGCACTTCCTCCTGTCACTGCGTGCTGCTCTCACTGCTGCTGCTGTCACTGCTGCTGCTGTCTCTGCTGCTGCTGTCGCTGCTGCTGCTGCTGTCACTGCTGCGGCTTATCGAGAGAGTTCTGGCTTCTTGTCTTGTACAGAAGCAACCTTCCTCGTTGTGCGTGTGGGCGGAGGAAGACGCGCACGCAGACAAAACAGATCGCTCCCAGCTGCCTCGCTAGACAATCGGCCCGCAGGAGGGGTAACGCGGCTATGTGGCTGCAGCCTTGACGTCAGAGGAAGGAAACCGGCGTTTCTTCAATCTTCGATAAAACTGTGGCTCGGACTGGCGCTGCCACCCCTGCTTTCGTGCGCCCGGTGTCACACGCGGCTGAACGCTGCCACAACTCCACAGCGAACTGCTGCTGGTAACTACGAACTGCAGTACCACTGCCTCCGTAGGTCCGCAGTCTGCTGTTCGCTCCCAGGACGCTGGAGCAGGAGAGCCCCTTCCCTGCCTGCCGCGAACTACGAACTGCTGTTCTCCCCCAAAACGCTGCAGCAGCAGAGCCTCTCCTCCGCCCGCTGCTGAGAACTGCACTGCCCCTGGCTACTTCGGGGCGCAGAGTCTGCTGTCCCCTCCTAGTACGCTGCAGCAGGAGAGCCTCTCCTCTGCCGTGGCGCCACCGCCAGCAGATGCGACCCCGGCGTTCGCGTGCCCGCCGCCTGCCCTACGCGACGCCAGTGGTTGAAGAAGGGACCGACCCTTCTGGCGGAAGAAAAGAAGCACTTTTGCGCGACTCCGCAGTGTCTGAATAATCAGCCATCGCTGTTGCTGTTGCTCCTCGCCAAGACAGTCTTCCTTCACAGCACGAGGAGGACGGTGTGGCGCTGTCTTATCCCAGTTGAACGCTGCAACTCTCGCCGACGCCAGAGGCTCTCCACGCGGGTTGGAACGCCGCCACACAGCGGCTTTATTATCACAGACACACAGTTAGACGGAAAGACGCCCGAGCGACCTTCTGCGTCTCCTCTATACATCCGGGCGCTCTGCACGGGCACTAAGGCACACGTACCTGGACGTAGATATTGCCGTCAAAATCTACACGTATATGTGCGCATATGTGTACCTACCACAGCATTATCAACACCCTTGCACCTGCGATGTGCTCCGGAACACATATATACGAATGTCCGTATTTGCATATCAAAGTGATGTCCACTACACTTGTACACCTGTGTGCGGGTGAGTGTGGAGATCCGTCGAGTGTGGAGATCTTCGTGTGTGGAGACCTTCGTGTGTGGAGCTGTGCAGTACGCCAATAAGGCAGACGCGTAGGAGTGTTGGAGTGGTGCAGGAAGAAGAAGAAGAAGACGAGCAAGAAGAGAAGACGGGAGCACTGAGGCAGATGTGCGTCCGCATTGGGACGCCGTGAGACGGGAGGAGGAGAAAATGCCGCGGCGAGGTGTCACTCTAGAAGGTTCCCCCGCAGCGGGTCCCTGTGTGGACGTCGGCACAAAGAAGGGGCACCAGCAAAGGAAGCTGCAAGAGCACTCCAGAGCAGCAGGTGGAGGTCGTAGCAGCGAGGCGGCTCCACACACAGGCAAAGACACGTCCTCGCGTCCCCAGCGACTGGTGCGCGAGGGACACGGCAGCAGCAGGGGCGTGCGTAGCAACGAGCTACATGTGGACGAGAAGACGAGGACGGCAGGACATGCAACAGCAGCAGCTGCAGGGCTGCCCGGTACTCCAGCAGCTGCGCCGGAGTCACTGTTGCAGCAGCTTTGGCAGGTCAGCCAGAGCAACGGGGGACACGGGGGCGGCCGCAGGGGCAGCACGTCCAGCAGGAGCCGGCAACCCAGAACTCCAGCAGCAGCCACAGCAGCACGGGTAGAAGTGAGGAACGCTGCAGCAGAGCGGTAGCAGCCTGTCGGTCAGTAGCAGCGGACGCGCAGATATGCGTCACAGATGCAGAGGGAGACAACAGCATACCAGCAAAGAGGCAAACGAACACTGTCAGCGGGCCGGTGCTACAGAAACTCAGCGCATCCCCTGCAGGACGTTAGTTTCGCCCTGGCAGAAACTGCTGCTTCTGCTGCTGACACGAACCGCTGAGTCTAAAGATTCTGCTTTCTCCTGCTCAACCCGTCGCTGCTGCGGCTCGGCTGCTGCCACCGCCCGTCGTGGCAGTCACTGCTGCTGCTGTGTGCGTGTGTGTGCGTGTATGTGTATGTGTTTTGGTATGTGTGCAGATTTGCTCCGGGAAAGGTTGCAGCTACACGTGGTGATGCTGCTGCTCCAGCAGCTGCGGTGGCGGCAGTGCTGATGTCTGCTGCAGCTGCAGATGACAGTGTGATGGAAGGGCGTTAGCAACGCTGGAAGAGTGGCTGATGCAAAGAGAGACAAAGCAACCCGCCCATCTGCGGCGAAAGGGGAGGACGCTAACACTTCGACAAATCAGGCCTAGATGTGTGGACAGATCCATGCAGACGGCGCGGCTCGTGTGCGCTTGGTGCTGCTCTTGCTGCTGCCGTCCTTGCTGCTTGCGGTGTTGATGCTGCCGTTGTTGCGAGTTCTACGTTGCTTTTGGCTGGCACTGCTGTCTATTCGTTGTTGTGGATGGTATGCCTGCTGCGCACTGCTGGCGGTGCTCTCGGCTCCACGAAGCTGCTGGGGTGCTGCTGCTGTTGCTGCTCGTGGCGCCGCTCTGGATTCGATCGTCCTCGCTGCTGTTGCCGCTGCTGATGGTGGTGGCCTTGCTGCTGCTGTTGCTGCTACGGAGAGGCAGTCGCAGCGCTGCGAGTCTGGTCAACTGGCAGGCTGGCACTTCACCGGAAGGCAGCCACGTGTATCATCTTCTACAGAGGCATGGCGGGACGTGCTTCAGCAGAAGGGGATCCAACTGCCGGGAAACGATTGTCACACAAAAATGGGACGAGCCTGTTCTCGTGTGCAAAGGCACTATAAAAGAAACAATTTCCGCGGGAGCGGCAGCACACGTGAACGTGGCTGGCAGCTGCAAAGCAGCATCACCAACGCCCGAGGTGCAGCGCCAGGGATTTTCTAGGGGCGGGGGAGAACCTCTCGCCACAGTTCTCTAGCACACACAAAGGCGCAACGCGAGCAGGTCTTGTGCAACAGCAGCACTGGCAGCAGAAACGTGAGCAACGCAGCAGTAACATGAGAAACGCAGTAGGAACATAAAAGAAGCTCTAGCAACGTGATGAAGAGCCGCAGCAGCGACTCTCGCAGGAGCGACGCGCCGGGGAACGCAGCAGCGCGGCAGGGCAGCAGCAACAGCGACCTGTGTGCTCGCTGTGTGATGGATGCCTAACGGCTAGTAGGGCAGCCCGCCCCCCCATGTAGCCAGCAGCAGCATAGCCGCAACAGTACCAGCACCTATGGCACCACCACCGGCTCTGTTGTTGCAGTTAAGCGGTCACGAGCAGGTTTTGCTGCCCAGGAGCCGCTGTCTTGGGGGAGTGGAGGGACCGACGTCGAGCTGCAAGCGTGCGGGTGTGTGTGTGTGTGTGTGCGCGCGCGCGCACATAATTGCTTACAAGAGAGAGTGTATATACGGCTGCATGGGTGCACTGACACGTTTCGAAGCACAATCCATGACGCGCATGCACGGGAAGGCTCACGTACGGGGATATGAGGGTAGAGAATTTGTGTCGGGTACGGAGGATGCGTAGGTGTTTTGCAGCACGCGGGTGCGCACCACCGCCGCAGCTACCCAGACAAGAATAGACGCAGCTTGACGTCTGCTGAGGCCACGGCAGCGCGAATACAGCAGCAGGAGCGGGAGGAGAAGGCGTCTTATCTGTAGCAGTAGTGCTGCATCAGCAGCAATCCATGCGTAACACGCGACAACAGGACTGTAATGGAGGGAACCCTCCGACTCAACCAACAGCAACACTGCCGCCAGCGCCGCAGGCCAGCAGCAGCACCGACACACGGTGGCTGGCGTCCGCGCGGCAGCCGGGTCGGCCGGAGTGAGGCGCAGCGGCACCGTCCCTCATACACAAGCGGAAGCAGCTGTGCAGCGTAATAGTAGTCGTGCGCGAGCAGCAAGCGTAATAGCAGTGCAAAAAGCGCCCACACACATATCAAATGTAGCACACGAGTAGGTCCAGCAGCAGCACGTGCAAAAGTAGAATAGCCACTGGGCCGATAGCAGGAGTCGCAGGCGTCAGCAGCCTTTTTACAGGGCAGGGGAAAGGTCACACGGGACAAGTGGTCTGCTGGGAAACAGGAGCTGCCATAGCCCGTGGATAATGTAGCCGAGACACCTGCAACGCCAGAACGCCTCTTGGCGCACACACCGTCGGATCACATGTCGGCGTACGAGCAGCAGCTCGCAGCATTGGCAGGAGGGCGGGAGGAGCAGCAGGACGGCGCGACGGCCGTGTTGTTGTTGAGGTGGGAGAAGAATGCGTCGAAAAATTGTACCGCGCGGCAGCTGGGCGATTAGAGGAGGAGCACGTGCGGCAGCAACCAGTAGAAGCCGGTAGGGGCAAGCCAGAAGCACTTCCAGTAGCCACAGCAGCAGGGCGGCACGCGCAGCAAGAGACGTTGCTAGTACTGCGCCGTAGGGACACAGCGGGCCGCGATGGCGGAAACGTATCAGTGTCGGGGCACGGGGTCGCGATCTGTCACAGCACAACAGCCAAAAGCAGAAGCAACAGCTGCAGAGGTCAGTCTAGTGGCGAGAGCAGGATTCAAACAGACACGGGAACTTTTTTCGCCCAACAGAGGTACCAGTGCAGCAGCCGTCGCTGTGCCGCGAGACACTGAGGGGAGCCGCCGCCACCGGCCCAGGATCGGAGCAGCAGCAGCACCACCACCACCACTACCAGGCCGGCCGCCCTCCACAGCGACAGGGGACTCTGGCCAGCAACAACACCTGGTACAGGAGCAACCTCTTTTTCCAACGCTACCTACGCGTGCATCTGGTATCGGATCTACTTATCTCATACGCTTCTCTGCCCTTTTTCATCCTTAGCAAATTCTTCCTATTTCTAGTGCCCTGCTGCTGCAGGGCACCCAGGCGTCCAGTGGTGGTGGCGGGTTGATGTGTTGCCGCTGTCTACCCGTGTGGTGTTGTTCTTTGTGCAGTGGTGTTGCACGTCTACACGAGCAGCCGCAACAGTGGGAGCAGCCGCGCCAGCTGCCCGAGAACAGCAGCAGTAACGGTACGTGAGACGGCAGGAAATGGGCCTTCAGGAAATGCTGTCATGACAGATGCAGTAGCAGTAGCGATGGCGACAGGAGGCACAGGAGTGACCGCACCAGAAAAGCCAGAGCACCACCGTCAACGGCCGCAGCAACGCTGAAGTCGACAGAGCAGCGTCAAATGGAGTGCAACGTAGACTAGCTGCAGTGCATCCAAGAGCAGTACAAGTTACTGTGCTGCAGCGGTACACCGAGCAACTTACTTGACACGGATCTAGGTGTGACAGCGGACAACGCCGGCAGCAGCACTGAAAACGAGAAAATCTTCTGCCGTCCCTCCCATGTTCCTCCGCACCCGTCTCAAGGACGCTGCTGCTCTTGCAGCCACAGACGAAGCACCCGTACAAAATAGCGACGGGCTGCTTGTCTCAGCCCAGTTCAACGTGGAAAATGTATGTTCCTTCACCCGCTTCCTGCACTGCGCTGGTACACTTGTCGCCTGCTGTTACAGTAAGTTGTTGCTGTCGGTCCAATTCGCGGTTGCTGTTGCTGAAGCAAGTCGCTGTTGTTGTTCTCGCTGGTGACGCGGGTAGGTGCCTCGCATCAGTTCGCAAGATGGCCCCTGTCGCCACAGTCACACGGAGAGAGAACAACGACTGCTGCTGCAGAGATGACGCCTGTTGCCGCCCGTGCGGAAAAGTTTGTGCCTGTGCCTGCATCAACGGCAGATGCGGGTAGTTCGCTTTCCTGGACGCGACGCTCCCCGGGCAAGAGAAGCCGGCCGGGACAGCCACATGAACACGTTTACGAGGTGCCGCAAGAAGCCCTCTCTTCTTTTGCAGCTACTGCTGCAGCTGCCGCCGCAGTCGATGTAAATCACGCACGGTTGTACAACTGCTGCTTTACTGCTGCCGCTGCGATGATGATTTTGCCTGGTAGTCTCGCGTGGTGCCACCCATACCAGCTCAACTGCAATCCCATCGGCCACCCAGGTGCAACAGTCACGAGTGTTGCCCGGACTGCCGCAGCAGGAGGAACACGAACACGAACTCGCAGAGAACCGCAGCCGCAGGAGGAGGATGAGCAGCAGAAGCACGCGCAGGAGTAAGACACCATCAGTACGCGAAGTTAGTGGCCGACAGCAGCACCTGTCAACTACCCTTAAACAGCAGCAGAAGGCGACCTCTCTAAAGAAGGCGCCCGCTCGCGAAACTGTAAACCCCCGAAGCGGCAACACACAGAGAGCAGCAGAACTACCACAATGAGGGCCCCTCTTGAGGACGTTATAAGCCATGCAAAGCAGCGCGCATTACCACCAGTAGCGGCAACTGCAACGCCATCAGCCACAGCACCACGAGTAGGCGGGGCAACACCTGGCACAGCAAAAGCGACATCCACAGCAAGAGGAGCAACAACAGCCGCAGTCCAAGCAGCCGCTACAGCTACAGGCTCATCAACTGACTCAGCAAATGTAGGAGAAGGACTCTTGGCTACTACACCAACAGGCAGAGCCAATCCGTGTAGAGACGCAACCGCCTCATCAACAGTAGAGGCAGCCGCAGAATTTCAACACAGTGCTTTCCAGGGCAGGAGAGATGCAGCAGAAACCCACCCTCAGAAACCGCAGGAGCAGTGTCCTGACGCATTAGTCCTCGGCGGTTATGAGGACCTCTTGACTAAAGTGCAGAGCCCAGGACGGCAGGAGTGTAAAGGAGTACAACGGCAGCAACATATGAAACTGCACAAGGATGACCAACAGCAGCAAGAGCACCAACAGCGGCGTCATGCGCTGCAGCGTCCACCTCCAAACCACACTCATCAGCGGCACCGAGAGCAGCAGGGGGAGAGTGGGCAACAACCCCAGCGACATGTGGCTGACAACAAAGATCGTGACGTGGTCGCATCGCAGCCACAGCAGTGTGACGCTCTGCAGAGGCACCACCACCAGGGTGAAGAGATGGACGTGCAGCAGGAGGAGGCAGCGGCGTTGCAGAAAGAACAGCAGTCCAAAGTGCTGGACATTCAACAGCCATCAACTGCGCCGCCGCTCCCGCATTCGCAGCGCCCTGCGCTGCCTGAACGAGGGCAGCTGCAGGAACAGATGCAGGCAGGACGGGCCGCTTTGGGGCAGCATCAGTCGCCAATTCTTACGCAAAAGAGCTGTCTGGGGGAGCCCAGTTTTCAGAGTCTTACGGAGCTAAGGGTGTTGAAGGAAGAGCCTCCAAAGCAGCGGCGCGAGAAACACGCGCTGCCGCTGCCTACTGGGCGACCGCTGGACGATGTTGACGTTGACGCATCTACACCACAACAGGATTACCAGCAGACGATGGAGCGACTGGAACAGAAGCACCAGCAGCAGCATACGCGACCATACGGAGAAGAGTTCTACCTGAAACGGGAGGAGCACCGGCTGGGGAGTCAAGCCTGCAGCCTGGCCGCTCCACAATTGCAGCCACGGTACTTCGGGGCTGACAGCGCGGCCGGCAATCACACAGAGCGACTAGCTCAAAAGCAGCAACACCAACACAAGTTAGCCGGAGGGTGTCAACAAGAAGCCCGGAAGCAGGATCCGATTGTACGGCAGCGGCAGCCAGCACAGAAGGAGCTGCAGAAGATGCGGCAGCAGCAGCAACAGCTTAGAGAAGAGCAGTACTGTCGTCAAGGACAAAGTAAGCAACTGCAGCACAATGAGGGAGAGAACCGTCAGCAGCCAGGGCACAGGAAGAGCCTGCAGCAGGGTGGGGAGCAGCTACCTTGGCTTCAGGGACAGGAGCAGCAAGGACGGACGCATGACACGCACGAGTCGCAGAGCCTGCAGCCGCAGAAACAAAACCACGGGCACCGCCACGACGAACCTGCGGAGCAGCAACTGCCAGGTGCTGACCAACAGCAGGGACAGCACCGGCGACAACAAATAATGCATACAACGACGCAGCACGGAGTGGACAACAGAGATGAAAACACGCAGGATATGCTGCTTCTGCAAAAACAGAGAAACCAACAGCTACTGGACAGCTGCGTCGAGTCAGTCGGTTGCCTCGATCTTCCCCGCCATGACCGGCAAACATCAGCAGCAACACGGGAAAGAGCTAAAGCAGACGCAGAAGCACCGACACCAGGAGTTCAACCAGAGGCAACGGTGAGAGAAAGGGTAGGACGAGATCAAGCAGCAGCAGACGCAACGATACCAGGAGTTCCACCACAGGCACCGATGATAGAAGAGGTAGGACGAGCAATATCAACAACCAATCGTGGACGCTTGCTAGTAGCAGGAGCAACAGGAGTGGCATGGGCAATAAAAACCGCTACAGCAGCACGAGCAGCATCAGCCGCAGCAGCAGAAGAGTCAGCAGCAGCACCACCGGATGGATCAGTATCTGCACCTCCAGCAAAGGGAGCACTGAAGGCAGCCAGCGATTCATTGGGGGAAGGGTCGCTGACGTGCACAGCAGTGACACAGTGTCTTTCTGCCTGCCGTAGCCACGTCAATATCAAGGCAGACGACAACAAATGCAGCAACCCCAAGAGCTGCACTGGATACTGCAGCGCTAGCTGCACTGCCGGGAGAACGACCAGCGCGTATAGGAATACTAGTGATGAGAAACCAGCGGGTGATGTGCTACGGAGAAGTTGCAAGTGCTGCTGGAGCGGCCATGAGGATGCAGAAGTGACCATCATCAGCCAGCAGCGAAATGCGCAGCGGGAGTGGGAACAGCTGAGTTTGCTTTTGCATTTACATCGTCAGATCCAACAGTGGAGTCGGCTATGTGAGCAGCACCAAGAGCAACCAGTGAACCGACTTGTGGCAGCAAGCGTTATGGGTGCAGCTGTAGCAAGTGCGGCGCCAGAGGAACAACGGGTCTTAGCTGATCGTCCCCTATTCTATTCTGACACCCCTGAGGAGGAGCAGCCTCTTGTTGGACTTGTCGCTCAACAACTGGCCGAGGAGCTTTCCTCTAGTTTAGCTGCCCTTGGTGATGCAGTTGCTGACGCGATTTCTCTTTTCATCGTAGCCGTCCCTGCAGCTGGTACCGTTTTCGCTGCATGTCACCAAGACGCTGCACCTGTCTGCGCTCCCGCCGCCACTCTCAATCCTACGGCTCGTAGAGAAGTTGGTACTCAGCATCCTGCTGCTGCCGTTGTAGCACTTACAGGCGCCAACACCGTTGCTCCTAGTTCTGCTGCCTCTCCTCATACTACGCTACATGGAGTGAGGGCTGCTTCCTCTGGCTTCCCGGTTGCTGATGCAGCGTTCCCTGTTCTTCCCAATGCTGTCACTGCTGCTCCTGACAGTGCTGCTTCTGCCAGTCCGCCTACTGCAGCCGCCGTCGCTAAATTCCTCTGTGATACTACTGCTGCAGCCGCCAGCTTGACTGATTATCCGTCTAATGGCCCAGAGAAGACGCCACTGCCTGCCGATGTGCTCGGATCACAGCGGCCTCCCTACCCCGTTGCGCAGCACAGTCAGACAGTAGCGAAGGGGAACAATGCATCGACAGACACAATGCGAACAGCTGCAACAGCCAGATCAACAACAGCGTGTACACCAGAAAACGACACTTCAACAGAGTCAGCGATTGCGGCAGCAGCACGAACTGGGCCAGCGGCTGTTCCGAACGAAAACCCCCTTTTCACAGCCGCAGCACCACATAGAGCAGGGCTTGCTTCCCGCTTACTCCCACTCGAAAATGACTTGCACGGGGAGGCCTCTCAGCCTTCGCGAGCCGTTCAACATGCTAGCGACGCAGGACCTGTTAACAGTGTAGGAGCAGCAGCCCCAGGTGAGTGGCGGTCACTCGCTTTGAAGGCGTCCGCAGTCGGTAGCGTCAAGGAAACTGAAGCAAAAGCACTGCAGCTGCCAGAGGCCGTCGCGCTACAGGCCGGAAGTTCCGTTTCTTCTTTTCAAAGAGATTCATCCGCTGGTGGTCGACCTCCTCTCGCCGCTAACGGATTTCATACACCTGTCGCTACTGTAGTAGTTCGGCGTAGAAAATCGCCTTACCAACAGCAGCAGGAGGAGGGACTGCAGCAGCAGACACAAACGGGCCACCACACGGGGCGGGCGGCGCACCACAAGGAAGAGGGGGAGGGCAAGAAGAATCCACAGCAGTCGCACGTGCATAAATGTCCCCAACAGCACGAGAAGAAGCCCCACCAGCAGAAACGACGTAAATCCAGGAGTGCTCCTAAAGGTGGCGTTGAACCGGAAAGTGCAGATGCTGAAAGATTTACACAGATAGCCGTAGCTGCGCAAAAGGATACCGCAGCAGCAGCAAGCAACGATACTTATGGCCCAGGCTGTATTTCTTTCTTAACCTCTGCAGGAGCTGCCAACCTTCTGCCGTCTCAGAGTCTACTACAAGATGCTGGTAAAACAGCTACGGCTTCATTTGATGCTACTGCTGCTGTCGACATCCCAGCCGGTGACAATGTGCACACATGCAGCCTTCCTGAGCCACGTGTCTGTTCAGACCTGTCAACTGCACGTGGTGACGCTCCACACGATACCAGCACACCAGTAGCTACTGTGGGAGCACCCACTGACAATTCTGCAGCGATTCGAACTGCGGCACCCACTGCTCCTGTCGGACGCTTTGCCCTTGGGTGCGCCGTTTTGGCGGCTGCTGCTACGCCTCCTGCTACTTCCACTGGAAACCTACCAGTCGCAGACGCAACGGGGGGTATGTCAGTGCCGGTGCAGCGATTGTATGCTGGTGCGCCGGAAGAGGTACAGAACGACAAGCAGGTGGCGGCTGCTGACTATGCTGCTGTATGCCCCAAGGTCTCTGATGTTAAAAGAGAAGAGTATCAGAAGCTTCGGGCGTGTTACAGTGATTGCTGGATGTGCCTCACGTCATCTAGCGGCGAATCGACCTCCCCGTCTCCGCTGCCGTCGGCTGCAGCCCTGTCTCCACTGAGCGTCACCAGCAGCTCCCCTACTTCTCCAGTGTTTCAACAGACACCGCTACCTCCTCCACTGCTGTCGCCGGCTGCTGGCGCTGAGTCTGGACGACTGGCAGCTATAGAAACCAAGGAGGGGGTCACAGAGAGGCACGAGACCATTCAGCTGCACCATCAAACTACTTCTCCCGTGCTGCAGCAGCAGCCGCATTTGGTGCTGCAGCAGCAGCCTCGTCGCCTGCTGGTGCCACCGCTGCGTCCACAGGAGCAGGTTCGCTACTTCCTCCTCCGTTCGACGCGGCGCCAGCCAAACGTGCGAGTGCCTCTTGAGCAGGTACCGCAGTCATATGGCCTGGTTCAGCTGGAGCAACAAACAGGCATGCGGCTCCTGGACGCGGAGGAACAGCAGACCCAGCGTCAAAGCAGAATTCTCCATTCGATGAAGAAGCCGCAACACAAGCAGCTCCTGACTCACTCGCCAGTATCGAATCACCATAACCACCAGCAGGAAAGAGAAGGCGTCTCGCAGCCACGGCGGGACGTGGCTACAGTGCCGCAACCAGCGATCCCATGCATAGATGAGAAGTGTGCGGCAACCTCTCTGCAGCAATGCCAGCTGCCCCTGCTCCTTCCAGCCATACGTCAGGTGCTATTGTCTCTCCGTCATCTGGCGCTGCTGATATCGCACGTCCTTCACAGCGCAGACTGTGCAACCGCCACCATGGAGACGAACGCTAGACCTCAACCAGGCAAAGACGACAAGGCTAGCCGCGGGGGTGATAGCAGCTGGAGCAGCAGTGGCACCAGTGTCGGCGACACCTCGGCAAACGGCGACAGCGGCCGCGGCTGTTGCGTAGCCGACCACAGCAGCCACACTTTCTGGACTACCGGCAACGACACCAGCAGTGCTGTGCACGACGCACTGTGCAGCTCTCACATGCGGCTGCTGGAGCTCAGTCGCCTTGGTGCGAATCGGCGGTCCCAGCATATTGAGGCGCCTGCTGCAGCAACCACAACCGCAACAGCATCACGACAGGCAGTCACATCAGCCCCGGAGCAGTGCACCACAGCCGCTTGTCCTCAGCTATTATTGGCTTCTATGAAGCCTGAAGCAAGTCAGCAGCACACGTCGCTGAAAGACAACACCCGTCCAATTCTATCTCTTCTGCGCAGGAAGTTCGTGACACTCTACCAGCAAAACCAGACGGACCTAGCTGCTGCGTCGTCTGCAGGAGCTGTGCAAGGCAGTTTCAATGCCCCTGGGCAACCACGTGCAGCAACTGAAGCTGTTCTCACTGCCAGCAGTAGAAAACTCTGTGAAGATTACACAGCTGAACGCTTTTCTGCCAATGCTGCTGAAACACGTCACACAGACGTGGAGAGACATGTTGGTAGCCCTCCCATTGCAACTGCAACCTGTGTCTTGACAGATTCCAGGGACGTTGCTGACGCTCGCTCTTCTGTTGATGCTTCCGAATGTGCTGATGGGGCCACGAACGACGGTACTGACGGTGCAGCAGAAAACGCTGCTGAGGATTCTGCAAGACGTCACCGGGCCACTGCAGTAGATCAGTTCGCAAACGTGGCAGAGCTCTCCGCTTCTCCAGAGAATTTTGTCTTTACTGCAGAGCCTCCTGCTGGCACCGTGGCCAGCAATGCTGCTGTAGCTGCAGAGATCTGTAGTGCTGCAACTGGTGCAGGAGTTCTTGACCTTGCTGCCGTTGCACAGGCTGTAGCACCTGCAGTGACGACGTGCACTGCCGACGGGAGCAGAAGGCGCAGTGACAGTTCCCCAGCGGCACCGTGTTCTGCGCCTGATTTCCCATGTGCTGCTGCCGTCGCTGGTCCTGTCAGCCATAGGGAGGCTCTCTCTTACCTTGCGGCTGTCATTGCTGTTGCAATTTCCGTGACGTACAAGGTGTTACGGACTTACTTGAACCTTACAAGCCACCCTGTTCCTACTAAGTCCGTTCGTGAGGTTTCTGCTGCCCAGGATCGTGCTGCTCACACTGGTGCAGTTGTTGCTCTGCTTGCTAGCAACGTTGGCGCTGTCGCTGCCCCTGCGAATGCCGCTGCAGCTTGTGATGACGGTCTGATGCCTCCTGCCGGCACCCTTGCTGTTCCATTAACAAATGCGAAGGGAGGGGCTCAAGGCGAACAAGTTAGGCCGGAAACGAGCAACAATCAGCCTGCGTCAACGGTAAAAAGGGCAACAACCAGCAAGAGCTCCGCCCCACTCGAGACTCACGTTGCCTCCATTGGTGGGTTTTCCGTTGCTGGGGATCACGACGCTAAAGCCGCTGCCAGTGCTGCTGCTGACGATGCTGGCGCTGCCGTTGAACCTGCCTCTAATGCAGTCACTGCAGCGTCTTGCCACTTGACCCGTACACTGCGCCGGGGCAGGTCACTAAGACAGAGTGTCTTCCAAAACCAGTTCTGCGAAGGAACTGACGCAGCTGCCGTTGCAGGTGTTGCAACGGGAGCAGCAGAACAGCAGGAGTATCACAGCAGTGACAGCTCGTACGTTAGCTGCTCTAAAGGCTGCTTCAGCAATTGCAGGCGTTGCTGGGGCAGTAGCAGCGTCTGCAGTAGTGAGGGCAGCTACAGCGGTTGCAATTCGAGCAAAGGAAAGTTATGCGCTATTGGAGGTTGGCCGTCTTTATGGGACTGCAGTAGCAGCAGCGAGGACGAATGTGGGAGTCTTTTCAGTTCAGGAACAGGCCTGGACGATGACAGCGAGGAACAAGACACAATTGAAAGCTCTTTTCAGGGCATTCTTTCAACTAAAAAACCAACGACGGCGGACGTGACAGATGAAAGTGATAGGGTTGACGAGGTTGCTCTCCCTGCCAGCGCTTCTGTCCTTGCTGGATGCGGAGAGCACAAGACCCTCACAGGCAAGGCAGCACCGGCGACGTTTCCGTCACCAACAGTGTTGGCTACTGAGGCCTGCAGCACTCATACCCGCAAACATGCAGCAGGGAGAAGAGAGCACGAAGGGCGAGCAGTACTGCAACGACGGCAACGCCTGGCGTTGCAGCGGCGGCAGCAGCGGTCTCTGTTGCTGCTGCGTGGATGCTGGGTGATGTGTGTATCGCGTTCAACATGTGTCGGCAGCGTAGCCAATACATGCCCGACGGGCAAGAGCAAATGTGGAACCAAGCACCGCAGGCGGAGCGGCAGCAACAGCAGATGCAGCGTTAGCAGCGGAATCTGCAGCGTTACCAGTACGAACGCGGCTAGACACGCTCATCGCAGACGGTGGGTTGCTAATGCAACAGTAGCGGCATCACACAACCTCCAAAGGCCTTCAGAAGGTATGCAGCTGCGGCGGCGCTACCTTTTTGTTTCGCCTGACTTTCAGTACATTTGCTGCTCGGACATTCCCCCGCCAAGCGCTGCCGCTTCTTTCCAGGAGATTGCTTGTCCTCTTGCACCAGTCCGCCAGCACACTCGTGGACGGAAGCAGCAACCACAGAAACAGCAGCAACACATGCGTGCACGACAAATTGAGCTGCAGCAGACTCCGCGGCAACAACAGCAGCCGCGGCAACACCCGCAGCACGCACAGCTCCAGCCTCAGCAGCAAGAGTGGCAAAAAGAACTGCTGCGGGGAGAACACCACGTGGCGCAGGCGCATCCGGCGGACACGCTGCAGCGACTGCAGCAGCACCAAGGGCAACAGAGCCATGGAGAAGCACACCACGCACACCAGCGTCATCGCGACCCGGAACCGATACATCCTGCGAACCAGAATTATTTCCAACTGCCAGAGCATACGCAAATACAGCAGGGAGAGCGGCAACAGCAACCGCCGCGACAGAGGCAACACTCCACAGACTGGCGTTGGGAACAGGGAAACGGCCGCTGGCAGCTGCTGCCTGCGGAGAAGGGGAATCCACAGCAGCAGCAAGAGCACAAAGAGCACTGGCGAGGGCAGCGAAATGCGCCCGGAAAAAGGTTGTTTGCCAGAGAATTGCCGGGAACAGACAAAAGAGAGGCGTTGCTTTTCAGCTCCTCTGTTGCGACAGAAGAAAAACAGCTACTTTATTTTGAAGACCAGATGAAGGCGACTACAGGCGCGGCTGAAATATATGAGGTCGACGAGAACAAATTCTCTCAACAAGAGCAGGGCTGGTCGTCTAACCGGGAGGCGGCAAAGTGGCATTTGCGCAGCAGTCCGAGAGAGCTCTGCAACACCGTGAGGTGCCCACCTGAGGAGACTAGCACCGACAACAGCGAGTACGAGATAGGCAAGAATAGAAGCAGCGGCAGCAAGTGCGAGGCAGACAACAGAGGCAGCAGCCACTGCTGCAAGGATCGCCCAGAACGTGAAGAGTGCAACAGCAGCAGCGGCACCGGTCAGCGGAGCAGTGTGGATCCCCTGGGAATGCATCAGATGAGGATTTGCAGTGCCAAGACAGGGAGCCGCTTCAGAAGGAAGTCAACAAGTAGCAACGCACTGCTAGAATTTCCTACGGAAGGTAGCCGCAGCGGCAGAAATCCACGCTGTAGGACGCTGGTGACGAGCAGCGCCGAAAACAGTCGGAGGACAGCGAGTTGCGGGCAGATTCAGTACAGCAGACAGCAAAGTGTCAACGGATACTTGCACACATGGAGCACAGTCCAGTACGGCATGAGGCGTAACTCTTACAGTGACAGCGGCAACGGCGAGGGCAACGCCAACAGTCGCAGAGACGTCAAGGGTGGAAGAAAACGTAGAAGCATCGGCGGCCCTTTTGAGTTTAGTAGCACCGTTCTAGGCTACGGAAGCTTAAAGAGCACAACAGACATCAGTAAGTGCATCGTCGAGAACCCCGGCAAGCCAGCCAAGCAGAGGTTGTCGTCGTTGTTATCCGCGGCACCTGTGCTGGCCCCTCTGTCGTGCGCGTGGTTCTGTCCTGAGGACGTGTCTCTCCGATTCAAAAGCGTCCGGCGCAATGGCAGAAGCAGTGGAATCGTCAGCGACCTTTGCAACCTCAGCGGCAGCAGCGGCCACGGCAGCGGCATCTCGTGGCAGGAGAATCAACAGCGCCAGAAGTTGCAGCGGGCGACTTCTGACATGCTGAAGCAGCAACAGCGAGAGGCCCAGAAGCATGAGATGCAATCACGGCAGCAACCCGAACCTTCCTCAGCGCATCATCAGCAGCAGCTGAAGGTAGTGCATTCAAGCCGTCAGAAGCAGCAGGAACAACAGCATCAGGACGAGGAGTGGCTGGTGGGTTTTTCGGGCACTGGTGTGTTTTGTCCCGTGTTGTCGAGCAGCAGCAACAAGCAGCAGCCAAGTGACCGACAACGGCAACAACAGCCCCGCCGACCAGCTCTCATCCACGCATCTCGTTCGCCATCCTCCGCTCGTGAAGAAGCCCTTGCTGATCTTCGTGATAGCCTTTTTGCCGACGCTCGATCTAATAATGCAGCAAGTACTTCTGCTGCATGTGGCCTACCTGTGTCCTGCATTGATAACAGCAACCGCACGAGCGCGTCAGCTGGAGCAATAGTAGCATCGTACTCCGCAAAAAAGGCTCCGCAGCTAGAGCAAAGGGAAGCGGTGGCGGCAGTAGAATCGGCCGCACCCGAGACAGAAGTGAAGTCAGAAGAAAGAGGCATACGACAAATATCAGCTGCAGCACAGGCAACTCCAGCAAAATTTACTGCAGCAACAGCGTTCGCTACACGGGACAGCGACAGTGATTGTTGTGGGCAGCGCTGGGAGGGCACACGGTCGTGCGACCGCAGTGGGAGCTCAAAACGCAGGTCGGGCAGCAGCAACAGCGGCCGCAGCCTTCGTCTCGGCAGCAGCTGCAGTGGCTCCGTCAGGCGAAACAGCTGGTGCTCTTCAACTAACGTACATGGAAAAGAAATTCCCTTCCTAGCAGAAGTGTTGAAGCAGGTAGACGGCGACGGCACGACGCCACCGAGGGAGCATAGTCTCCCTTCTGCTGCTGCTACGTGTGCTCGAGCACTCGCTGGTGATATCTGCTGTATGCAGGCAGCTGATGCTTCTTCAGCAGGGTGTGCTGCGGCCGCTGCACCCCCTTCAACTTCCCGTGCCGATATCCTCTGTTCCACTTCTCATCCTCCCCCTGCTGTACCTGACTGCTACATGGCCCGGGCTGCGGCTAGTCTCTCTGCATCTCCTGCGGTTGCAGCTGCTGCTGCTGCTCTGGAGGATCTACATAGCATCGGGGAGCAGCGTAACCTCGGCCCTCTGCAAGCGTCAGACCGTTCCTACTTGCACCGCCTCACGGTTAGATCTTCTCCTGGGATGGGCGTTGCAGAAGCTGCAAATGGAGTGGAGACTGCAGCGACGCGTGTACTTGTTGCGTTCGGAGCAACAACCGCTGCTGCGTCGCCTTCAAATTCGATGCGCCCCTTTTCAGCCACAGTTTCGGAGCAGCAGCTGCAGCAGCAGCAAGAACCGCTCCGCTGCACTAGCACGCACAGTAAAATCCCAACAGCTGCGTTGCAGCAGGATGACGAACCGGGTACACTTTACATACCGCTCAAAAGAGTGTGCAGCCTAGAGTACGGGTACCGTAGCACCACATACCAGCGACTGCAACGCAGCCACCGTCCCTCGCTTCAAGCCATTCCTCCGTACCTCTGTTGTTCCATACGCGTGTCGCTACCAGAGCCACCAGAAGGACCTGGTAGTGCTCCTTCTGCGCTCCAGCACTCACACTTGCCGGCGAGACTGGAAGAGGAGCAACTGCCTATGCAGGATCAAGAGATGCACGACCAGCAACAGAATCCGCGGTGGCCGACTGGGACCCAGGCAGATCTCGACTTCGTGTCTTTGACTGCAAGCGACGCAGCAAGGTAAGGCATCGTGCCCCCACGTAGTAATATGGAGCTATAGGGAACGTACACGGGGCGTAAAGGGGACGACGATGCCAAAGCGTAGGGTGCTCATGACGGAGAGTTAAAATCAGACAAATAAATGAAGGAGACACAATCGTGCCACACGTATGCTGCAAGGCTGTCCGTTTTGCAGAAAATCGACCAGCGTCACCGAGAATGTGTGTGCAGCACAGTCGCACTCACGGCGCTGAGGAATTACCAGTCTTGCAAGATGGACAAAAACACTCAGCCGGGGTGCAAGCTCTCATTGGCACCACACATACGCCGAAGGTCATTGTGTTGCTCGCGCCAGAGATACGCGCTTTGCGCTTGGACCTGTTCGTGGTGACGAAGGCCCGCGCACCGGACTCAGACGCATCACGAAGACACGAGCCGCATTTTTATCGGATGTGTGCGTTTCTATAAATCTGTGGTACTCTGTGTTCGGCCAGAACAAGTATAGCAGTCAGTCATGCGGAGGAAGCAACTGCTCGACGTCATGCTGAAAAGCAGTCTGTACGTGCGCTGCACGCGTGTATTAGATGGATTCGAGAAGTGCTCTGCAGACATTGACACCATTCACAGGTGCGCGTTTGCGGTAAAGCGGTGGAAGCGCAGGGACGTCGCGTTATGCACTGATGCTGAATGCGTGTGTCACGTGCGCACATGCAGGTGGGTAATAGGGTTGAACGGCTTGATTCCTTACAGTCCCGACCGCGTGCTGTACACGGAAGAAGAAGTAAAGAAGCAGATGCGAGTGATGGTGCGACATGAGAAGCAACGGCGACAGCTGGAACGTTCCCTGAGGCACTGGCGGGGTGCAGGAGTCGCACTACCACGGAGGACACCAAACTCTGTGTCTCGTTCTCAGCTGCTGCGTTCTTCGAGTGAAGGCTGCTTGTTGAGCTGTCGCAGCAACAGACCCCCCCGCAGCAACGAAAGCGGCAACAACGCGCGTTACTGCACGAGCAGAAACCGCGACGGCAGTATCAAAAACTGCTACATCACACGCAGCGGAACGACACGCCGCAACAGAAGCAGCAACACGACACGCTGTCGCGCCAGCACCGCCACGCAGTGCCGCCGCTCACTCTGCGTCAAATCTAAAAGGCTTCAGCTCTCCAGGAGCCCCAACATAACCCGCACCGGCAGGTGGAGAAGAAGCCGAAGCAGAGCCAGCAGCAGCACTTACCAAGAGAGCAGCAGTGGCGACGTGTGTCACGCCAGGTGGTTTGGGAGATGTCACAGCAGCAGCAGCACCTTGAGCTTGATAAGCAGCAGCAAAAGTTTCGGAAAGTGGACTGTCACAAGATGCGCCCACAGCGATAACAGAGGACGGTATTCAGCGTATCGTTGCTTTGTGCGACAGGACGCCCACCGCAGTCACGTTGTGCCCTCGCTGCACAGCCGCAGTAAGAACAGCCGTAGCTACAGCAGCTGGAGCACCAAGAGCAGCTGCAGCAGTAGTTATTGGCACCGCCTTAAGGGAAACAAGCGCAAGTGCAAATGGAGCAGCAGAAACGGCAGTAACGCGGAGAAACACGTTAACGACACCCAACCGGTAATCTGCAGTGGAAATGCAGATTTGGAGGAAAAGCGACGGAGAGTCAGGAGTGATTTGTCCCACAACTGCTTCAGTAGGGGTAGTGTGCATGGGGAACTGCCCGCTGACGCTGCCTCATGTGCAAAAGAGCGACAGCACCACTACACCCATGCTTTGCCGTTGCTGCGTCGCAGCTCGTCAGCCGCTACTGCCAATTCCGAGGTATGTAAGGTGACGAACAAAAGCATCTCTTGCAGCCGCAGCTGGCACAATCCAAGCTCGCCGTCGCGTCTCCTCCTTCCAGCCGCAGCGACAGCAGCAGAAACGAATGCAAGCAGCAGGACACGCAGCAGCGCAGAAGGACACGCAGACTTGCACCCCTGTCTTGCGGTGCCTTTTCTCCGCAGAGCCGCAACTGCGCGCGGCTACAGTGCCCCTCCGTCGTCGTTAGGAGTGGGGAAAGAACATGAGAGACTGCAGTGCCCCGCATCCTCTCCAAAAGCGGCTGCTGTTGGCTCTGGGAGATTATCGCCTGTTGCTTCTAGTGTTTCCGCCGTCGCTCCGCATTGCTACGCTGCTGACAAATATTGTTCCGCTGTTGACGTCTCTGCCACTTCTGGGGCAGGTGTTCACTGTTCTTGTGCTGAAGGATGCAATTCCCTCGGTGCTGCTGCAGAGCCAGCTAGTGCGGCAAGGAAGAGTAAGAGTGCGGATTTGGGGAAAAAAGCACTTCAGCCTTTTTTTCGAAAGCTGCTCCGTTTTGCCACGCTGAGGTGGAACGTCACGTTGCGTAGCCTCAGCAGAACTAAATCTTGCAGTAGCGTCAGGCACTGCAGCAGTTACAGCGACTGTCGTGACGACAACCGCAGGAACAGCAGCAGCCGACTTCGAAACGATGGTGTTGGCAGCACACGGCGCAGCAGCGGTACCATTCGGAGCAGCGGCAGCCTCGGCTTGAAGAGAAGCAGCAGCGGGGCTGTCTACGACTGCGGGCTGGACTGCCTTGCAAGCGTGCAGCACTGCTGCCGGTGCTCTCACCCGACAACCACTCCGCTCCACGACAGCTGCAGCCACATCTCTCCCTGTCGCGATTGCTGGAGTTCCTTGAATACATGCTGGAGTGCTCCGAAAATGGCTTTCAAACATAACGAAGGAGACGCAACTCCAGGACCTGCTACAGCCACAACAGCAGCTCTGCGAGGAGAAAAGTCGACGCCGCAGCAGGAGACGCTGACCCCAGCGAAGCAGCTAGAGCCGTGGCCGAGGCAGCTGCAGCAGGGGCAACAGCACGGACAAAAGACCCCGCCTCGGGCATGGCAGCCGCAGCAAGTAGATTCTCGGACCGAACAGCAGTGTGCATGTTCAGCGCAGCAGCAGCTGCCGCAGCCTGCCGGACCCTCAGGACGCCATCGGCTGTACGCGCTACAAGAACGGCGCCAGCAGCAGATGAGCCCAGTGCACGTCCAGCAGCATCAACTTCAGTGGACAGCAGAGAAAGCATGCATGCGTTGCAGGAGCTTCACTTCTCTCGGACTCATGTGCATCCCGCATACGAGCTGTACACCCAGCACACGCTGCAGCTCAACGAGCAGCCTAAGCAGCGTAAGCTGCAGCCCGCTTCTGCGAACTGTGAGCGCTCTGGAGTGCGTTGCGTGGCCAGGTGAGCCAGGCTGCGGCAGTTGCAGCTGTAGAATCCTCTTTGCAGAGACGCAAGACCAGCAGCAGCCGCGACAGGAGCAACCGCCTCAGCGGAAAACAGCGCAACAGAAGCACGACATATGCCACACGCGGCAGGATATATTGGAGCAGCGACAGGAGCAGCAAAAGGGACAGTACCAGCAACAGCCTTGCTCGTGGCATAGCTACAGCCCAGGTAAAGAACTTTGCGTGTTGCGGCCGCAGCAGTACCCGTGCTGGACCCCCAGCTGCCCGTGCTGTTGTGGCGAGATGTGTAGCGGTAACCTTGCGAACCGCAGTGCCTGGGGCAGCATTATTCGTATTCACGAAAACAGTAGCTGCAGTTGCATCCCCAATGTGATTACGAACACCCCTTCCCACAGCAGTACGTGTTTCGACCACAGCACTCCCCTTAAGAGCAGCAGCTGCAGCACAACTCACAGAGGCATTGTTTTTCATGACAGCTGCAGCTGGGAAGAGTGCATATGTCCTGCACGAGCAGCCTGCAACAGCATTGCACGCCGATGCTGCAGCAGCGAACGCTGCTGCATAATCTCTCCAGACAGCAGCCTCGTGCATGACGACGGCGATGCCGCGAGCAACACGGCCGTGGCACGAACCGCTGCCAGTCCTGCTGCTACCACAGTCACTGCTCATTCCGCTACTCCCGCTGGTGGATCCGGAGCTCCTGGTTCAGCCGGAGCAGCTGCAACGGGAATGACAAGCTACACCATCACGCCGGTTGAAGAAAGGACAGAAGATTCCTGCAGCACCGTACCACAGGAAAGCGACCGGCAGCTGCCTGGCAAGTTTGAGGATAAGCAACTACACCCGAACCAGCAACAGCAGCATCTGCAGGAGCTACAAGAGCATCAGGACGAGCTCCAGTCGCGACCTCAACAAACGCCGCACTGGAAACAACCAGCGGAACCCACATTAGAGGATCAATACCAAATGCGGCCCGTGAAACGGCAAGAGGGATGCTATGAATCCTCGGATGGAGCGCAGCAGGAAAGCAGCGTCGTACCACATGAGAAGACTGTAGCGGCCACGTCCACGGCAGAGGAAGATAACGAGTTCCACATGTGCCAGCAGCAAGTGTGTGAGAGCGGACAACCACCAGCAGACATGACACGAGGAGAGGAAGCAAAGGCAACAGTAACAGTACAGGAAAACGAAGGGGGCGAGTCAGAAAATGATGAAGAATCGGTCCTCTTTAGTGCATATTGAATACTTAGTTTGTATGTTTTGGAGCAATGAATCTGCAACAACGCATACGCCCCAGCAGCTAAGTTTTTTTTCCGCGATCTACAGTGTCGCATCTGCTCCAGGCACTGCCGTCTATGTGCACGGGCAAACACGAAGAGTTGGACACGTGCACGTCCCTGTCTACCTCCACACAGTACACGTGCAGACCTATGCGCATGCATGCTCTGATACTCTTTAATACATATTCGCAGCAGCCACAAGTAAAAGCAATTCTGCCGACACGTCTGAGTGTGTCCAGAACCGGTGCGTATGTCTGTAGATGTCCATTTTCTTCAACCAAATGTGAGGGCTCCCCTGCAAGCTATGCGAGTAATCAGGCAGCCACACAGCGATTCAGACGCTCACACCACGATGCTTCACCAAGATTCCACGATGAACGGGTATAAGAAGACGTCGTATATTGTAGATATGTAGGCACGTAGGTATGTGTAGGTTGGCATATTTTACAGGGCCAATCCTATTAAATAACTGCTTTCATATATATATATATGTATATATACGCGCGTATAGGGAAGTGTTTATCAGTGTGCGTACAACCACTACACCCGCTTGACCGTGTCACATAAAATTACGCGGTGCGCACCGGGAGGGACTCACGCTCACACTTCCTCGACAAAACAAAACAGGCGAGATTTCACTTGCTTCTCTGCAGCACAGCAGTAGTAGGAAGTGACAATTTTGCATATCTGTCTTTCCAGCCTGGCAACAGGTGGAACGAATCTGCGAATCGCCACAGTGTCTTCTGTGCAGCGAAAAATGCGGAGAGGAAAACTTCCTTGAGAGTGTTGGTCGACTCCGAGCGTGCTCGAATGTCCATGCAGCAGTCGATTTTCTACACGCGTGAAACGTACCTGACGCGTGCCCCCAGCTGCTGCGCGTGTGCATGCGTGTGTCCACCAAGGATAAAGAAGAAGTAGTTGTGATATACGTGTAGGCATACATACGACATATCTCACATACGCATGCAGACGCATATCTTTACAATCATCTGTTGTGTATGTGCCTGTACCTACATGTACATATATATGTATATATATATATATCCATGTATATGTATGCACATATATATATATATATACTTACGCATACACACGACTGAGTATTTTCTAAAGCCGGGCTTCTGCAGATGATTTTGCACCAAGTTCAGTACACGTGCGCATATCGTCGGAGTACCTAGAGGGCGTATCTTCGACTACCAGCGCAAGGTCAAAGAAGGCGTCGACGGTGAAATTCTAAGTCTCAATTTGTCTGAAAAGTTTAATTGTCGCAGCAGGGCGTTGAACCCATACGTACGTTTAACGTGCTGCTGTTACAGCTTCAATGGGTCTCACGGTTGATATGCGCAAGGACATATTGGCATCTTTACACATTCACTGTAGACGCTCGAATACACATAGAGCTCGATGTCATTATACATTTATATAAATATATATGCACCCTTCAGCGTGAAATCAAGGCATCGCGTGCTTAGTACACGAATGCTTGTAGGCACCAACGTAGATTATGTTTATTCTACCGTGCTTTTTTTGTGAAATTGGTGTGCTTGAACGTGCATGTACTCCTGCACATGGCTACGGAAGCAGATGCCCAGTTGTAACCCGTACTAGGCTTCGCCTGCATATGTACGTATTCGTGTGTAGTCTTCAGCTGACTACAAGTCCCGTTGCCCGGTGTGTGACAATCGCTGTCCTTTGCAGCCATAGCACGGACTACGCATCATGCGTGTAAAGTATGACTCACACGTTATACCTTGTTAATTTGAGGATAAGGCAGACAAATGGATGCTTGCCCTCGCAGGTCTGCTACGCTTTTCTGCTTTGTTTCTTTTGCACAGTGGAGCACACATTACATACCTTTACTGAAAAACGCGCATAGAGACGAACGTATCTTTACAAGTGAATACTTAAACCATGCTTGATGGATCTGCACATTAGTGTGTCTTTTTAACGGTCCGTGTTGTTGGTTTCGGCAGAGCGCCTGCGCCTCATTCACTTTTTAAACACATGTTAGTCTTTGCAAGAAATCTATTTTTTTGACAAAATGTGACGAACAAATTCTACTTCTCCACGACAATGCAGTGGAGCGGGGAACGTCTATGTGCCCCGGACAGCGCCGTCTTTTCTGGTCAGAGCGAAGGCCAAAAGTTAAGATTCGTGCACTTGTAGCGAACTCTATCTATCCAGTGTTTCACCGTATTCCGAAAGAATTATCCACGTCCCTGTTCAGCACCCAGTCCAGCAGTGATATCCTACTTTCTCCTGGTCTGAGCGGAAAATTATCTGTGTTAGTGTCCTACACGCTACAAAAGATTATAATTATGCTTTCCTGTTCACCACCGGGTGTCCTGATATACCTCTGCTTGCATGTCACCGGCTAAACGACCGTGCTGGCATTTTTTTTCATTACGCATAATGGCGTAGTTTGACTGTGTACTTGTCACTAATGTAACACATACGCGGACAGTTTTCCCGCTTCTCACGCGCAGTCGCCTAAGAAGAAGCCGCGGAGTGTACGTGTTCTATGGCTGTAGAGAAAACAGACACTCCACGAACTAGGGCCAGCGTTTTTCCCTTTGTCGTCGTCGATAACCTGAACGCAGCCAGAACTCTTCTTTTTTCTCGTCCAACCACACAAAAACCTAGCCAAACGGCGCCTAACGAATGTGACAAAAAAGGCTGTGCCAGCACCCCTTTGTGTGCAATAAATACATGTGGTATTTTAAGTACATGCGGATTCGTATGAGTGCACTCGACGAGACTGCCGGGGGGCGTGTAACTGCTTGACGTGGCCGACTGGTGCCTCCTCTCCGAAGAGAATGCACGCCATTTTGAGGAAAACGTTTGCCATATCATTCGTCAACATTGGCGTATTTTGTAGGCTCTGCTGATAAGGAGGCCTGCAGAACTCGTTGACGCGTCAAGCAGGACAGCTACTGCGTACGGGCTGACGCCGTACGGGTGAGTGCGGATGACTGAAGGAATTGGGCAGAAGAGGAGACAGACGTACTCGCGCTCTTATAGGGCAGCCCTCCAGTATAAATTCGCGTGGACGAGCTGACGCGTACAGACGCACGCGGTTCATGTCCTTCTACGTAAGTGCATCAGTGTACGTGCGTGTACGTGTGTGTGTATGTGGCTACGCATGTGTCTAGGTGTGTACACCTACCATACGTGTGAACTGAGGCCGTACATCAATGTCAGTCTGCAGATGCCACACTTGCAGAGAGCGACGTGTACGACAGCAGACATTAGATACTTAAGACTCTAAACACACGCGTATAGTACGTGTAGACGGGTGCACTCACAACTACACTGTACCAGAACGTACGTGGATTTGTAGTAGCAGCTTTTTTTTCGCTGAATCAACTCCTCTCTCTATCAGCATGACTCGCACCGGGCTATGCCGAAGTTCGGTGTTCGACAAAGAGCACGAGACACGGGCTCCACATTTCCGTGTAGCAGTGCTGGCGCTACTTCGGGAGCTGATACACTTTGGCACAATCTTCCACGATCGAGGACGTAAGAACCGTACGCAACTTGTTAAACTCTTCACTGCATGGATAGCCTGCCTTGTTCTACACAGATCACATCTCGCCTGCAATAGCTGCAGAAGCATTGCGTCAAGTTAAAACTCGTATCTGCTGAAGCGACCCTGGGCAACCTCCCCAGTTGACCCGATATCGGAAAACGCGACAGTCATTGGTGTTGCGGCTCCTGCGTAAATGAATTCCGCTGTTGCAAATGCTGCTCTTTCAGCAATGCCAGTGCGCTAGCGTTTGCACACGTGTAGGAGATACACCGGAATGGACACAGAAGGAACGTTCGAATAGCTACGAGTGACCATCCCTACTCCGTGCGCATGCGCACATACGCGTACTGCTTCGACGCGGCGCAGGTTCCGTCGTCCTTGCTTCGTTTTACCGCTCTCTCCTGCTCGACTAGGCAGCGAGTAGTAGGTACACAGCGCACACCCTGTCAGCGTCTTCCAGCGACACAGGAAACAGATGCTGGCAAATGCGTGAAGTCCGTGATATGTCATTTTTCGGGTCTGGAGAAAGCTGTGTGCAAAACAGCAGCTGCTTTTAGTAGGTTCTTGACAATAAAACCTACTCGAAGACAGATGTCACCTGTAGTCGTCCAGGTGCAGGTGTTATACAGATAAACATGTGTAAATGTGCGAATGCGCCGTTTCATTGATAAAAGTCTGTATATTTCCATAAGTCGTACCTGTGCGTGTGCACATATACATATGGATAAACGTGGGAGTATGCGAGTGTGTCGTTTGTAAGAGGCAAATTCCTGCACGCTTTCTCTGCACGTAGATACACGTGTGGACTAATTCTCGACAACTGTCACCGCTTGGACAGTACAATTCCGTTGCCACAGCTTGCTACCTTCGACAGCTTCTGCCACAGTCGCTCACGGGTTGCCGTAGAAACCCAGTCAACACGCGGAGGAGCTACGCGGACGCCTCCGTGGTCACCTGTGCGTTGACGACTCACAGTTTGTTGTTGGCGGATATATAGTAACCATTCTCATTGATCGCTGCCTTTTGGTGCCGCAGTGTGTCCACTCCTCCCAAATGAGCAGCACTGGCCACTAAGAGAAATGTTGTGCTACTCTTGGAGGGACAAAATGCATTCGCTAAAACAGTAACTGCATTCTAATGAATGGAATTAGCTTATCTTGTACCTTCTGCATGCGACCGCGTGCCACGATACGCTCCTACAACTGCGTGTCACAGGCAGCCACGGCAAGACCCGCGTGCCGCCCCCTGTAAAGATCAACTCTTGTAGGCGCAATCGAAGGGCACGTGCGTGCGATGAGCAAGTACTTGAATGTCACGGCCGAGGAAGCACGCGGACGACGCGCACATTTCGTTCCCTGTGGAGCGCGGGTGTCTTCAGCCTGCGATATCAGTGCGGATACTGCAGAAGCCGACACCACAACCGCTCTTGCTTACTCTGTCGGTGTTAATGTACTCGGTACTGCCGCCGCTCCTGCGAGGAGGAAGTGGCCCTGCCGCGTGGGCTGCTACTCCACGTGTTGATTCTGCCACGATGTTCTGCCACACATCATCCTGCTCACGGCGCTGGTGAAGCTGTCTCTGTTGGGCGTGCCCCTTCTGGCGCAGCTGCTGCGGTCGATGCGTGCACTGCGCGACAACCAGTACATTTAACTGCGAAAACTATGCACAGCAAACATCAAGGAAAAAAACCTAGCGTATCAGGGGCTTTCCCAGCACAGTCGTTTCGGATTAGTGCGGTTACCACCTTTACCAAACAAGTTTAGTTATCACCTTCACGAGAGAAATCACGGAGAACAAACTTCTTTCAAATGTTCCCCTACTGGACATGAAGGGGCTGGCGCTGCCGGTAGTTCGCACACAATCTTCGGAAAAGGATACGCGTTCCTAATTGGCTCCGCATGGAAGCAGCTCTGCCTCATAGCCAATTCAGGCAAACCCCCTGCTGCCGTTAGCGCGAACGGCGTATTTCAACAAAAACAACTGAGACTTCCCGGTGCATGACTATCAGCACTAATATCGTATACAAACCAGGATTACCTGCATACACAACCGACGTGCTCATGTCTACACAGCCAGTCTGCGGCGATTCCGCAGTCAGAGGTCCCGCTAACAAGAAGAGCAGATCGATTCTTCGTGGTAAAGTGTGCTACACCAGCAGCAGGTTTCCTGCGGGCACGAAACAGGTGGCAAGCCTGTTTGGAAGCGCTGCTTCATGTAGGCAATACCTCGAAGGCGCTGGTGTTTGGAGGCTGGATTTGCTCGCGCTGCCGCAGCGCAGGCTCCTCCATTGTGGCGCAAGTTCGAAGTCGCCGACCCTTTTGCTGCTGGCGGTCGCAGCTGCTGCTACATCTGCTCCCACCGCGTCCGGTGGTGTTGCCCGTCTGCCAAAATCGCAGGTGGTGCAGCTCTTATGCGTGTCGCTTCGAGCGGCGCTTGAGTTCCTGTCGCATGTAGAGTCCTGCTGCGCCCTCATGGCAGCTGTCATACCTGTAATAGCTCTTGCGTTGCCGTATTTGCTGCACATTTTGTTGTTACAGCTGCCGTCGTCGTGCACCTGCCGTTGCCCTGCCTCTGCTTCACCTGTTCTTTTACGTCTGCAACGCTGTGCAAGGGAGTTCGCGCTGCTCTACCTGTTGCAAGAAGTTGCTCCTGGTGCTCGCAGCTGACAGCTGCTCCCACTACCCGCCACTCCTGATTCTCAGCTTCTTCGTATTCCAAGACTTACGAATGCGCCGTAGACACTATGAATCGGAAGGCAGTTGTTGGCTGCTAAGTCCCGCATCGTTTGTTTGCGGCTTTTTCCTATATCTTCGGAATCATATGCTGTATACACATATGAGTAATCAAGCATGTTCTTGAGCGTCTTTGTGTACCGTCGTGCAAACGCTCACATGTACAGACAACGACACAAGATACAATGTTCTACCAGTGCAATAAAAGCCGTTTAATCGACTCGTCAGGGCTGGGCGCACGCAGGCATACCAGCTTGCAGATTTGCTGCATTGATATCACCTTGCGTACACATGCCACTCATGCTACGCCTTTCTGCCGATGCTCCCGCTGCTGGTGCAGCTGCTGCTGCACGCTCCTGCTGCGGGCTTCAGCCGCGCTGCGATTGCCTCTACTGACGCTGCTGCTTCTGTGATTGCAGATACTGCTCCTTCTACTCCGCAGCTCCTGCTGCAGCTGCTATGGCTGCTGTCTCTGCTGCTGTTGGTACAGCAGTTGCCGCCACTACAGCTTTTGTTGTCAGTACAACTCCTTCTATCACCGCCCGGCGTGCCCCCCGGCGTCCGTCACGTTACAAAATGCTTGGTAATTCATGTTTTCCAGTGTCATTCTCGCCGTCGGACACGCCGGCTGTCCAGCTGCTGCGACCACTGCTACTGTGCATTTTGGCTGGCGCACCAGCTGCTGCAGCATGCACGTTTTCAGCTGCAGACATATCTGCCGATATTCGGAAAGAAGCGTCGAATTTGCCTGTGCGCCTCCCTGCTGTTATATCCAGCTTCGTCGGATACCAGACTCCTGAAAACGCAACCGAGTCCGCAGATAGACCGTCTGCACTTAGGTAGATGAGGAGGGCTGAATACGCATATATATGCACATAGGCGTGAACACTAGTTCACGCCTATATGTATAAGTAGATGTACACGCATCTGCACGTACGTATGAATCCGCGAAACAACGTACGTCCTTAACTGCTCTTCATCTTGTGCATGGTCTTCGTATCTAGGCCGGTGCACGCACAAGGTCTACCTTGCACGCCCGTGAGGATGCGTATGTGGACGCACGTAAAGATGTTCGTGTGTGTGTGTGTGTGTGTGTGTGCGTGCACATCTGTACGCGTAGGCAAAGATGTCTGCGTGTATATACGTGTATAGATATATATACATACGCATACGTATGCGTAAAAGCGGGTACAGGTATGTTTGGTTACTAGACTGACCATGGCAGCAGGCGTGGCGCGGCTTTACTGGGAATGCCCAAGACCAGTCCAGGTCTCCAAAAAACTGCGCAACATTCCGCAGCAACGCAAACGCATAGGCGATAAGACACACACACGCACACAGTGTATACGCCTGATCGCCACATAGATGTACACCATAAATTGGGCAGAAACGTACGCCTGCAAGATATTCAACTAACCGCTGCACACTGAATTCGAGCACTTGTCAACGGAAGGCTTCGGCGGAGACTAAACTGGGAGGCCACGAGCACCTTTCCCTACAGTAAAAATATGTGGCGGCCACCTCTTACACGTTTTCTACTGGTCGAAGAGAAGAAGATAACCAGAGCACGACCCTCAACAGTCGCGCACTTAAACTGCGCCGCGGTACCAGAATCCCCAATTTCGCAAAAACATCGACGTCCCTGCTACGACGCAAGCACCACTATCTCTAACAGCCTTTCTACTGGGCAGAGTGTGACGTAGCAGCTGCAGATCCCACTACCTATATCCGGCGACAGTTGTACGACACGCGTCTGTCTACTGCTGCAGGTGCATGTTTTCTTCCTTATATCCAGCAGTAAGTGCGCCTGATCACAGGTATGTAAAGACCTTCGCTGTTGTTTTGTGGTGACAAGCGGTCTGTATTTACAGCTTGCAAAAAAGCAACACTATGTCCACGTCGGTAAATCCTGCCTTCTCTCCTAGTTGCGAAAGCGTCCGAGGTCTACAAGAGTCCTTGTAAGTGCCAAAAGACGTCTAGCCGGACGGATACCCGTTGGCGTTTGTACACGTGTCCCCTCCCGCCCTATACGCAGACACCTGAGCACGACATACGTGGGGAACGCATACACGTCCGTCAGCATGATTATACGCGTGTACATAATTTTGTCTGCCAGAGCCTACTTGCTTCACGTTTCTCATCTTGCCCACGTTGTAGGGATTGGGAGAGGGATACTGAGTCTCAATTGAGGTGACATTCGCCAGCATGTAGTACAAGTGGGTCACCAGCATCTGCAGCAGCAACAGCAATACCAGCGACGACCCCGACAGCAGCAGCAGCGCACCGCAACTGCCCAGCACACGTGAATGTGCTTAACATTTAGACGCCTAGCAGGTGCAGCAACACGATGCAAGAGCGCTTTTGCAGAAAACGCGGAACAGCGACACACCTAGAACACGGCTCCGCAGTGGATGCGCTGAGTCAAATACTACAGAAATCGTAGTCTTCTCTGCAGTGTCACGCGTGCGGCTGAGCGAACTACAGCTGCAGGAAGGCGCCCGTGAGCAGCAGTCACGAACCTGCCAGTGCTACGCATGCTGACGCTACTGCCAGTGCGCAGCTCTCGATACTGCGCTGTCTGACTGTCGATCCCTTGTTGTACTGATCCTCCTGCCGCCCTACTCTTGTTGCTGCTTTTTGAAAACGCTTCAGCTGGTCCTGGTATTTGACTGTCAGCTTACCACGAGAGTGACAAAGCAAAACGAAATTTGAAGGACCCACGCTGTACACAGGCAGCAAACACCCAAACACATCATCCACCAGATGACTGCCACAAAAGCGCAAAGATGCCGATACGTTTCTTGAGCACGAATATGTCGCTCCTAGCTAGCAGTGTACAGCCGAAGACGAGAAGAATTGCGCGTATACGTTGATCACACCTATGAGCCCGTCCATCCAAAATCAGAAAGCTACCATGTGTATTACTAGTATGCGCTCAGGACTGTGGCTACATATTTAACGGTATTCACAGACGCATTTGTTCACATATATATATATATATATGTATATGCATGCTTAACGAGGTGAGCACAAAGCTGGGAATGACGTTTTTACGTCATATGTGTATACACGTGTACGTACACGCTCAATGAGGTGAGCACACAACTCGAAATGGTGTCTTTTCCTCTACATCAAGAGATTTGAGACACAACGAGCGAGTCAGTAGCAACAGCACGCAGGTGCAAAACGCAGTACCAGAGGAACAGCAGCGTCGTAATTGCGACTCGCAGGGGCGCGTACGGGAAGCGATTTTAACAACCACCACCAGTACCATTTGAGGCAATCACAACAAGCGGCAGCACCAACATATAGAACCACGCTGACCAGCGCAGCGGCACCGCGGAATAAAGCAGCAGCATTGAACAAAGGCCGTAACAGCGGCAAAATCATTTGGCGGCAACAATAGCAGCAGCATTTCCCAGTGGCGACTGTGACTGCAACAGGTTTGACGCCAGTAACGGCACCACTCACAACTAGCAATGGCAGCAGCCCACCTAACTGTCAACACCCGACAGACCGGCAACCCGAAACCGCTACGACTGTCAGTTGATGTCAGCCTCCACAGAGACGATGCGACTACGTGCCTTCTACAGCAAATCTCGCTTTTTAAAATAGCCACACGTCAAGGCGGTGTCTACATATTAAACACGGTACCTTCTTACCCACAAGAAAGGTGCCCCATACGCCGACACTCATCGCCTGATAGCAAACACATTAGCATACATCCACAACTACAAATGAGGAATCACGAAGATGGCCGAGGCACGAGCCGATGCAGCAAAACCACTTCAGGTAAAGCGTGGGAGAAATGCAAATCGGAGAGGCGTGAACGTCACGCAGCACGTGAACAAAAGCGGTGCGAGAAACGACCAATTCAGTAGCACAGAGAGAAGCACTAGCAGCAGCGCAAAGTCAGTAGGGAAACGCGCTACAACAGCGGTAGCACGAACGCAGGAACTGCGGAACAGCACACCACTTGATACAGTAACACTACGTCCTCCGAAGGCATACGGTGTGAATTGCTTTCGCATCGGATGCTGCCTCATCCGTTCACTTGTATCGCAGGCATGTACAGATTCCGACAGTCCTATAAATACAACGGCATAAATCCACACACGGATTCTGAAGTACACAAGCACGCCTGTCTCATTAATGTATCGGGCAACTGAGGTATGTAGCTACTGCCGTTCACAGCTGACACCACAACAGACTAGCAAAGGAGCGTCAAAAACCGAAGCGAAACCAGATGCTGCCGCAGCGCCTTTTACTTCCATTTGTTGCCGCAACTACAAGTTCGTCGAAAACTGCAATGGAGCACCAAGTAAGACCAACAGAACCAGCCGTATGGCGTTGATGGCAGCAACCCGTGTAACAGCTGGCACTGGCAAGGGTTGCATCCGCACCGCAAGCAGCGACAACAGGACGAGCCAGCAACAGCAGTCAAGGTGGCACTACCGGCAGCGTCCTGAGCAAAAGCAGCAACGTCTGCGGCAGTGACAACCGCAGTGTCGCGGCGTCAACCAGCACCAGGATTGTGGGTAACACCGTCAGCAGCAGTGGCAGCAACATTAGCATCTGTTGGTTCAGCACCACCAGCAGTCCAAACGGCAGGTACACCTGCAGCAGGGACGGGCGCACTCACCCGTGGCTCGCTGGGGAACCAGCGCTGCGGTAGCAGGTAAACGTGCCGTTCTCTTCCGGTGTATAACGTACCTTCACGGCAGAGTTCGAAGGGCTACCGCCACCAAAAATGAACTCGGTGGCCACCCAGGGACCAGCGGAAGCGGCAAGAAATATGCAAAGCAAGGAGCAGTACAGGTTAAACAGGATAAACTCCTTGTGGTTGCCGAAGCCCACGCAGTTGCCCACCCAGGGACAGTGGTGATCCATCCGCATCACACAGACCCCGCATATCTGCAGCACGCAATCAGAAGTATAAGCAACAGCGAAACAGGACACACCTTCTCTGTCATCAGCAACACCACCTGCGGACGACACCCACCAAGCGCAGTACTTCAGAAGAAGAGCCGACGAACAAGAAAACCGTACATCAACGCGTATACAAATTTGCACCATTGCATAAACACCACCAACAGCCGCAGCAGCTACAACAGCATTAGCAGCAAAAGCCGTGTTGCAAAAGATGCAGAAGGCTCAACAGGGGCACACCAGGCGGTGGAAGGCGATACTGCTGCAGCAGCAGCTGCACCAATCTCAAAGGTGCGAGCTGCCGCACCATCAGAATGCCTAATAACGACGCAGCAGCGTGACTCTCCCAACACCAGCCTAAGGCCCTCAAAATGAATGAGGGGCTGGGTGTGGCAGCGGAACGAGCAGCACCAGCGACGAAAGAGCACCAGCATCAGCTACTGAAGCAGCAGTGGTGCAGCAGCTGCAGTTCAGCAGTGCTGCGTTTCGTAGCACGGAGAAAGCAGCAGCACCACAGCAACTACAAGCCAGCTTACCGAGCAGTGGTGAGCCCGCTCGGGCCGTAGCGTATCCCCGCACTTGGCACAACGAGAGGCGAGGTGGGGATGAAAATCTCTCGGTATGGGCGCAGCGGGCTTCCAGCGCTGCTTCTCTGATTGCTGCTTCTGCTGTGCAGACCCAATTGCTTGCGCGTAATCGGCGTTGCCAGTGCTATTGTGCTGGCTAGTGCGTAAGCGCGGGGCTCCCGCTTCTCTGTGTGCTCCACCTACAGAAGGAAGATCAGGTCCTGCTGACGGCCCTTCACCTACGGACGACCCCTGCTGCGCTGGTCGCTGCGTCTCCTCCTGCCTCCTCTCCTGCTGGCCCTGTTCGTCCTGCTGCTCCTCTCCCGGCTCCTCTCTGTCTCGCTCGAGTCTCTGGTTGGGCTCCTGGAGTTGTAAGCCCTGCTGCGGTTGCAGAGTGGAAAAGGACCCGGGGTAGAAATTTTGTTCAACGCAGGGAAAGTGCTGCTCTTCAGCTTCCTGCCTCCATCCTTCAGGAACAAGTCCAGGATCGCGCAGTGCGCATGCAAAATATGACCAAACAGAGAATACCCACAGCACTAACGCTACAATACCTAAAACTACAGCAAGTGCCACTTCCTCCATGCGCTGCACCACCTGCATATAAAGAAAGACGTACACGTAGCAGACCCCTTCGAACAAAAACAGCAACCCCACCACCACCAGCGGCACCCACGACAGCCCGCGTACCACCTGGCTGCGAGCGTACATGGCGACGAACACCGAAGGGAAAGAACGACTGGCAGGTACGGACGCATCAGTAGCAGCAACAGCCAGAAACAATGAAGGGGTCGAGAACGAAACAGCGAGACGTGACGACAGCAGCAGCGAGCGGTCGCAAAAAAGATTCCGGGGAAATAGGAGGAAGATGAAAAAAGGGACACGGAAAAGATGAGCCACTACTCACGTCCTACACAGTCATTCTCAATTGCCGCGTCCCTGTCTTACGGTCCTGGTCTCACTGCTCTTGCCATCACTACAGTCTTCTACTTTGGGCTGCTTGCTGATGCCGCGCTGCCTCATATTCTTCGGATACGCGTCGCCTTGGTGCTGACCGAGGTGAACGACTGCTGCTGCCCCTTCTGCTGCTGGCTGACTCCTGCGACCTTGCCGCTGCTCGGAAGACTGGTGAAAGAGCTGCTGTCTTCTTGCCAAGGGTACCCTCACTGGTTAGGACAACCGAAAGGTGCTGGTGCTTCCGCAGCCGAAACCGCCCAGGCTGTCATTCACGCTTTCCGCTGCTGGTTGTCCTGCTGCTGTTTTTGCGGCGCTCTCCGGTTCTGCAACAGTTGGGACAGAGGTAACACGTCCTGCTCTCCTCTTCTCCCTGCAGTTCCTGCGTGCAGTCCCAGCTGCTCTGGTGCTGCTTTTCTCGCCTTCGTGCGGCTGCAGGATCACATCTGCTCCCCACCCGCGCGCCTGCTGCTGGATCCGGTGTCCTGCGCTCCAGCTGATACTCGCTGAGACTGTAACTCGCGCGTATCGATTCCGCCTTCCCTACCTGCCGTTCACCCCTGCATCTGCGGCTGCGGCTGATTGTTGCAGCTCCATGTGTTGCTGCAGTTCCGTATGGTGTTGCAGGAAAGTCGTTGATCCTATCCTCAATCCGCGTGGTCGTTGGCGTCGACTGCTCCTGCCGTGGCTCTGTTGGGCTTTCCGTGCTCTTCGATTGCCTGCGGCTCTGCTAGTAGAGTCGTTCTGTTGGCTGGTGTTGTTCTGCTGTGGCCGCTGTTCTACCGCCTCTGCGGCCTCCACCGCAGAGCTGCTTCTGTTCTTTTCTTGCACCTGGGTGGTGTGCTCGGTGTTGACGAAGCAGCAGTGGCAGCGACGCGGCAGTGTACATTTAACTCTTACCAAAGACGTCTCCCCATATCTATCAAGAAGCATCGCAACAGCAGCTGCGAACAAGGACAGCAGCGGCTCTACGACCCATAAAATAAGCCACCCCTAGGTATGCAGGCAGTCTCCCGGCAAGCCACCGCGGCGACAAAGTCAACCAGACACTACGGCAGGTGACGTCTAAAAAAGGAGCGATCGCTCGCCTTGCTGCAGTAGCACATCTGCTGCAGAGCGACTTGGTCAGATGCACGTAACTGCCAAGTCAGAACACGCTGTAAGCAGCCCTAGCAGTAACACTGCAGCGCCTGCGTGAAACGCGTATACTTTCACGAGCACGCTGGCAGCAGTAGCGACAGCAGTACCATCGGCACACCTGCGCGTGTTCCCGCTTTGAAGGAAACAGCTACGCCAGTGGCCGCTCGGGTCGTAATAGTGTTAGTTGTAGGCCCAGAATCTTTTTCTGCACACCTAAAACGCCAAAGAGACGTAGAGAACTGCCACCGCAAGGGTTACGTCGGTGTCAACATACACTGCCTAAATGCGAGTACACGAAGGTGTGTGTGCAGAAGTTCCAATGTGTGTGCGTTGTCAGCACATAAGTGTGCAATGATGAGAAGTAGTGCGGCCGACTTCACAAACCAGAACGATGATGCAGCCCTGCCGCCGCAAAGTGAATATTTGCAGCAAGTACAAAGTGCTCTAGAGAAATAGACAAGTATGGGAACCATTCAGAAAAAGAAAGGGATTTTCAGGGCGATACAGCCCGTGCTGCCTGCTCAACCCAGAGCACTACCAGGAGAGAGGCACTTACCAACACAAGCAGATGGCAGGATACAATACGTAGATATATGCTGCATCTATTTACATCAAAGTACACAGCTGAAACGCATCTTCGCCTGCAACGTGAGCAGGCTGAAGTGGGAGCGAACACTCTTTTCGTCGGTCTACACGCGGGCACAACGATGCACCACACAAGGACGTGCGTGCTGTACAGAAGGAAATACACGCGTGCAGCATGTTGGTACAACCTCGAGTTGGCCGTGGAGTAAGCATGCGCCCCGGAGGCTCCTGTGGAGCGCATTCGCGCCGGTGCTCCTGAGATTCAGGCTGCTCTCATTGGTATGGAAGCGCACTTGTTCTACTTGGGTCTGCTGTACCACCAGCTACTGCTGTCCGCGATGCATCTACTGTAACGTGACGTCCCACAGTTGTTTCTCGCGGTGGTCCAGGCTGCTCGGAATGGATCTGCTGCTCCTGGCGCGGTCCTAGAGCGTGTGTTGTTCAAGCGTGTGAGGCAGAAAGATGTAGAGCGCAGTCAAGGAATGAAATTGTACAGTGCTGTAGCGGCCTTGTTGCTGCTTGATGCAAGGCGCTGCTGATCTCGCCGACTTTCACTGGGGATTCCACCGGCTGACACTCGGGCTCGATTAACTGGTGTTGCTGCTGACGCACCGACGACGTTAAACTGCAACAGCAGCTTTCCAGGTATAATGCATATCTCGACTCTCCAGCACTTGCTGCTGCAGCACACGCGGAACAAGGAAGTTCCGCCGCGGTAGCCAGCACGAGGAAGTCATCGGACGCACAAGGGGGCTGGCTGTTAGTATAGGAGACGAGGTTGCGAGCAGCAGCGTCGCGACGGGCGGTGGTTACGGAAAAACCGCTGCTGCACGCAAGATAGACGTCGGCAGCATGGGACTTAGTTTGTGACCACACTACACGCTGGCGGTCCTCTACCACAGCATCAGATAAATCCACAGAGTAGCAGATGTCCGAAGAAAATGCGCAGACGTAGTACCGGACTGCAGCAAGAGAGAAGACGACCCTTAATACACGGAAAGATACGTGGTGGCCCCGACGTCGCGTTGCTCCTCATGAGGCGAGAGGCGGAATTTTTGAAGTAGCTTGTCTAGTGGAGAAGACACAAATCTGCTGTCGTTACCAGGGGCAAATAACAAGTACAAAGCGTCCAACTCTAACCGACGCAGCGAGCCATCTCTCTACGGCCTTTTGCGGCACAAAGATCACTGGCAGCCAGTAGCAACGCCAGCAGCGAGTCACGCGGATCTACCGCAGCCGCCTCACCTTCGCTCGCCCCGCCCCTCAGCTGCACCTGCCGGTGAGCAAGGGGCGCGAGCAGCCGTAGCAGCAGCAACGGAACGGCACCAGCAACAGTAGTACTGGCAGCGTTCCAGCGGAGCAGCACGCAGAGGAGGTTCGGCCGGCTGCTCACTGGCTGGGTAGGCGGCTCAAGAAACAGTCCTGTTGTGACGAAGGGCCAGCGCCAGAGAAAAAGGGACTCTCGAACACACTTTCGTCCTGAAAGCTACTTTTTTACATCCACTCGTTGTCGTGAAAAGGTGCTCCATGCGGTAGCACGAGGCAAGCAAGGGGAAGTGACGGCGAAAAACATACCCGGCTCGCAGGTCGTAACACTCACGCACGAGACCACCCGTCAAGCATCCCACCACTCCTGAAGCACTGGAACGTGACCTCGTCGCGAAAGCGAAACGGGGTCCTGCTTCCCACTGGAACAGCTGCTGCCGCTTCTTCCGCTGCCCCCACGGCTCCTGCCACACGTGCCAGTGCTCTTCTCGTTCTGCCCTCTGCTCTGTCTAACGAGGGAGAAAAGTGTTTTGGGTGCAGATCCAGTCCTTCGTGATAATACCGCCGTGGGGCTTGTAGGCTACTACAGCAGCTGTACGCAAAGGGAGCCGAAAGTAGGAGGGTCGGCTCCGGTGCACGTACGCAGGATCTCATTTGGCGCATGTTTGCTCAAACACTATATTAACCTCGTCACCTATAATGATGTGCTCGGCGGGATATTTCGCCGCAATATTTAGTTTGCGTTCCACTCGGGAGTATGGTGGCAGACGGCGCGCGAAGCTGTGAGAGACGCTAGTAAGGGTGATACGATAGTGGAAAACATAGGAGGCATCCACGTAGTTCAGTACTTCCTGTTGTTTGAATTCACAGGAGGATGGGCGCGCTACGTATGCAGCCGAAAGCCACCGGTCCCCGGCGGCTGATCCAGTTGGTGCTGATGAGGACACATGTATATTTTAAGCGTCACTTCGGATCTTTACGAGTTCCCTGCTTTACTTAGGCAGAGTGTTGCACTACCGCTGTTGCTCCGCCGCTGCCGCTGCAGCGGGCGTACGTACGATTCGTGCCTCTGCATCCATCCTTTGCTGCGCTGCCAGAGCTACGGTATCACGGTTCGCAGTAAACCCCCGCCATCCCCCCCCAAAAAGACACCGAGCACCGCAGAGGGGCAGCCGTATGCCTATCATCGTTCTGTCCTGCTGCTACCCGCATGTGACGGACACAGATGTGTGCTTCAGAAAAACCCAGAGACTCGAGTCAGTAGCAACAGTTTCATACTGCAGCTTACAGGTACACAGAGGTAAATGCGTACCCTTCAGATGACGCATCTACGTCGCAGACAACCAAGTCCAACTTTCAGTAGCGAGTATGCGCAGGTGTATGGCATGTGTTTGTACGCATGCGGACCTGGCGTGAGTCAGACGGGTAACAGGATTGCCCCCTGGTGTACACTCTAGTTGGAGTACGACATTAGAAAGAGGCAGAAGGGGGAGGACTAGTTTATACCTGGTGTCCGTCGTTCAGGGAAGAAACGTTTGTGCAGACGTGATGTGTCGACGTTGACATCATCGAGCACAGAGATGGCCGTGTACGCCTACGGAGTCCGGTGAATCCTTCTGTTTAAAATTGTGTAGCGTTGTATGGCACAAGTGCCACATGCGTAATGATAGCACGAGTGTCATATGTGGATGCCTGGAAGTATTTTGTGTGTAACCGTTGCAGTGCCAGCGACACACTACGCATGTATACACTTAGTGTGAATGGTGATTTACGTGCGCTTACACTTAAATATATAGCGTAGGGTGGTCTACATGAGTGTCACTTGCGCTGAGACCGCCTGCACAAGCTGCTACATTCAAACCTCGGCGCCCCCTCCATTTACTAGAGCTGGGGCGTGCTAAGTGCGGCGTTCTCGTACTTTGCTGCGACTGAAGTACCGTGTATGCCACGCAAGACGAAATGACCGTATGAATCTTTGTGACACTTCAAATAATAATGAAATGGTGCTAATGAAAATGCGCTTCACTTGTGCAAGAAGTGGAAAGAATACCTTCGGTTCCAGGCGGCGACTACACAGCAACAATACCGGTTTACCACCGGCACCCGCAGCGTTCTGGGACCACGTTGCGGACAGTGCTGTTCGAGTGTGGTCAGAGACAAACAGTCCACAATTACCTGCTGTCCGAACAACGGCCACAATGTGTCAAGGGAGTGTCACACGATTGATGACGTTGCAGAGGTACTTCCTTCAATAGCTGTAACAACACACACGCAAACGTCTGCGCGCTGTGGTGGAGCTACAAGTAAACTGCTGTTAACGGTGGGGTTCTCTAACTTACGGGGGTACAATTCGGATATCGGTTAGCGTGACATGACATTTGCTGCCCCGCTAGATCCCTAGAGACAAGGCTGGGGCGAATATTCGTGTGGCTACGCGCTTTCGTGTATAGTGACTGCGCCCACATTGACAAAGTGGTTTCAGTGATTCCACTTACCTTCTCCTCAACGTGGCCTCAAATAGTTCTTCTCTGAAAGCCTTACCAATAAATAAGGGCACGCATATTGCCACAGCGGTTCCTGCTGTTGACACTGCTCGTGTTGCGGCTCTGCCATGTGCTGTTGTTCCTGTTGCCAGCAGTGCAGCGGCGCTGTAGTCGCACTATAGCAGAAACATGGAGGGTGCCCACCAAAGGCGACTCGCTGTCCACTCGGCATGCTAAAGCATCTATTTATCTAAAGGTTCTATAAAGGCATCACGTAGTGCACAAGGCATTTACCCATATTGATTGAGCAACTAAACGCGTACCTGTGGTCTCCCATACGCACGATTATATAGCACAATTGAAGCTGTGGGTCGACCTTGGGGAGTTTTTTCTTTTCTCCGTGAAGACAATCCAAACACACGCGCACCATCACGTGTATACATATGTATATGAATACACTAGCAAACGCCCCAAAGATAAATGAATTCTTCCAGTGCAGGTTGCGTTAGTAGCTCAGCAGCGACAGCGGCTCACAGTTATCCAGACGTGCATCTTAGGGCATCTCTCCAATCGAATGTACGTGCGCACACAGTGGTGGAAATATACGTAAACATACACGTACATACACGCACGCAAAAAGAAGCCGCTGTAATAAACGGGAGTTCGTACAATAAAGCAGAGTTAGTTCACTAGCTCGGCACGTTCAGCTGCCCAGTATTACCACGTGTCCCGCCTCTGGCCTCAACCTCTACGTTTAGCTCGCGTACAGATGCGTCTGTGTGTGTGTGTGTGTGTGTGTGTGTGCATGTCGGTCATATCCTAGCTTGTACCTGCGTCTGGTATAGAAGCGGTTGCGCTTTTTTGTCAAACGCAGTGATTAGAGCTGAACGGGTTGCCACAAGAAAAAAGACCGAAGCGCTGAATGCTAACATTCGCAGCGAAAGCGTCTCCTTGCTATCTGACGCCGCGTAAGTAGGACGCGGACGTGGTGTGCGAAACTCTTTTACCGAGTGCGCAGCAGGTACGTGTGTATCTCTATATAAAAGTGCAGGATTGTAGCACCACGCTGCAACTGCACACTACAAAAAATCACACATGCTTGTGCTTGTATAGAACAATATTGAACTGAAGTTTGGTGTCACACCACCGCCTTCTGTGGCCACGCGTGTGCATGTCACGGAAGTACATCGCCACTCCGCGAGCACATACCCACGGCCGCCTGCGCGCGACCGCCCCTCAGGCATTTTTGAAACCCACGACAGTGTTCGAGTGTCATGAGGATAACTCCCTGGGCCGATCAGGCTATGCCTGTTTGTGCTCAGAGGATGAAGCAAATCGCTGCGTGCGTCCATTCGCTGGCGTTTCAGGACGTTGGTGTAAATATACGAATAAGAATATACATATGTGTACGTATGTGTAAAACTGTAAAGGTTAAACAGCGAAACGTATGGCGCCTCGTAAAGACAGCCCACCGAACCATATGCACACCTAGAGAGCGTGATCATCGATCCTTTGAAAGGCTACTGAGTAGCTTTCGGCGAAGTGCGGTTGTAGGCGCGTCCGTGTACGCACAGGCGACTGCAAGCATGCGTACTCGTCAAGATGCATGTTAGTATGTCAGTGTTTGGGCGAGCGCCTTCGACTGATAAGCAGATAAACACATTTGCGTGACCTGTTTAACTTGTACCTTTATCGGCTGGTGTAAAGACAGTGAACGCAGTTCCGCCCTGATGCTGGACACGGCTATCCATGAAGCCGTTCTAAGCACTTGCGCGTACGTACGTACGCACACGTACAGAGAGACCTCTGTTGTGCTTCCCGACACGAGTCGTGAGCAGGGATGATCTAGTTGTCTGCCCCGTTGACTTCAACTCGTTTGACGAGCCTTCTTATATACAGGTAAAAGATGCTGGAGTTCGCAAGTCAACAAGTTGTATGTGGATCACGTTATAGCACCGGTGTCTAGCACTAAGTGGGGGATCAGCTTGCAAGCTCTTTTCGTAATACTCTCTCAGTAGCCACCCGGTAAGGCCCACTACAAAAAACCTGAAGTCAAGTCTGTGCTTCCGCAGTGTTCCCTACTGAAATTGTCTCTCCTCACTTGTCACCACAATTTGCCTCCCGTCCCTTGTAATGTGAAGTTACACGTAAACATTACGTAAAGAATACACACCTGATCCCTTCCAGCTTTCAGAAGCAAGACAAATCTACACGTAAATATCACGTAAGTAACACACATCCGATCCCTTCCAGCTTTCAGCAGCAAGACAGATCTACCGGTCCACGCGCGTGTATGGGTGCACGCGTAACCCTTGCACGGTCAACAAAGCTTTCGAAGACGGTTGACTTCATACACGTTCCCCAGGGAAAAACCTGTGTTCACACTAATGAATCTGTAGTTCCAAGGGCATAGACCGGCAAGACTGTAGGCAGTCCCCTCATTTCAAAATGAAAGAGAGATGCACCTCATCTGCGATGGACAGAAACAGATGCGTACGTGAGCGTGGCGCTCCGCCACTGCGCTAGCTCTCTGGAAGCACAAGCTAACTCATTGGGATGTCGCGAAAACAGTGGTATAAGCATCCTGTAGAGGCGACTTCTCACTCTGCGTTTAGTCTTCCCCTCTGAAAGCTTAGTACAGCACTCGATTCGCAAGGAGCGTAGTCAGAGCGTCGGGGGCATCACCTACTCAGCTACCAGCTCAGTCTCTTTTCGCGGAAATTGGTTGTCCATCTTTGGCCTGCTTGATCCTTCTGTGTTACAAGAAGCACGTGTTCTCGAGGATAGGGCACAACTCTGCATTTTGCGGGCATACACACATATATACATGTAGAAGAGTAGACAGAAACAGGGATGGGTACATGTGTGCACATGTATCGACATGCACTACATAATCTGCAACTGCAGAACTGCGACAACATGCTCTTCTATTCCACGAAGTTTGGATTTTTATCCATATATGTATACATATATATATATAGTTTAGAGTGACGGGTGCAGACACAGACAAAAACATACGCTTGTAGAGGAACACAACTGTTAACACAACCGTACACGTGTATGTGCGTCTGCCCTTGCAAGCGCCCGCGTCGAGAGAAGGCTGATGCGTCAGGAAACGACGCGTCCGAATCTTCCTGCGCTTCCACTGCATCGCAGTCCGGAGCTTTACAAGCGTGGGGGCAAAGCAGCGGAGAGTCAATCGTTCTGACGCAGCTCACCCTTCAGTCGTCTATCTGGTTATTTCACGCAGCGCATTTCTAGCTGCGTTACACTTCACCGAAGGAAACACGTGTACAGGACACCGGGAGATAGGTGCAACTGTGCGGCATGTTTCCGTTCCCTCGTCTCCACACGCGCAGTGGACACACAAACATCCTCCAGACCAGCAGATACAAATATGCAGCGACAGACTGGTATCATGCAAACGTTCCCCCGCAGATGAATACCCTGCGAAAATTACGACACAGAGAGAGTCCCCTCCATTTCGTAGCGTCAGAATGTACGCGTCTCAAAAAAAATACTGACTCCTGAAGAGATGCACATGCGTACGTATATATGCCTGTGGCTGTGCATGCATGTGCTTAAAGGAAGATATATAGTATGTAGCTGCTACATATATATATATATATATATAGATAGATAGATATATGCATCTGTGATGGTGCACACACGCGTATACACGAAGGCATATATATACATATATATTAGTGTACGTTAAGGCACAAATACACACAAAGGTACAAAGGAGTGCAGACATGCGGACAGCATAATCGGACTTGGCCCTACAGCTATGTCGACGTGTAGAGAGATTCTGAAGTTGCTGCATCCAGACGCGAGAAGTGCGGCTCCGTGTAATCAATTGGTGTTACTCGCCCCACGCCACAGAAGCAGGCACACTTGGTGATAGTCTTTCCGCACAGAAGAGCGGCAGACGCAGGTGGAAGCGCCCCGACTACACACAAAATAGATAAATAATTAAGCACATGCGTATCCTACGCTCCTTGGACTCCTGGAGTTCCGGTGGCGATAGTGTTGGCTCATGGTTCAGAGACACACACATACTATTCTTTTTGCTTGTAACGTCTTCCGCCTCCATATATGCATAGACAGAAGTTGTTCCTTTCCGCAGTACTGCAGTGCGCGCGGCAGGACGCTTTGCCTTGATAAGAATAGAAATGTATTACTCTTTTCTCAATAGTGCGCTACGCGTGGTAGTCGTCGTTCGGTCCTACACATACATATATAGAGATACGCACATATATATATATATATATATCAATTTTTTTGCCGTACGATTGCAAGCGTAGTAGTCGTGATGCTCTTGGTATCATATAAATCTAGACGACGAGACGTTTGCCGGCTGTGGCAATGGGGCTCCATGCATGTTTGTGGGTACCGTTCACTAGTAGAACGTGTCTGAGGAGAGTGAAGATTTAGGGGCGGCGCAGCTGCAGCAGATCCGCTTCACAGTTGCTGCCGCGGCTGCAAGTGAATCTGCTGCTGCTGCCAGTCGAAGCGTTCGCCAGTTAGCGACAGCACGCGGCGCAGCCGCTTCAGCATCGCCGGCGCTGCAGCACAGAAGAACATTCGGCCCGGACGACGGTAGCAGCAGGTCACGCAGGCAACAGCACACGGGTGAAGAAGCAGCCATCAGCGGGGCAGCGGAAGGAAGGCAAACGGCAGCAGCAGAAGGAGAAGCACGAAGCAGCGGCAAGGCGGAAGCAACGGCAGAAGCAGACACAAGCGGCAGCACTAGAAGAGAGCAGCGGCGGCAGCACCAAAAGGACAAGGCAGCACAAGGCGCAACAGCAAACCACACACAAAGCGGCAGCGGCAACGCACAACAACCGCGTGTGGGACAGACACCGCACGGCGAAACATTCACACTTCGCACGTAAAGAGACACAGACCCGGCGACGACACATACACGAATAAATATATATATATATGCATGCGCGTATGTTTGTATGTATGTATGTATACATGTGTATATGCATATATTTATGCGTCGGTGTGTGTACAAACATTTACACAGGCACACACGCATGCACACATGCATAATGAAGGAAGGACAGACGCGAGTCCTCGTGTATATACGTGTACACATTTTAATGTAGGTGCAGCCACGTCTATATAAATAGTCAATCTTCCTACCTGCACTCAGATTTCTCATTCATACATATATGTATATGGACGAACAGCGGACGCAGTTTTGAGAGCCTCGCGCGTCGGCGGCCGCATGGTGCTTTTGTGCTGGCGCGTGGCTCGGCGCTTCGTGAGAGTGCGGCTGTGCAAGGGAATGTGCAAAGTCGTACCGTAGGAGTATCTGAAGAACTCCTGCTCCTTGACAACTTCTAAGTTCTTTCTCTTGATGAACTGAAGAACTTCGTGCGTCAGTGCCGCAGGATCGGCGACCTGGTCGCAGCACCTGACGTAGAGGCCGTCCTCTTCGTCTTGCGCACCTTGCTCGTCACCCTGCCCACTCTGCAGTCCCTCTTCAAGGCCAACAGCAGCAGCAGAAGCAGCCCCAGGAGTCGGAGAGGCAACAGCAGCAGCAGTCGACAGAGAGGATCTGCAGCTGCCCTTTCGAAAGCGACGGCGGTAGCTGACTTGGGCGTTCCAATCTTCGCAACTGTGCGAGTGGATGCGCACATCTCCCTACACACAGACGGACACGTGGAATCCCGCAGAACCCCACTTAACCATATACATATATATACGTTTGTATTTACACACATATATATAAATATACTACATATACATCTTCTCACATATCAGATCAATCCTACATGTGCGTATGTATGCACCTATATATATTATATGTATGTAGACACACGCACATGTGTTCACTTGTATACAAACACATGTGTGCGTACATATATATATGGGAGGGAAACGCAATAGACGCTTTTACACGCACATACACCAGCCAGAACATACCTATACGAAGAAATAGACACACACCCACTTCGTCATATACACAGCCACGTATACACATATGTACGTGTACGAGTACATACGGATTTACACATTGAACGCAGATCCACATGCAAGAAAGGGGTTCATCACGAGACAGACACACGTGTGTAGAAGGAGGCCGTGCAGCGCACCGGCGCGTCCTGTCTTGGCAGTGGGCTACCGGACTCTCACCACTTCTTCCTCGACCAAAACGCAGCTACTGCATGCGTGCTACCACACACATCCGTCAACAAAACACGTATATAAGTGCTGACACAAATACGTGACACACATACACTGGCGTCCGCGCTGACACATATATTATATATGTGGGAAAATTTCTATACGGGTGCTGACAAACACACACGCACGTGGACGTACGCGCATATATGTGTAAAGGTGGACACGTAGGCGAATGAAGAGGCAAGACAGGCTGAGGCTGCAGTTGTCGCGCACGCCGGTGGTCCCTTCCACGGCGGCAGCAGCAGCAGCGCAGCCGCCTCCTCTGCTGGCACGCATGGCACCTCGGCGGGGCAGAGGGCGAGACAGCGACACCCCCGTAGAGAAAGGGAGACATCTCTTGGGAGCAAAAAGAAGGGCAAAGACGACACAGCAGAAAGGGAACTGAGAAAGGGAGGATGACGATGCAGACCAGAAGCGAAGAACGCGAGAGAGGAAACGGGGACCAACGAACGACGAAGAATGTCTCTGAACGTGCCGGGGCTTCTGGCGGGAAGGACTGTGGATACACACACACAGAGACGCCACAGATCTCCGCGCGTAGATGAAGAGGCGCGCTTGCTGCACGCAGGTGAATAGACAGAAGAGAAACGCATGCGGAGTCGCTACGCGAGACAGACGAAGGACCCCAAAGAGAAGAAGAGAGAACGACGAAAGAGAGGAAAAGGACGGGGGAAGGATCACATAGAGAGGCAGGCGTCCGAAGGGGGACCTCTGCTGCACAGTGTGGGCGCGAGAAGGGGAACGGCGGAGAAAATGTCGGGAAGAGGAAACCGACCTCGACGACCAGCCGACGCGTTCGCAAAGAGAAGTAAATCTCCCACTGCTCCGTCCACGCCAGGGCCCTACGCAGAACCGGCATTTGCATGCACACTAGATGTGTGCATACAGAGTTTACGCATGTCTGTAGAGGTAAACGCCACCAAGTGGGTAGACAGACACCACTGTCTACATGCGTGTGTGTGCACACACAAGACGCTGATCCTCAATAATATAGGCGTGTATACATATACATACGCATGTACACACATAGTGCATGCATACATATACATACGCGTGCATACATATACACACGCATGTATACATATATAAACATATATATATATGTATACTGACGTACACACATCTGGCATCTTATATGTACATGAACATACGCACATACATATCCATATACAGATTCGTCTGTAGACACTGATATACAATACAATCATTTGCATGTACGCACACATAAATAGTTATACGTGTGTTTGTGTTACATATATGTATATATGTATACACACTTGTAGCGCAGGTACCCTGTACGCATAAATATATATATGCGTATATGCAAGCATACTTGTATATTGATCTGTATTGCGGATGATGTAGAGACAGTGCTGCAAGGAAGAAAGAAGAGCTGCACTCGTGCATGCAGACCATGTGCATACCATGGGGCTAGGAGGAGGAGCGACGTGCAGTGCATGCATATATATATATATATATGTACACATATTTGACTAGCACATAGTAACACATACGTGTATATGTATCCTATATATATAAATATATAAGTATGTTTTGCCTACATACAGACATCCACACACGAGTATGTTAGTCAACGTTACATCTAACATGGGTATACTCCAGAGAAATACATGCGCGTAGACGCATACGTAAACTTTGCATTCACACTCTTGTACGCCGATATAATACTTGCCTATTTATCTGTCTCTCCGCCCCTCTATCTCTCTCTCTATATATATACATATGCCTGTGTTAACGACTACGTATACACACACGCATACATATGTGTGCACTCATACATATACACATATATGTGCGCACCGCCTGACAGAAAGAGAGACTGTTGTACGCACTACAAGCCCGAAGGACGACAAGGAGCGCAAACTTCCACCACGCCAACATACTGTACGAACGGTCGGAAGACGTACGAGAGCCCCCCTGCAATGTGAGTTCCTCTACACATATATATATATATATATATACATATATGTATGTACCGCTCAGTTCTCAAGTACAAGAGTGGAGTAGTACATCAGGAGGCAGAGAAAACGGCCATCTCAAGAGCGCTGGGACCTGCACGTGCCACGTTGACGTCGAGAAGGGCTTCTGTGAAGTTTCTTCCTTTCACCTATATACATTGACGGCTGTCTCTTCCAATACGCACCCACACACTCATAAATATATATATATATATGCGCACACACGTATATGTATATATTCCAACTCGTATACTCGAGCGACTTCCATATACATTTGTATATACGAGCACACACATATATGTGCATATTCGAATTCATGCACTTCAACGGCTTACGTATATGTATATATATCTATATATATATACATAGACATATGTAGATGTATATGTATGTACGCACATATATATATATATATATTTATGTTCAAATTCGTGTCGTCGAACGACTCGCATGTATGTATATGCACGCATATGTACGTTTGTATGTACATGTGTCGCGGACTCCTTCATAGAGTCATACACATACATACGCATATATACATTTGTACAGGATCATAATACGTATATATATGTATCCATTTTTTTAGGTGCTCTTCCTCTACAATCGCACAGCTAGTGGAGCAGGGTGACTATACGCAGAAGGACACGGGCTTTTGATCGGAGAACTGAGAAACATTACCAGCAACTCTCGACATTTACGCGTCTAGCAGAAACGACAGCTGTTAGTTTTGCAAAGGGACCCGGGTCCTGGGTGTCTCCGTCCTTTTCTCCTCCTTCTAAAAAGTGGGAGACTCTCAGCGGGCACAGGGGAGGTACTAAGCTTCCTCCTCCTGTTGCTGCTCGTGCTGCTGCTCCTGCTGTGTCCGCAGTTCCTGCTGCTGCTGGGGGTCTGAGTGTTGCTGCTGCCGCTGAGAAAGAAGCAGGCAGAGGTGCTGTGGCCCTTCTGTCTGCAGCAGCAGCTGCAGCGTCTGCCGCTGCTTCAGACGCGCCAGCTCCTGCTTCCGCTGCTGTTGCTGGTGCTGCTGCTTCCGATGCGTCAGCTCCTGTTTCAGCTGCTGCTGCTCCTCCCGCTGCTGCCTGCTGCGCTGTTTCGGCGTCTTTTGCAACACCGTCGGCAGGTGCGTGGGGGTCTGCTGTCGCTGGGGTGCTTCCGCTGGTGGTGGTGGCGTGCGCAGCAGCAGCAGCAGGAAAGACGAAGCGCGAGTAGACGCTCGTTGAGTACCGGGCCTTCGCGTTGGCCTGGATGAAGTCTGCGAGGCAGGTTGCGCGACCGCACAAGTCTCCGATGTACCTTTCGAATGCTTCTTCGAGCTGCCGTCTGCGGCAGGGTTAAGTCCACGCAAATACACACACACCGAGGAACACAACAGTCTCTATCTACAAGAGAGAAGGGACGCAGAAGAAGAGCAAGCAAGTCTCGTGGTACCAAAGAAGAAGCTACCAAATTGACATAAATCCTGCAGGCAGTGCCAGAGTACACACAAAACCTCTACACATATATATCACATACACATATATAGGTATATGCGTGTTAACATGTGTATGTAGATAGTTAGATGGACAGATATACGTAGAGTTTTGAGTTTCTGTGAGCGTGTGCCATCTCTGTACGTTCACGCGGAAGAGTTCGACGCACGCGTATCTGCGTCTTGTCCACGCGGAATAACCACCTCCCCACTCGACGAAAACGAACGAGGAGATGGCAGCAGCGGTCGCTGTCAGCACAAAAGCCAGAGAGAAATGTACGTGGAGGTGGGACAAGACAGAGGGAGATTTAGACACGGCTGAAGGAGAAAAAAGAGGGTTGGACAGAAGAGGAGGCACCACCGACGAAGTCAACAGGAAAACTCCGCAGTAGACATGTTTGCAGACGCTGGGGGGCTCTGCTGAAGACGCAAGTCGACGAGCTGCTGAGCCACGGGAAGAGACGCAGAGAGCGAGAAAGGAGCGCAAAGGCAGAGAGACACACGGGGGGCACTACGAAGAAAAGGGAAATGGAGGCGCACCAGGAAGCGGAAGCGGACCGAAGAAGAAGAGAGGAGAAGCCGACGCGCCAAGACGCGAGCCGTCACCAAACTCTTTTCAGAGAGCCAATACTCAGGTGCATACACAATGCTACACACGTAGCATCGGTCTACACGGGTATACACAACAGAATATATATATATATATATATGTATACACGCGTTTATGCATGTATACATGCACACATGATATATATATATATATATATGTACATACACACTCCCACAAGTACGCATATATGTACATATATATATATATATATGTAAGCATTCCTCCACACACGAGTGTGTGTATATATATGTATATACACACACGTACGTATGTGTAAGTATATACATCCATATACGCGTTATATTGACTTCGATTTCCGCAGATCAGAAAAAGCACAACGCCCAATTCTCTCTCGCTGAAGAATAACGACGTTCACGTCCTCTCGAGAGCCGCTCCTCCACGTCGTTTCACTATACAACTGCCCACAACAGCGCGTGCTAGCCAAATCACGTACCCAAATATGTATATATATACATATATATACGTACTTGTGTGTGGACGGATACGCAGATATACATGTATACATATATATATATATATATACACACGTGTATATAAATAGATAGAGAGATACGGCCCCGGCCGAGAGCGGGAGGTCCCGAGGTAGCAGCAGTGGTGGATCGCATGTAAGCGAAAAGAAAGGAAACACATGTGTGTGGCGCAAGCAACCAGCACTCATTCGAGCATTGTTTTCTCTGTGACTAACTTTGAAAGCGAAAGAAAGAGAACACGAAGAGCTAGCCACCACAACGCATGCGGGTAAAAGAGGGTGTACATGCTTCAGAAGCACATATATATATATAAACGGGTACCTCTCACAAGACAAGTAGGTGAAAGAAATTTCACATGCTTCACAAGTCGACAGATACACATATATACATATATATATATGTAGGTGAGTAGCGTACGCATATGTGTGTACCAGTATATAGAGAGACAAGAGAGACATGCATATATATATATATATATATATATGTGTGTATGGCAGCAAGCGTACTGACACGTGATAATAAAGTTTCTGAAGGAGGACAATAAACCATCGGAAGGGACGAACATTGGCCGAACCCACCCACTTCTTTGGCCGCACTGCTGCCGACGTCGGAATCTTCTCAACCGCAAGGGAACTGCTCGACGTCCCCACATTCAAACACCACTATACGAACTCATAACGCGACAATATACATATATATATATATATATATATACGTTTACTCCGCAAACGGAGGTACACATATATATATATATATATATGGATACCTGTAAATCTATTTATAGGTAGATAGATGGACAGATAGATATATGCGTTAAACAGGTATACTTTTACGCGTATACATATATATATATATATATATATATCTGTACACGTAGATGCGTACGTTGAATACAGGAAGTACAGAAAGACGACGTGGCAAGAGAAAACCATAAAATGCGACGGTGGAGGGGAATGTCGCTGAAAGCCCTCCGCTGCATACGCTTATATTCGTGCATTTGTGCATTTGTGTATGCACGTACGTACGTACGTATCTATCTATCTATCTATATATATATGTATATGTGTATGCATATATATATATATAGTGTACTACTGCGGATCCACATGTATGTATGTAGGTGTACATATAGTTCCATACGCGTATACGTGGGTATATTTATATATGTGTAGATAGACGTCTGCGCATGACTGTTTGATGTACAGACGTGGGTATGTATGTGCTAGTATATCTACTTCTTCACACAGAGATATATGGAGTTGTATTCCGCTGTCCACGACGTGGATGTATGCGAGGCCCGGCGGAAACTACATAAAATATCAGTTCAAGTTTCTTTTTGTTCTTCAAGCCAGACAACACCGATAAACTTACATGCGACGTCCTCATATATACACGTATACACAAGTTGTCGTTTAATACATATATGTATATACACGTATACAAATGTTCTCTAGTATTTACATATAATATACAGATGTGTATATATTATAAATACATGCATTATATATATATATATATATGAAGACATACGTAGGTACACGTATCTAGTATATTGCACATGAAATATATATGTCATAATACATACAGGCATACGGATAGATATACATATATATATGGAAATGTTCGGAGAGGTCCTTTATCCCGCTTCTTCATTCTAAAACTTGTATTTTAGGCCACTGATATACACTCACGCAGACCTGCCGAAATACACACGCATGTGCGCGTTATGGGTATGCCCAGCTGCGCTAGCCAGACTTTTGTACACAAATAGACGTCAACAGACACACGCGCAGCCACACGGCCACAGTGCTACACAACACACAAGAAAGAAAAGACGGAGATAAACTCGCCCGTACGGGTCTACGCAGCCCCACGACCACACACAGATACACAGAGAAGACAACAGCATATCGAGCGAGGGGTCTGTGTACTGTGTCGCAGAGGGGGCAGACGGCGCGCTCCCGTGGTACTCCTAGAGAAAAAGAGCGCACAAAAAAGAGAGAGAAGACGACGCCTACTACTAGAGAACAGGAAAACTGAAATTAGAAGTATACCTGTAGACTTCAAGAGCTTCGGGGAACTCGGACGCAGACAGCGGCTGGGGCGGGTGAATCAACGCCTGCAGCAGCAACACGGCCCGTCGCAGCCGAGAAGGACGGAGGTAGGGGACGGAGGGGAGGTGATTTTTGTGGGATATGCGTCTGTGTGTGCACGTATGTGTGTCGCCCGCTCTCTCCGTCTTTGAGTCTGAACAGCGCTGGGCTCATATTCGTCGACGCGCGGCCCCATGTGCTCGCTTCTTCCCAGAATGCTGCTGCGCGCTTGGCTGCAAAAATAAATATGCCGCCCTCCCTCTCTCTGTCATGTGTATCACGTGTGTCTCCCCACTGTCTACCTCTCGTCTGTGCACACACACTCACCCACCTCCACGCATATAGGCACCCGTGCACATATATATCCATATGTACGTACACATACATATATGTGAATATATATACGCGAGCCGACCTGCCAAGATCGGTGTGTATCTTCTCTTGGCGTCCCACAAACGTGTGCGACGCAAATAGACAGACCTCCACGACGTTCGTACAAAAGAGAGGGCTCCCACCAGCCTCACTGCTCTTGTCTGTGCGACGGCTTTCAAAAGGGCAACCGACAGCCGCGCGCCGTCCTTGCGTCAGTGTGTGGAAGGACGCGTGCGAACAGGAAGTGCGGACCCACAAGAAAGTGGTCTCGTTTATACGGATGGGAAAGACACCGGCATACGTACATGCAGGATGGAGAAGAAGGTGGACCTATACAAATAAACAGTTACAAGTAGGTGTGTATACATCAACATCCAAGCACGTGTGTGTATGGCTGTAAACTTCCTTCATAGACCCCTTCCCGCTGCGACTACCGCTACTGCACCTCCTACCCCGTGCTGCTCCGCTGCTACCGCACCTGCTCTTCGTTTTACATATGTGTACACATATTCATATATATATATATATATGTAGAGAGAAAGAGTTGTGTAAGTGTGTCTCTGTGCGTGTGTAAGTACAGACGTCTATTCTCTCCATACAGATATCTACGCGAGTTGAGACGGGTGTTTATGTGTATAGAGGCAGAGACAGAGAGAGAAAGGAGTTATGTGTGTTTGTGTGTATGTGTGTGTGTGTGTGTGCAATGACATACGTATATTCTCTATATAGACATATCCACGTCAACTGCGACGGGTATTCATATATATATAGAGAGAGAGAGAGAGAGAAAGGAGTTACGTACGTGCTTCTGTGTCTGTGAGTGTAAGCACATGAGTATCTTCTCGTCACACAGATATCTACGTCAACTGCAACGGGCATTTATGATATATATGTAGAGAGAGACAGAGAGAGGAGTTATTTAGGTGTGTCTCTGTGCGTAAGTACAAACGTATATTCTCTCCGTATAGATATCTACGTGAATTGGGACGGGCATTGATATATATAGGGAGAAAAGAAGTTATGTAAGTGTGTCTGTGTGCGTGAGTGTAAGTACATACGTAAATGCTCTCCACATAGACATCTACGTGAATTGCGACGGGTGTTTCTTCGAGGCGCGACTCGCTACGAGAATCTGGTCGCCATCGGGAGGCTGGCCACCTGACAGCAGATCCGCAGGGCTGTACATATGTATATACACAGAGAGAGTGATATTGAAGTGACGCATCTATATCTTGAATACACACACACACATATACAGAGAAAGAGAAGTTCCTTGAGCCAGACTACAACGATTCCTACACACACACACACACATACACGCTATCGATGTATATATATATGTATACAATCTTGAATATATACGAAGACATTTGCTGGAGCGCCGACATATATAACCAAGATGCACTTAAATAGAAAGCGCAGAGGGAAGAGCCGAGTGGAATTCATTTACCACGTACATTTCCACTCTACAGGTATATGTACGTATTCATAGGATGGAGAGAGGAAGAGACAGCGAGAGAGAGAAACCGGAGAGAATAGACGCTGGAACGGCGCACACATACTAGACGCGCAGACAGAGAGACGAACACAGTGCGTGTATATATGTAGCTCTTATATATATACACGTAGGGGCGGCACACATATATTAGATACACAAAGACGTATATGACGTACATGCAGAGAATATACGTATGTACTTACACACACGCACAGTTACATGTGGAGGGAACTCACGTCTGCACTTACACACACAGACATGTACGTCGGGGCGACACACTTATTTCCATATATATGTATTATGTATGAGAAGGAATGATCTGAAGAATGGCGTATACACGTTTCATACGTACAAATACGCGAAAGTCGATACGAGAACGGCACACACATTTTCACATACACATACGTGTATATATGTTAAGAGAGAGGGGGACCTCCGCCGGTACATGCATCCCACCTGTATATAATATGAAGAGAAACCGAGGGAGCAAGAGGAACTGGAGCGGCAGATGCAGAGTAGACATGAGCGCCTCCACGCACGACTCTTCACAGCTATCCAAAGCATTCTACACATATGTGTACATATATACGCTGGGCACTCTCTATACATATATGGGCGTCCTATATATATATATATATATGTACGGGCACGAAGTGTGTACGTACTGGAACAGCACACATACGCAGTGTTGGCATGGTACGTATATCGTGTTGCAGCGTGTCGATATAACGTGTGCATATTACACGTATGCGTCTATGGAGAGCATGCGAGGTAGAGAGGGATACGTGTTTGAGACACAGAGCGAGAGCTCACGAGAGACGCAAGCACCTCGGCAGGGCGCACCCGCGGTACGCAGGAAAGAAGACGCATATCTCCATATATGTATATGGCAGGGGAGATACACGTCTTGGTGCACGGAGGAGTTCACGCACATGTATGATAGAAGGGAGTCACACATATACACGGAGGAACAACTACAAGTACGCACGTATATCTGAAGCACTATACGTACATACAGGACAGTGATCTGTTCACGGAGAGATACGGAAGAAGACTGATATATACAGATACATGCGAGAGAATATACGTACATATTTGTATGTGGGAGGACAAGGGACAGAGTTGAAAAACGTCGAGAGACAACAGATACACGAGGTGTGAAGGGGGGGGGCTCACCGAGTCGGCGTGCGTGACGACCAAGAGCAGCTTGAGCGGGGGATAGACATATGCGTTTGCACCGCGTTTGCCCTCCTTGCAAAAAATCAGCTGGCTCCCACAGCAGCAGTCACACGTACACACACACGCACACAGACTCAGCGACACCTCCCCACGGGGCACCGTCTATTATCTCCTGCAAAAAGCCACAAATACGCAGATACATTCATTCTATTATGTGTGTACGTGTAATGCACACACGTGGGTGCGTGTGGGCGTATATATATATATATATGTATATATATATATATAAATGCGCACAACGAGAGTCAATCACGTGTAGGTGCGCCTGTAGGCGAGGGGCCGTATCCCCACTTGGCGGTCCCACCGCGCGTACGGGGGAAGTCGCGTGCAGCCTGCTGCATGCACCAGCAGCGCGAACTTCTGGGGAAGACTGCAGCGCTAACTTCTCTTGGAAGAATTGCCGCCGCTTTGAGCAAGGACTCCACACTCCTTCCCTACGCACCAGGTCATTTCTTCATGCGACAGCAACAAACAGTTCGCGGGTTCCATTCCTGAAACGGCAGACGAGCCTCCGAGCAGCTGCTGCTTCCTACTCGTGCGGGCCGCTGTGGTGACGCATCAGGGAAATATACAAGATGAATCGAGAGGCCACTCCACTGCGTGTGTACATTTGGCTGCAACAAGCTTTGCAGATAACTCAAATGCACATATATGTATTTACGTATAAATACATACATACACTATTACGTAAGTGTACATATATATATATATATATATGTATGCAGATAACTCAAATAGACATACATGTATTTACGTATAAACATATATAGACGCTTATATATATATATATGTACGTATACACATAGATATGTATATGCACGATACACATAGGCTTTCAGTAGATCTGCGCCTCTACTCTCTCTCCATACGTATATATGGATTACACACAGGGTTTCTACATATCTATAACACATGCAGAGAGAGAGACAGACTTTCCAGCAGCGTCAACAGCTACGCGAGTTGCGTGTGAAACCTCGGCTTCCAGTTCACGTATAAACGTCTGTGCGACAGAGCCTGCCTGCACTCGCATCGGTTATAGTGTCGCCCTCCTAGGGCTCCCCCCGCAAACCAATATACACCTGGCGACGCGAGAAAAAATATACATCCACGCCCTCCGCACTTGCATGTCTACTGTCGTCCGCGGTACCGTTCTGCATGCACGCCGGTGAAATTCTTCCGTATGTACATATGGACGCGAACCGCACCAAGGCTGCGGATGCTTGCCCCCCTGTTCATTCGACGCCCGCCGCACAGCTTCAAAAGCACTCCAGAGTGTCGCCACACTCTCACATATAATCGGCAGTGTATCTATCCAGCATACAAATATATCCCTATTAGATAGGGCCATATACATGCATGTGTCGTATATATCTGAATACTGGTGTGAGTAGATACACGTGTACAGGCGTAGCGTCTTGCACGTTACGTATATGTGTGTGACTGTACGGAGAAGAAAATCTGAATTCGAAGATGAAACGTGGATTCAACGAGGCAAGTCGCGACGAACACAGCGCACAAGCAGCGCGTCTCTCGTGTAGGTAGTGCATGCATCAAGTCGAGTGATCCGTTGGACGGGGGGTGACTGCTCACGTGCAGGTGAATCAGCTCGCGCCGGAAAGTGATAACGTTCGACTCAGCAATGTGTATACACATAGAGATACACATGTCTCTGATATGGCTGATGCGCAGCAGTGCAAATACGAGCGACGTAATACACTTCATATACACGGATATCTGTCTGTCTCTTCCCGTAGCGTCTTGTCAAGTGCTGCACCAATACGGATATGCAGAAAACTCGCGCAGTGTAGTCCTTCACATGCGTGCACGCGTACGCGCATGTGCAGCTTGACTTGGCCGGGGACGCGGGTGTGGCGCTGCACGCGTGGGCGTGCGCCTGCTCCATCTAGACCCGTGCCGTCTGAATTACGACAGCCGGAGCTCCTCGGACGTTCAGGTCTAAAAATGCACGTAGCAGCAGTTACGTAGGCGTGTGTCTCAGGTCCAGCATGCAGAAAAGAGAGAGCCGTGTCCGATCACCTGCGCCTGGCGGGCGCGCGCGGGCGCCTGCGTTACCTGCCGGGGCTTCTCGGTGTCGCCAGGGGGGAGAAAGGGAAGCAGCGACAGCAATTCGTCGTGTGCGGCTTCGCAAACTTCCTCAATGAAAGGCAAGTTCATCAGAGTCTCATCTTCAGCAAGTAACTCGCAGTCTGCGGAAACGGGTACACAAACGCGACACACGGCCGTCTGCCGAATACACCAGGAGCAAGTCCCTATACATACACACATACACACATGTGTGTACTTTAGAGGGACACGGGTCGGTGCACTACTACTACAACGTCCATAAACCCCCCCTCGTAGTACACACCCGCTTGTACAGGCCACGTGCCTTGTGAACCGACACCAATGCGTACCCCAGTGACGTTGCCGTATGCCTGCACGTTACTGCGCAGCAGGCGTCTGCTTCCTCTCGTTCACGCACATAGATTTCTGCGTGAGTGTCTCGCTCCCTCTCTTTCTCCCTCTGTGTGGGTGTGTGTGTATCTTTTTCATTTTGTGTGTTGCTGTCTACCTCGAGCACCAGCAACGCACTACTTCGCACTTGTACGAAGGCGAGATCGGCAACAGAAACCCCGTCCCGCACGTACGCAGCTGCACGCACGTCAACACTTGTGGGTGGTTTCGTGCGTATATAGGCGTACAAGCTCATGTGCATGTACCCTTCTCCGCATGTTCGCCCACGCACGTTCTGTGCACATGTTGAAATGTTCTCATGGACAGGGCTGTGCTGGCATCCGCGTGTGCGGATACAGACACTTCGCCTCGGTGCACGTCAACCTGCTACAGCATACTAGCGCCTACGTAAAACGGTCTTGCGTGCCTCTCCTCCACGCGTGTTGCATGCACAAACGCGTACAGCGTGTGGGAACATCTGCACATGTATAGCGACGCACACCGACGCGTGTTTTCCTTGGCGTGTACGGATACAGACACAGACGATAATCTGCCTACGGCACCGCCTCTGTACCGACACGCCTTCGGCTCGGCATCCTGCCGGATAGAGGTGCTCCCTCGGAGGAGTAGGATATTCAACAGAAAGGCTACGAGCATGTATACGTGTAACAACGACTACTCGTCTCAAGAAGAACAAAAGAATGCGGGAGCTCACGCAGCCGCACTGCGTGAGTACGTCGACCCGTAGCTAGACACTCGCTGCGTGGCGTACCCACATACGTATTTGTGGGTGTGTTGTATAGGGTCAGGCGAAGGAGACAGGCACAGACCCAGCAGTCTTTCCCCGCTGCGAAACGAGTAAACCACGCACGTCCAAAGAGAAATTTCTAACGCGCCCTCTACGTATATGTGTGCGTGCAGAGCCGGAGAGGCAAACACACGAATACAGAGAGAGGGATACACAGATACATCCGTAGAGAGCGAGCTACACGGAGGGAGACACGCACAGATTTTTGCGAGATACACAGAGGAAAAAGTAACCAGACTGGTGGAAAAAAGATAGGGCGACGGATACGGACAGAGAGACTGAGCCACACACACAGATACATAGAGAGTGAGAGAGCTTACGGGAGAGATAGAGGCAACACGACAGAGAGCTAGACAGACAGAAAAAGAGAGATCGTCGGTAGACAAACTGACCGGGAAAACACGATAGGAAAATACACAGGAAGATGGATAGAGACAGAGACACACACAATGAGAAAGATGCAGAAAGACTGAGAAATACATACAAAAACAACCAGAGAGACAGTAGAGACAGACGGAGAGAGAGAAATAGACACAGGCGGACGCGGACGTGGATTTGGATAGAGACTGACATGCGTACTCCTGATGAACGAAGAGACGTGTGCGTCACTCCCTCCAAGAGAATCACCCAAACGTTATCGCCAGACACAAAAAAGAGTCTCGTGAGCGAGAGCGTGAGGACGAGCAGAAGTGCAAGGTGCAAGAAGCAGTGGCTTCACTGTTTCCGTAGTCTGCACAATTCTCGGGGGGCATTACATGTAGTCGTGGGACGAGACACAAGGCTGTAGGGTAGTAACAAGAGTACCGACATCCTTTAGTTTACAACAGGAGTACAGCAGTGAAGCAAGCAAGCCGTCCCTCCACAGTGATAGCAGCAGAAGTCCTCGCTCGGGTCGCCGCTGTTATCCTAATAGGGTCGGTTATGTCACACGGCGCTCAGACGCACGCACCCGTAGTTAGACAACTAGGTCAGTACGGACTTCCGCACACACGCATTCGTGCATCGCTATACAGAAGCACACATACGTGACAAGAGAACACAACAGATCCAGAAGCGCAGGCAGTGACGAATAAATGGCCTCCCACTTCTACTCTTTACACCTTCACCCCACAAAGGGACGCAGATAAGACCGTCCACAGGTGCCTGCAGCCAAAACGTGGGAAGCACGCGCATCTGTCCGCAGCACGCGCCCGTCGGTCTCACAGGCACTGCGGCAGCGCCTTAATGCGCTCTCTCAAGACGAAGTACGGAGACGAAGACTGCGGCACCGGTAGAAGACACACCCCCTTCGAAGAAAAGTCCTGTGGCGGGTGCCACATTCAGGCACCGGCCGAAGATCGGACGTCCCGCACAGCAGAGACTCGTGGAAGGCGGAACCGGTATCGACGTTACACGTGAATTCATGTACACGCTCCTAGAGAAATCTAGTTTTCGGCAGGCGCGACCGGACGCACGTAGCACGTGCTGTGTTGCACACGTTTTACACACACACACACATATATATGCAGTACGTATGGGTTTTGCGTATGATATATACATATACGTAAAAGGTACTGACATGCGTGGAATGCAGTTTGTATACATATATATATATATAAACACCATAACAGAGATCAAAGCAAATATACATACGTATATATACTAGACATAAACAGACTTGATTTCTTGCTAATTGGCGACGCCTACCTTTCCAAAGGTGCACAAGCAGAAGGCCAGGTAACGTTTAAAAAAACGAGAAACTGGAGTGGCGCCACTCGTGCCCACACACACATAGGATACGTTTATATGCACACTATCTGGATACAGATACAGATTTGGGACAAACACATGTATACTGCGTACGTACACACATATACAGAGCCATACACATACATGTGTAGCTCCATACTCATATCGAATTAGAAATACACGCATGTGCATGTGAACCGATCCGCTCTGCAGGTCATTCTGCTGTCCACCTCTACGTCACAATAGCTGCAAAATTTCGCACTGTTTTTTGCAGATGCCAGCGATTGTAGCTCTCGCTTCACTTTGCATTTCCCCTCCTCCTCCTGAGTGCGCCTCCATTCTCACTACCTTCTGCACACGGTTCTCCGTTGGATCAATGCAGGGTGCGCTGCCTGCCGTCCGCCATCCGAACAAAGTTGTGTAACAATATTTTGAACATCTGAGGCTTTTCTTGTTTCTCCTGTGCTTCTTCAGCCTCTTGCCTAGGCACTGTTGTTGTCTTCCAGTGTACGTAGACGAAGAATGTACTACTACGTCACCCCCGTTCTGTCACCGACTGCGCAAACAGTCTCGCTTCTGTACTTGTAAAGCTATTCCAATCTCTTTTCTTCTGCACCTAGTCCGGTTTCGCCCCTGCTCCTTCCCCTTTACTTGTGCAGCCCCCTATCCTTATCTTCGTGCCCTCCCTCCCCGCTCGCTGCTATTGGCTGCCTCGCCCCCGGTGAACCTTTTCGATTTCGCTGCTGGGATCTCACCATCATTTGCGTGTCGGAAGAAACAAAACACTCACCTTCTACTACACTCTTTAGCTGGTCAGGGGGACTGTGCACAGCCAAAAATCGTACTATGTAGCGCTCAAGTTCTCCTTTTCTTCGCTGCAGCTGGTTCTCTGCAGTGCCAAGGAACCTCACAGTTGGGGACAGCTGCGAGAGTCGCGGGTCACGCGCCATTGCGAAAAAGGAGACTCGCCCGCTCCTAAAAAGAGGACCTGAATGTGTCACTGCGTACACAGTCACCTCTCCATACCATTGTACGTAAACGTATATAGTATATGCACAAAAATGTACACACGTGTAGGCAGGCGAAGACAGACAGTCGACGCAGACGGGTACACCCATGCAGTTCACAAAGAATAATATAGAGGAGACCGAGTGGGGGGCAATACTCGGCAGAATCAAACAAAAGAGGAAGGGGTATGAGTGAGTGTTTCCAACCCGTGCGCAGCTTCAGCAGTAGACAGACACAAGAGCAGACCTGATGGCTTTAAAAGCGTAACGTTTTCAAGGCCCATGTCACTTTCCACTCTGTGCCTGGAATGGGTTCAAACGTCTAGTTACAACAGCGTAGTGTAAGGAGATTGGCTGGCTTATGATGGTGCACAGAGTTACGATGCGTACACCGTGGCGACGACAGACGCATACAACAGCGAGCCAATCCCACAGCGTTCGCGCTGATCCGCGTGCAGCCACCTATGCACAAAAATATGTACGGGTCCCCATCAACACGCACAGCTTACAAAATTGGAACAAGGCACACAGATTCCCAGAAAGATACATACACACGTGTACATGTATATGTGCGTCTGCGTGTGCGCGTGTGCCTGGTTGTGCGTGTGTTGAGGTGGATGAACGGTCGTGCGGTACAAATGCCCGCTCGTACACACACACGTCTAGAATTTACTTTCAAACACACTGTATGTGTATGAGACACGAAGTTGTTGGCCAGGGCGACTGTCGAACGCTGATCCGAAATTCAGAATGGACGTAATCTCCCCACATTCCAAACGTGGCCTGTATGGAACACACGGCTGCGAAATTGACTAAGTCTCATGTTTTCCCTTTCCGGATAAGGGGGCCAAACAACAGTATCGTTCATGTGAGATACAGAGATTTAATTGACTGGTCCGATGACTTCGCAAATCCAGATTAGGGAAGATATACCTATTTGCACACGCGCCAAACGACAAACACTTTTTGCTACAGTGGCGGCAGGACCAGCCGCCATTTGTTTGAATGGAGAGAGCGAATGTAGAAATACGCTATATCCCTGGCGGTTTCAGCACTCGTCCCCTGGAAAGCTCGAGAGGACACAAAGGAGAAGAGGCATACAAGAAGAGAAATCGAAAGGGCAAGTAGGGCCTCCGCAGCATCGTCGCATGGCCAGACTTCGCGTGTCTTTTCGAAGATCCTGGCTCCTGGTGGCGGCAGTTCTTTGTTTACGGTATACCTGCGATAAGTCGTGGCGTAATACATTATAATATAGTGATCTCATAATATATGTATGTGTGTTTGTGTGTATGTACGTAGGCGACGGTCGTGTCATAAAGTGTGCGGAAATGCACATTAGATGTTCGCAGCGAAGGTTCCGACTTCCCGAAAAGCCATCTGTTAAAATGAAGAAAGATAGAGAGACACTATTTGATGTGGTTGTTTTATGCACACGACGGTGCAGTGGATGCGAGCGCAGCGGCAGTAGTTACCGGGTATCCAGCTTCGAACTCGCCCGTGTCTCGAGAGCGTGAGAGCGCCGCGTGATGCATATGCAAGGTAAACACCGCGTTGTGCGTAAGACGACCGAATGTATTGATGAGAGGTCAGCACTGACTAAAACTCCACATTACTTGCACACTTGAGGGCGAAATTTAACGGCTTTCACTCAGAGGCGGAGTAGAGGAGGCAAGGCGATTATACAGCATTGTCGCGGTACTACGGTGAAGGATGACTATCCAGCGTCGTTAAAGGAGCTACGGAATAAAATAGAATTTTGCTGACTGAGCGGTGACCACACATACCCCTCCTATAACTGCACAACGAAAATATCTGACGGACACCACTTATCCCCGGGGAAAAGGAAGGGACGCAACAAGCTTGAACACACCGCGGATTAGAATCACCTCAATGTCGGCGACCCGACGTGCGGTAATTGAAACACACGACGCGCAGGATTCTGCGCAACCTACATAGCAGAACGTAGCGCCACTCTCACAAGAGAATCAATCGTACGATTCTGCGCAACCTTCGAGGACCTAGCGCGACTCTCTGGAAAAAATCGACAACACCGGCATGCTCCCCGCGTTCTAGTTGTGTAGCCAACTGAAACACGGGAGGGTATCGAAGAGAAGACAAGAACTACGCCGGTCCCTGAGTTTCTCAAACATCCCCGAGCAAGGGAGCAAACAGGAAATGCTTCGATCGCCTGTGAGCTTTATAAATAAATATCAGGCGACATACGGAAGAAAGGCCTGGCGTAACGCACGCGCCACTCGGAAGCAAAGATGTTACCGTAGCGCACACGTGTTGACACGGCCACAAATCCAATCAAACCATCTGCAATGCTGATAATGGCTATATACGTTGGCACTTCCGTGTAGTCTTACAGGTCTCACCCAGAGAATAGATACACAGTCGAAGTGCTACAGTCCAACAAAGCACGTCGAAGAAGCTGACATACCTCTCAATCATTTACAGTTTGTAGCACATGCGTAACCTGAAGTTGTTGTGTAGTTGTACGTAATACGTGCAACAGCAGAAGCTGCAGATTCCGTACCTGCTGATTTCGGAGTCCCTACCAGTAAAAGCTACATCCAGGAGGGTTCGCCTCCTATGACCTGCGGACGCGTATGCCAATATGAGCTTTTCGGGCCGACTATACACGCGTGTGTTAATCCAAATAGTGTGCTTCCTGTACGGGTAGACGATTGCTGCCATTTAAAATTCGACGACGCTGCGGCACTTGGATTTCCAGCCACAGAATGTATGTTGGGGAGACCAAACAAAAAAGCTGAACCCTCCATAGTACGGCGGCGGTCCTTCGCACGATAGATTCTGCATGAAACGCTCTTAATGTTTCCATTAACATGGTGGCTGGGGAGATAGCATGTCTTTTGCCTCTGGGAGATTTGCAGCTGTTGAGTGGCCGCCTCAGGAGACATATGGAATACGTACACATCAGCCAGGACTGGTATTTACAAGCTGTGTGCCTTCCTTCAGCCAGTGGTAGCCTGTGTCCTACGCAAGTGGAAGAGCACTAGGAGTCAGGCTCAGAAATAAGCAGATGCTAGGTATGGACTGACACCACAAGCGGAGCACAATTATTTATAAGGGTGACGACACGTCCGACACGTCTTACGCAAATTTATGCGTATGCGTTTACGCCTGTGCAGACACGGACAGATACAGACGTTGTCCTGAATCAGCGAAGAGTCACATGGCAGATAATGCGGCAGGCTATGTGCACACTTAAGTAGAAATGAGGTCTGCAGTGGTGCGGCTTTGCTGTGCTGGGGAGGCGGTGGCGGGATTGGGCTGTCGAACCGTCAGAACCAATTATAAGCGGTTTCATGCCCCTAGTCACCAGGAGAAGACCGTAGAATCTCCACCTTGTTTTGTCTCCGAGTTTCTTCCATATTGAGCCGTGAATCGGCCTTTAAAACAGCACAAGTCGTCTGACATGACAACAGACGCCTGCGAGTAACACGTTTTACCAGGTGGGCCTTCATATCTGTGAATGGCCCACCGCCAAGCATATGTCTACATCCTCTTCATGGTGGCTCACATTGCAGAGCTACTGCACAGTCTACTGCACACACGGTTTGGGTTACCATTGTGTCCATTCTACGTTTACAACCTGATAGAAGACGGCTACTAAGACTGCAACCCTGGTATCTGCAAACGTTTATGTGGTTGTGTAATCCCGCATGTTGAACTCGAAACTGCACAGAGCGGACTACGGACACCGCTTTCCGAAGAATAATCTAGTGCGTGACGGAAGGAGCTGTGTAACCAACGCCGCTGTCTCAACAGACAGAAGCGGACGGCGAAACTATACAATGGTGTGCGTACGCTCTACTCGAATACATGACTCATGCAAAAATGCATTCACTTAGGTAGTGAATACGTGGGCGTTTGCAGGTGCAAACTGAAGTTACACACACGGTCCTACGTATTTGCAGGTGAGGAATGCAATCTCGTACTTTGCATAATTGTCACCGTGTGCTTGGTAATAAGCCAAGAGAGCTGTGTATGCTCACGCGGAATTCAGCACTTTGTTAAGAGACCACAGCCTATCTCTGGAGACTCACGAGTGGTTTTCACATGTGTCACCCACCAAACGAGTTTACCGGGCAGACTCTCTCTGACAGAACAAAGTATATTCTTCTGTCGAGGTGACCATGTGTGAACTTAAATGAAAATTCGAAGCAGTCGCTATGGACGCCGCCCCGCATCTACGCAAAACTTCACGTAGCAGTGGTAAGACTTTTGCTTTCGTAGCTGACATGTAGTACCCTCGTGTTCCTGTACACACTAATGCTCGTATACATATATGTTTGGCCTTACATATATTTGTGCACCTTTCGATGCATCTTTCGTATTATGTCACGAAGACGTCAGCTACAGTCGCTCTCCTTACGCAGTATTTCGCTGAACCGATGCGGCCGGTCAACGCGTACACGCGCATCGGTGTGAACTGGTTCCGTACCGTCTTCCGCTAGGCGTTTAGACTGAGGCAGCTTTGTACAAAGCACATTCCAAGGTACCCATCTGTAGGGGCAAAGTCGTACGTACGTATCTGTGCAAGCGCAGCTGTCCACCGACGAAAATAAAACATACGCGTGTATGTACAGAGACTGCTGAACAGGGGGAAACAGAATAGAGGAGACGCCTCCAGAGAGGTATGCAGACGGAAGGAGAGATATACGGAGATAGAGGACAAAAACTTACGTGTAGGTATGGAGGTGCTTATCTACGCATATGAGCACCTTAATGATATCAGCAGGGAAGTGAATCCATCTCTGCGAGCTTAACGTCCTTGTGATGGCAGGCACGTAACCACCTCCGTCTTCTTCGGCAGTGCAGCACGCACCGCCTCGTCTGCACTGCGTCTGGATAGTTTCGAAATGGAAAAAGAGACTGCCTTGCACACGTGTACAAGTAGATACGCAGGTGCGCACTTATCTGTACCGATAACTGCAGTGAACGCATTTCTCTCTTGCCGACAATGAGTTCACCTGAACATTGCGTGAAAAACGTTGCCCTTCTCGGCGTTCGACACTCAAGTGTAACTCAGTTTCCCCCAGTGTACGCATACGCACATGTGTCTTACAGAATATCTGTCCATGATAACTTCAGGCTTCCGTTGTGTTACGAGCTGCAGCGTCCATCGTTTTCTGCAGAAGATTCATAATCCATTTCGAGTGAACAACAATAAACGTGTACGCTTCATACAGTTTGTGGCTGAGTATCGCCGTGTACGTTCGTACTTCCTCCTTTTGAAAAGAGCGCGCGGTCGCTCAGGCGCCAAAGGTTCCTCACTGACAAAATCGCCTTACAACCATGGTCGATGCGAAATATCACAGTCACCGTGGAACTCCTGGGTACTGACGTAAGAGCATATACGTACACGTATACATGTATAAATATATTATTGCACGTGAACATATTTGTACACATCCAACAGCCTTCAAATACAACTACGAATTTGTGTACACTAGACAGTGCCGGTATGCAGTCGTTGCGCACCTCTCCATCGTATGTACACACATAGACGTGCATGGTCATCCTGTGTACGCAACACATCTGGAGTGTACCAGTACTTGTACGTGATCAATTCTGTGTGAGCACCAGAACCGGCAGGATTCTTTTAACCATGAAAACAACACTTTGCCAACTTCTCGAAGTACCACAGTCTACTTACGCGAGATAGAAATAAGACGTGAAAACTTAGGAGGCCTCGGAAAAAACCTGTCATCTATAGTCGGTCATGTTTCAGTTGAGCTATTGCACCGCAGCCACTTTTTTCCTTCCTTAGAAGAGTCCTCCCACGACGGCGTTCACCATGAGAACGGCGAAACTATTGTATCAGTCCACCCCTTCCTTCATCGCAGAACAGGCTCGCAAGACCATTGCGTTGTGAGCGGTGTGTCTTCACATACACTGCCGCACAAGTCCGTAAGATATCCACGTATATATGTATATACATACATATATATATATATCGCACGTGTACACTATATATATATATATATGTATATATGCGCGTAGACACACATGCTAATAAGAGCTAGGCAACCCGTACATGCCTCCTCCGTATTAAGTCGTCACTTCAGTATGGTCAGTCTCAGTCTTGAAAGGAAGCTGTCACACACATCGATTCAAGTGCGTCTGCGCAGAGGGACGGTGACGCCGCCATCAGCTTCTCCACGTGTACACGAGGTAACGCCAGTCAGCTTTCCACAATGTATGCACCTCCCCCACGTGTGCATGAGACACTACTTGCAACATGGATTTTGCTGTAGAGTGTCAAGCTGGGTGTTTTGAGGTACTGTCTTAAGACGGGTGATCAGCAGCATGCGCGCCGCTGGTTCCTGTGGTCAAGTTAAGCCTGACGCCTTCCAGCAACATCTTCCCCCTGGCGTACCATTTCAGTGGAAGAGAACATTTCCAACGGAACCACTCTCATGCCAGATTGTCGGCGTGTCGATCGCAGCTCCCCCACCGTGGAACATTGTTTTGTATCTGCGGCTCATTTTGACTTCTACTGCTGTCACGTGAAGAAAGGTCGGTGCTGTTAACTTCCTCAGGCCAGGACAAAAATACCTCTTCTGTATCCGTTTGTACAGAGCGCCTCTTCGTAGTGAGGTGCGCCCCCGTAGCCATATGTACGTGCTTCTTTATCTCTTCATTTAAAGTCCTGTCCTCATTCCCGCACTTGATCTCTACATTCGCGGGCGCTATGTACTCCTGATTTCGAGATTTGTGCTACGCTGCTGTTACCCCAGAGCAACTGCTTGTCCCGTGCTGAAAAATGTGATTCAGCTTGCATGCGTATATTCATCGAACGTGTCACATGGCGTTGCCCTGTGGATCGTTCCTGCGCAAGTGTCTTGCGGCTGGTGTCAGGATAAACACCAGAAGCCCTTACGTGCACGCATGTTGCACGGACGGCTCATCTAACAACAGCTACGAAGACTTTTACACCACAAGTGGTAGCAGACGAGCTTAAAGCAGAGGAACGACCTCAGTGGAACGGGACATCACCGTTGTGTACACAGATAATCTGCCACACATTTCATTTAGACGGATATTTTTGAGAACTGCTGAGGAGGGGATTCTGCGGCAGTGCATACGAGTATCGTGAATGGCCAACTATTTTCATGTTGGTACCGAATACGTGTTTCATCCTCCACACAGCACCGTTGACTTTTCCTTCGTATCCAAGCAAGGCCAGGTAAACTAGACCCAGCACACACGCGAAGATGCTCTGGCCGTATTCGTTTTCGAAAAATTTCTCTGTGCAGTATCCCAGCGTGTTTCCAACAAGGAAGATCAACTCATTCTTCGGATCTGCAGTCTCGTCCCACTGCGTGAACAACAGGGGAGACACCGCCAATATAGCAAACGGACAACTACCTGTGTTCTGCTGGCGTTGATTCTCCTGCTGCTGGCGTCCCTGTTGATGCTGTTGCTGGCATCCCTGCTGGTGCAGACAGTGCCGCAGTTGGTGATGTTGCTCCTGGAGTTTCTGCCTGTATTCGGGTTGCTGCCAAGATTCCTTTCGCTGCTCCACATAACCTCGCTGCCGGTGTTGCAGCATGGATTGGGCCTGTTTAATCCAGATGCAGCTGGAGTTTCTTTTCGCTAAAGGGCTGCGGCTGCTGAGAAGTGACGAGTGGGTGACAGAGGGGGGACACGGGGACGCGGAGGAGGAGAGACAAGAATGGAGACACTGACAAGGAGACGTGAAGAAGCAGGATGGAGAGGCAGAGACGGAAAACGAAAGGTATCTGGAATGCGGGGAGAAGTTGCGCGGCAGAGTCGTGTGTTCCCGAGGTGGAGCACGAGCAGCAGCAGCACCCGAGGCGGAGCGACCGAGCGCTGTGCCACTGGCATACGCAATGGTAACTGATTCAGGAAATTTGAATGCATCAGCAGCGGGCTGAGTAGCAACAAAAGAAGCCGCAGCAGACTTGACACGGGCGGCCTTGACAGCGGTACCGATGGCGACGTAGTCCCTTCCCGGTGCAACGGAAGGCGACCCCCACGAGTAGAGAGACCCACAAGAGAAACGAAGTCTGGAGAGGATGCCCGCCATACTTATTACGAGCTGTTCTAGCGATGGAACAGGTGTAAGGCGCTGAGCTCCGCAAAAGAACGTTTCTGGTGTAACGACTTCCAACGACAACAGCGTCGTGCGTCCCTGCACATGCTGTGTGGAGCCACGCAGCGTTCATGCACGCATCCCTCCTCCGTGTACGTGCCGCTGGTTGTTCCGCTACTGTGGCCACGGCGACTCGGGTTATCGTTGCCGGGTCGGCTGCTACAAAACCCGCTGCTCAATCTGCGATCACTCAGTGCTGCTACTTTGCTCCTGCTATCGCCGGCGATACACCACGCTGCCGCGGGGAATACGGTAGCTGCTGCAGTCGCCGCATATTGCCGTGCACTGTTGGCGTTACGTGTGGTGCTCTTGTACCTCCTCAGCCTTCAGTCGCGTGCTACTAGCATGGCGGCTGCCGCTGGTGGTGCTTCCGCTGTTCTCACACCGTGCCGAGTGCTGGCTATCCTCATGCCCCGTCTCTCCCAAACAATGGCAGCGCTGGTCTGAACGCGCTGCTGTCTCGCTGCAGTTCGGACTTAATCGCCTACTTCTGTGCTGTAGTTGCTTCTTATTTTGGCTGTGGTGCGGCTGCCGATCCCTGAGCGTCCTTTACTGCTGGTCGTGCACCTGCTTCGGCAGTCAGCCGCCGCTGCTTGTGATTTGAACAGCCTATCGCGGTCACGAATTCTCATATGACTCATACACATCCTAATTATGATCGTCCGCGGGTGCAACCGCGTGCCTCCACATATTTGCGTCTTTCTGTGATTCCTCCTATTTTACGTACAGGCAATTTCCGCCCACATTGCTGCGCGGTGGATAACAGAAACTGCAGGGATAGCATTGTATGTAGGTGGTCAGTTCTTATAGACGTATGCTGTCCTACAAGAACGGACTTCCCCAATTCACGTGTACGCAAACGTACACCTACATGTATCCTTATGCGTCTTTGTGCCCGTGAAGCAGCGAATTCTGCGGAGGACTCTGAGAAATATGTGTGTATCACCGTAGCTTTCCGTAAGAAAGATACTAGAGTTCCCGCAATCGGCATAGATCGGCCTTCGGCCAGCGTGTCGAACGCACCCTGACAGCTTCTCTGTATGTGCCTCGGGTGACTTGAATAGTCCGCTTCCAGCAGAAGGAGGTGATTCTATAGCGCAAGCGCTTCCACATAGACGTATTCGGTGCTCAGACTCTGCCTCCTGAAACATTCGTGAGGTTGCGTGAAACCGGTATGACGCAGACACGGAGCTGCACAAGGGTAAGGCGTACAAACGATCAGTTCGTCTTTGCGAATTACCGCTGACACCTGAGATTTAGGCATTGACTGAAGGTCCGGGAATTCCCTTGTCTAAGAGAAACCTCCGAGTTTTTGAATATGTCCGGTTGAAATGTGCAGCTGTTTTTAAACCGCGTGCATGTACACCAACGCTCCACGTTCACGTGCACACTCCCGCAGAGTGGGAAAAGAGTCTACGCAGTGTAGGTATTTACTAATTCTGTCCACCATTGTTGATGAACCATCAAACTGTAGCTGTGTAAACGTTGAGACGCTTCATGCGATCTGCTCTGCGGCTCAGTAGAGGGGAAACTGATTCCGGGTCATTGACTCCTGAGAGGTAACGCACCGGCCCGTTGGTGAGAAGGACAGTTCCCGTTGTGGTTTGGGTCGTGGAGCTCTTGAGCAGAGGTTTCTCCTTGTTGCAGCAAATGGTAGGGACGTTGCGTACATGGTAATTTTGGATGTCTTGTGGCTATTGCTCAAACGCCGGGCCTTCCACGGCCTTCTGCAGAGCAAGCCATGCTGTCTACGAATGTACAGGCGTGCAAGGAGCGAACGCAGCGCGTAGCACATTCAGAGGAACTCTGCAGATCAAGCCGTGCTACGTATAAATGCACAAGCGTGCAGGAAGTGGATGCAGCGTAACACGCACTTTAAGAAGGTTTGCCAGTCCTTGGATTTCACGGGTGGTCTCGAGCTCATATCTATGTGTTACACAATGCCGACATTGAGACACCTAGCGGCGCAAGCGCACGTACGTCTGTTCATGTAAATTCGACTTCAGGTAGCGGGCGATCACTGTCTAAATATGGGTGAACGTGTACCCCATTGTAGGCCTCTACAAGTTGGGAGAACGTCACTTGTGAACTTTTTCCGCCAAAATGTGTGTTGGCGTCTCACGATACACAGACGTGCGAGGCGACTTGAAACGCAGACAGGGAAGAACGTCATGTAAAGTCCTGAGGGTCTATGGGGCCTGAGGCGTCTTCAGTCGCGAAGATGTGGTGTTCGTAGATGTGCTTCCATTTACTTTCTCCTGCACCCGTACAGGGCACAAATACGTAGTTGCTGTATCAACCGTGGACAAGGAAGAGATTTTCTAGCCTGCGACAGAGAAGTTAGGGTGGTGCTGTCGTGTGGGTACGTGGCCGCCAGTCATGCACCGCAGAGACGCAAGTGCCACAGTTGCTACGAAGTCGAAAGAGGCTAGTTGATGGTGAACCAGTGGCTGAACAAACCTCTCAATTGACTAAGCAGACTCGTTCCTAAGAAATTTATAGAACCTAATACACAGCTAATACCTAATACAGGGGATTCTTCGGTGCATGACATTGAAAGCAAGTGCAAAGGTAAGAAAGTTAATAGAAACTCCTAAAGCAAAGAGGATAATAAAGCATTTCCGATGGTTACCATTATACTTGCTTTATTACTGTAATAACACAGGACTACACTCAATGTTAAAATGGAACGTGAGGTCATCGGTGATCTTAGGTCACACGTAAAATAACTATTTCTGAGGAAGCAACGACATCTGTACTGACGTACAGGTGGAGAAACTCACCTCTTCTCTGCCGCAAGCTCTTACGTATCTGTGCACCCACGTAGTGGGTATACGTAAAGAAATTGAGCGTACCCAGATTACGGGTCAGCGTACTCACAGGCAGACGGGAAACCCATTTCGGCGACTCAGTCGCAGCCTAGGCGTCCAGATCTGTGCGCCGTGGGTAGGAAAGTTTTTAAATCGTAGGCCGATAGCACGCATTAACTCCTGGTTATTTCATGGATATCTCAGGTGCTGGATGCGTAAAACCGTGCACAGTGCTTAGCCACGCAACTACGGTGATAACCTATACGAACTTTCTTCGACGGTGGCAATGCTGAGAATGACACGTGTGTGAGTGATGCCATCTACAGACGACAGATGAGACGCGCCATAAAAATGTGTCCCATGTCAAAAGTGATTGGACAGGCACAACTGGTTCCCTCGTCCTTTACATCCCTGGCCCCTGATAACGGTTGTATACGCCGCTGTCGCGCAGCACCGCATTGTCTCACCCCGATCATATCTGTCGCATACGGACTTCATACGTTTACCGTACATATATATATATATATATATGCATAAACGTGCTCTTGTATTTCCTGCGTCGGCTTGGAGAGAACCTCCGAGCCCAGGGGGGCTGCACTGACAAAGAGACACGGAAATCACGTTTGGATGCTGCACGATATGCTGATGTGTTTCGGAGATTCGATACGTGCTCGCTTTCCACTTTAGCCGTGTGCCAGGTGCCTTTGCGGAGCTGCCTTTCGTTTTCTACCGGCACGTGATACTTGTCTAATAATTCACATTTTTTTCAAACTCACCGACACGAAGTACCAGTGACATCCTCACGTGTGCCTGTACATTACATACAGCATGTACATGTGCAAGCAAGTGTTCTCTACGTACGTGCACATCTGCAAGGTTGTCGTACGCCTCCACAGGTTCCGTGCCTTCATTGTCATAAGGAGAGTGCAGCCACCATGAGTAACATGGTACTACTTAGGTGTGTCAGCTGAGCTGCACAAGTGAATCCTGTGATGTTAGTTGCTAATGGTCCTAAATGGTTAACGGTGTCTTTCATGTATACAATAAATACATGTTAAGGAATGTGAGGTTACAGCTTTGCAGGAAGAACCACCTGAAAGACAAGGAATGTCTGCTGTTGCTGTCATTCTCTTGTTTGTATAAATGCAGTTTCCTCATTAACCACATTAAGGATCCGCGCATATACATATGTATATGTGCCACTAAATCTACAATAGAGTCACGGTTTACGGACAAGAAGACAGTGTACCGCCTGCCCTGCATGTTTGCGAATGTAGGGACTCCTGCGAACTTGATTAAAAGCACATGTATCATACGACTTAGAGAGGTGGCTGCAGCTGACCTCTACCATACGTATAGCTAAACTCTACTCATGTCTCCCGCGCTCTTTACAACGCTGGATTCCACACTACATATCCCGCGACTTCACTTGACCGACATGCAGTTCTAGCGGACGTCGCTAGTAGACCCACGCCTAGAAGCACGTGTCCGACAAAGGCTACCAAACGCAGGACAGTGCCCTTCCACCTGCGCACATTTGCCATTAACACTTACACCTAAGGACGCCGAGCTCGTCTAACGCAAAGACCACCCCCACCAACTGTAACGCCAAGAGACAGAACACGCGCGCGAAGTAAGTTGTGTACGTCCCTGTATACGACGGAGGAGTCTCCATACAACAACGGAGGTGGAGCTTCTTGAACTCTACGCACAGAACATCTTTGTTCATTAAGTTTCCCAGCTCCCAGGTCACGCGACGACACATCGGGAACTCGGAGGTGGAGCTTCTTGAACTCTATGCACAGAACATCTTTGTTCATTAAGTTTCCCAGCTCCCAGGTCACGCGACGACACATCGGGGACTCGGCGCTGCGTGTACACTTGCACTATCATATGCCACTCTGTAGAGCCCCGAGGACAGGTTGTCATTACAGCGGTGCGAATTGTTTCACACTTTAGCGTACGACCATACCGTATGTGCTGGATACTCTGGTGAGCTCAATACGTATGTGCAAGTATCAAACTGCAACATTGTATCCGCAAGCCCCTGTGGCATTGAGTCACTGGAGAGCCATCCAACTATCATACGAACACCTTAAGCCCAGAACCCTGGTGCGGACATCCCCCGGCTACTGGGGTCTTACGGGTGTGGTGCGATGCAGACGTAATTCCAGTGCTTCACAGCCGTTTGCCTGCCACGCCTCATCAATCCTGTATATTCTACGAACCACCCTGTGGTTGACCACCAATAGTTGCAGGTCGTAGCCGCACCTTGTTGCAGCTTCGTCTGAAGGTGCGTCTCAAACATGCCACGCATTCTTCTGCATTACGAGTATCGGCGTCAGGGGGGAGCCAACCCCCCTTCTGTGATTACTAGTTTTTCTGGCGGCTGCGTCTCAAAACAACGTGGCAAATGCGACGATTTTCTTATTCTGGGAAATGCGGGCTCCGTGGAGGCTCGTAGATGGTCAGCGACGCGGACAACACCATCACCTTCACGTGGGCGAGGTTACGTGTTGTTTTCCATTTATTTCACATACGGCTGTGGCATTCAGGGTACTGAACGAGTTTACCGGTTCTTCCGTGCCTTTCACCGTACATATATGTATCTGACCGTAGCCTTTCACGATGCTATACACTGATGGATGGTTTCCATCATTAATGCGCGTTTTCTGGCAACGCGGAGAATTTTTCATTCAAACATAATTTTCACGTCGAACTCTGACAACCGTTTTAGACAGTATAACATTGTTCTGCAGTGTGGGGGCCGCAGCCTAGTGCAGTTAGATCCAACACAGTTTGGCCTGCAGCTTCTCCCACATCCTCTAACTGTGTACTCGTGAAAACATTCACGGTATATACTTTGAACCTCACTGTGGGTTTCTTCTTTGTTCCCACGAGTGGAAGTCTATTATTCATCTGAATCACGAAGGAAAGAGCACCTTTCTGTGTATTGACACCTTCCCTTTCCTTTAGTCCGTATCCCGATTGCACTATAGCGTCGGCGTTGTGCCTGGGCCATGCATTGTCGAGGCATCCCCTGAGGCTGCTATAGCCGTAGTTCACGCCTGTGAAACTGTCCGGTTTTCTCCGCCTGTGTCAAGGGGGCCAGGTCTACAACCAAAGTTGTAGGATGTTGCTCATATTTGAAGGGAGGCTTCACAATGCGTCGATTAAAGCTATTCGTGGCAGTGGCCTCACTACAGGCCTCTTTTTTTTTGGTTCGTGTCTCGATCGACCACCAGCCAGCTCGAGCGGCTGAAGCAGCAGAACTCACTGATGACCTCAAACGTGAAGCGCTGCGTAACGGATATGACACGTTACATAACGGAGAGGACACGGCACAGAACAGAGAGGAGATTTCACATGACCGACCTGTGACGTCTCGCGACAAACAGGAGACGTCACACGAACTTGAGGCGTCTCACGTTCCTGAGGCGCACCTGAACGTGCCGTACCATATTGCCGTTCCCAAGCCTCTTCAGTACCCGTATCCTGCTTCCGGTAAGAAATGTTGTGCTTGAGGCGACATTTGAAAGGTCTGGGATTTGCGTTCATTCTCGACATATAGAAATTTTTATACGCAACTCACATGTTACAGCAACCGCCTGCGTACGGACAGATGTTTTGTGCGCGTGTTTTGGAGGTGTAGATGATAACGTACGTATATATATACATGCATGTACAGATGTAGGTTTTGACACCTCAATTGGTACATGTAGGGAAGCACGTTTCATTTCCTGTATTTACCTTTGCAGACTCTATTTTTGACAGACTGCTTCGTTACCTACACGCACTTGCTTGAGTTTACACAGATTTATGACGGCATAGAGGCCGGTTCCAGCTAAACACGTGCAAACAGGTGCGGGAAATGGGGTTCGTGCGGCAGGTGCGTAAGTTGTTCTTTGCCTGCGCTGTGGAGAGCACGCTTCATATCAACGTTTAAGGACAGTCATAGATTTCGTTTGTTAAATGTAACAGACTTACGCGCTAGTGTGTCCCCGCCAGTCTCTCTCTGTCTACATATACGCAACTGCAACTCCGCAAGTGCCTCGCAACTCATCCGCTGCCGACGGTGTGCTGTACAGTCGTGAAGTATGTCAATATGCGTGGACATTCACTCAGGTGAAGTCGGCACATTGCCGCTACGTGCAGAACCCGTATCCTTATATTACGAAATACGTCAGTCGAAGGATGCTTATTGCTGCTTGCACCCACGTTTGGCGCTGGGAGATGTGCGCGTGATGCTGTCTACGATGGCACCATCTGTGTCATTCGTACGGTATGAGCAGTGTTACATAACCTCTGTGTCACTCATACCGTGTGAGCACTGTTACGTAACCTGAGTTTGTGGCTTGTGGAGGAATGAACCGTGGTGGTGATCATGTGCCGTGGCCATGAGAGAAAGCGTTGACTGGGGAAGTCCTGCGCTGTTTATGCTCATTCTGTACCGCGGTATGCGCTGTCTTTCGTCGTCGTTTTCGGCAGCCGACCGTCTCAACAAGGATGCCACGTACGCACTGGGAGGCACGTTGTACAAATTTGTCGAACGGAGTGGAGACCACTACGTTTTTGATCGTGCCGACGGTACCGAGAGGTCATCGTTTATTTCCGTCGCACAATTTGAAGTGACTGAAGGTACGCTGGACGTGTACGTGTCAAATACCGGAACAAACTAGAAGTATCTTTCGTGCTGGTGTCGACCAACGCATGTAAGAAGTAGCTTTTGCTGCGGTGCGTATGGGCTTACCCCACCGGTGTGTGGGCGGGAGACTGAGTTGAGGTGATCAATTTGTATAGGCGATCCACTGCAGGTTCGACAAACTGATCACCGCATTTACATTTCTGAATCGGGGGGAGAATTTGCTCGCTACGTCCACGGGAAGGCCGTTCTACCCATAACGGTGTGATTTCTCCATGTTTTGTTGACAAACTCGTGAATGTACGTGTTTTAACAGTCTGTGATAAGCACAAACTGATTTGTCTGCGATCCTGCATACCGCTTCAGCAAAATGCACGGCTATGTCTGTACACGTAGCCAAGAATGAAGGATGTGGCTCAAATGTCTATGGTTTATTGCGTGAGCACGCACCTATGTCTGGACCTCTGCGCGGGAGGGTTACACCTCAAAAAAGTCACAGGGAGGCATCTGCTGGAGGGTGCAGCTTATGCCGTTGACGAGATTCTGTGCGCAAGCAGTGAATTATTCTAAAACCTGTTTTTGATACAGCCTTGAATTCTCAGCTTAACTCACGAGGTACGGACCGGTTTTGGGGGGGCGTTTCCACCACCTCGGAGACTAAGATCACCGATAAGCGTCCTGAAAGGCTTGAAGCTGTCTGCCCGTTTCTTGTTTTGCCGCCTATTTCGTGAAACAATGCTACACGTGTTGTTCGTTAGTCGTTTGCGGCCTCTGCTTCCAGCATAACGTCGCCGTTTTCAATCCGTGTTCCCGCCAATATCAGTTTCCTGAAGGTCCGCACCTGTTCGCCGACGCTTGTTTAAAGGCCAACCTTGACGTCATGGCCACGGTCATTGCTATAAACTATCTGCTCCGGTTCCGTATGCTGTATACAGGATCGTGAGTCTGCAGCTGGGAAATCTCAATTGGCTGTATGCATACATTTGTACACCGCCGCACGTCTGAGATTCTCTGAGCGGCTGTCTTTCTTCTCAGATCCAGTGGCGCAGGTTGAGGAGGACATGGGACTAATACCGAAAGTGCAAGGGAAGGCGTATGAACTGTTCATTCAGTCGACATCACGGGTATCCCAACTTGAGAGTAATGTGCGCAACTTTCAGACAACAGCTGCGTCCGTACACAGTGAAGCCTCGGAGGATACTGTGCGGGGCGCGCTTGACGCAATGGAGCATCATTTCTCCCTGATCCAACAAGTAAGCTGGCGACGCGTCTTGACGACAGGCTCGTTTAAGGTGGTGGTCGAAGGACTTTTGACGTGGCAACAGCCGTGGAAGTTTTTACTTGTAATCGTCTTGTTGCATATTTGTCCATAAAATGTGTATGAGGACGTCGCGACGGGAGAGGTTGGCCCACGTTGGAAGTTGCCAAACAGTGTGCGCAGTTACAAATGAGAGTGACGACGCGTGGTAGCACCACGAGCACACGTATGTGTGTTTACAGTTCGTGCCTCCGTGAATCTCTGTTTGCTTGCAAGGCCAGGAACAGATTTGCTCAGCGCTATTCACCTGGGGGCTTGTTGTCCAGTTGCAAGCGCGGGCTTCTCGGCTCTGCCGGAGGCTCACAAGTCTCGCCACTGTTGTTGGTGTACACGTGTTGTAATAAAATTTCTTTGTTATGTGCAGCGGCGTTCTGCGACGCAGAAATATAGCTACACACCCATGTGTGTTGCTGATGGGCATTTTACAAGAGCTGCTCGAGATCGTACGCGGGTTGGTCAATCATTTTCAATAGATGGGATGTGGCCGGCGCGTCAGTGGTGACTGATTTCGCGGTGTGATGTATTGGTTTGCAATATGGTCTCGTAGGAGGTGGACGCTATCGCACGTTACAACGCTGCGATCGAAACTCTCCTCCGTGGGGGATTAAATCTCTGCGAAGATGTGCAACGACGGGCGGAGGACTTGACTAATCGTCTCGACCTAGTCAATAAAGTTCGGGCCTTGTGTGCGAGTCTCCACGACGAAGTGAATACCGTCTTGGTGGAGCAGTACGATTATGAGGAGGCGCGTAAGACCGCACAGGCAAAACTCGAAACCCTTCGTCGTGCTATGAAGTTAGCATCCGACCTGCGGGAAGTGCAAGGACGTTTCCGTGCGTTCCGGGACGGGAGAGAGTCCAACGAACAAGGGTTGAAGTCGGTTGTGGGGGAGATCGAAGAATTAACAAGTAAGGCTACTTCTCCAGAAGAAGTACACGAACGACGGATGCAGGCCCGGACGCTGAATTCCGCTTTTTTGACTTTTCAGGAGCAGGTGGACAAGCTTACTAGTGATGCCGGAGTTTTTATTCAGCAATTTCAGTCTTTGCAACCTCTAAAAAAATTGTGCGACAACTTTGATCACGAGGACATCTTGATGCTCAACGAAGAAATACAGAGATTCCGGATGATGGCAGGTGACGTGGAGATGACGGCGAGAAATCTGGAACATCTTTCGCAGAGAGCGGCAGGCGCCTTGGCCGCATTGAAAGAATACGCTGAGAGCTATGAGGTGATGGACTCTGACTTGTTGCACAGAGGTCTGCAACACGTGAGAGACACAATACAAGCGGCTGACGCAGCTTTTTCAATCACTAGTGATACAGAACTTAAAGGCGCAGAACAGGAGGTGAGCGGCGCACTGCAGAGTTTAATGGACGCCGTGAACCAAAATAACTTATCCGCTCTTGAAAGCAAGTTGCAGGAGGCCCAGAGACACATGAAAGCTTACGTCAAAGCAGCTGAAGCGGCTCAGGAGGCTTCGGACAAGCAGCTGGAAACAGCTCGAGATTTGAGTAGCGAGGTGCGTCGCCTAACAGCCTTCGTTACCAGCGAAGAAGAAAAGGGAAAACTCGAGGCTGCAGAGGCACTTGTATCAGATCGGATTACACGGTTTGAGGGGCGCAGAAACTTAGCGGACTCGACAGTACTCAGAGAGAGGTTCGAAGCAGCGGTGGAACGGGCCTTGATGGTGCCTCTTGATATAGCTGATAAACGTCTATCGGAAGGAGAATCGACGCAGGCCCGTATCCAGCAACTGCTTGAGTTGCCTTTGAAGGATCCTGCCACGATGAGTCGTCTTGTGGAAGCACGCCACGAACTTTCGGAACAAGTCAAGCAGGTGGCGGAAGCTTCCGCAATATTTCAAAACTGTCATGAGATCGCAGGATCCCGTGGCACGCTGGGGAAAGTGCCTTCCGGTGGCGGGGAGCTTCTGGATGACAAACTTGGCATGCGTTGGTCTGAGCTGCTCAAGAGAACAAAACGCGCCGAGGTTGCCTTAGCTCGGTTTACTGCTGCAGTTGAAAGTGGAAAGCAAGCCCTGAAGACGGAAATTGGCGAGCTCATCAAGGCTTTGCTGCCTCATGTGGAGAAACTGAAGCTAGGACCTGCTGGAGAGGATGGAGCCGCAGAAGAATCAAGCGCTCGGAATGAAGTCGCAGAGAGCGTGGAGGCTCTCAAAGAATTGCTCCAGTCTGCGAATACGTCTGACTTTGAGTCCCGTGTTCAAGGGTCTCTAATGAGCGCTTTGAAAGCTGCATTGATCAGCGCTGCAGGGCATTTGCAAAGCGCCACGACTGCCGAGCACACAGCCGCCCAGATACTCTCACGGAAAGTGGAGGATGAGCGAGCGGAAGGTGCTTCTCACGAACTAGAAGACCTGCCTTTAGAGGCGCTCGCTGCCACGCGGGTTATGCAGGAGCATCTCTCTCTCGCGGATGATGCTCTGGCAGTCTACCGCCGGGTACAAGAAGTCCCGAGCGCTTCTTCCTCCATCGAAAAGCTGCCTTTTTCGGGGGGCGGGATTACTGAGGAGTCTTTTCCTGTCGCAGCGCAAGTCCTTGCGTCCAAAGCACGCACGTTAAAAGGTCGCGAAGGCGAGATACACAAGGCCATTAAGGCACACCAGGCGTGGATGAAGAGCTATCTACAATCTCGTTTGAAAGAGGTGCTGCTGTCTCTGGATGCAGCCGTGCAACAGCTGAGATCAAAGGAAGAGCTCGCTACCAGCGAGCACCAGAAAACACGCATTCAGGCACAAGAACAACTCTACGTGGAAGCGCGCAACACACTGTCTGCTTGCATGTCAGTTTCCACACTGCGATTAAAGGACGGCAAATCGTGTTTCACCTCCTTCTTGAAGGTGATTGTTTCTACCGCCGCGTATGCAGCGGAGCGTGCGAAGGAGCTGCAGAACCACGCGGATGAGCTCTATGGGAGTCCACAGAGTGACGTCGAAAGTATGGAGGAAATCAACAACGCTTGCAATGAGGCAATGGAAGAAGTAGAACTTTCCCGCGAAGCACTTCATTTGTACTTTGACAGCACCGTATCGACTTTCGTAGAAGCAGCGGCAGTGCCTAACTCTCCAAGTGCAGGAGGGACACAGACGTCTCTCAAGGAGACGGCGGAGAGTCTTGAGGCTGAAATTTCACGTGTTGTGGAGCGTGTACGTGAATTAAGAGAGCAGTTACAGACACGGTCTACTGCATCAGCCGGGATGATGCAGATGACAATTTTGCAAGTTTTGGGAGCAGTCCGGCGCGGCATGGAAGAAGTCCGCATTTTAGCAGATGTGAATCCTGGAGACCAGAAGTTCTTTGTTGACATGGTCGTGGATCTCGAGGGTATGCTTGCTTCGGTGGCGTCCAGCGAGGAGGTACCAAAGAAGAGTCACTGCCAAGACGCAATTCACAAAATGATGGCCGGACTGCTTGCTCTGGCAGAAGCACGCTCGAAAGTAGTAGAACGTGAAAAAACACAGGCAGAAGCTTGCGTCTTCGGCAGGGAAACTTGTGCAGCGCCCTCTCTTTCCGAAGAGGAAGAAACGCTCAAAGTCACCTGTCACGAATTACCTCAGGTACTTAAGCTTGTCAAAGCGGCACTGAGTGTTTACATGGATATAGCGGAAATCGAGGGTGCTGCAGCGTCTTCAGGCAAGGAACGCGCCCAACAGTTGGTCACTGAAGCTGTGACTCTAGAGGGGCAGCTCCGCTCACTGTGCGAGGAGGCAACTAGGCGATGGGATCTCAAGAGTCAAGAAGCGGAACAGAAGTTGAAAATGCTGACGAGGGTTGTTGAGGAAATTCTCGTACCTGCCATTAACACACTATCGCAAGCAGGCGATCCGGTGCAGACGGCAACTCGTCTTAGACAGCACGTTGCCTCTTTTGGTATTTTGCAGGCCACGGCTTCCTCGCCCTTGTTTCCTGTGGAAGTGCAGCAACAACAGACGAAAACTTTACGACTTCTGTTGGAAATGGTCTCAGAGTTGCAGAAACAGTGTAACGGACATATTTCAAAGGCAACAACCCTTTTAGAGACACCGAATCCTTCCTTACTTCTCAGTGTAATCAGTCAGACTCTCGAGGGAGCTGTGCTCGGCAGTCTCTTCCGGAGCCAAGAGCTTGCAGACGTCTCAAAATCTTTGCTGAAAGCGTATACAGTTATTGTGGGGGAACTTCCTGGCACAGGGCAGGAGCAGCCATCGGATACGGATAAAAATTTTCCCACTTTGCCAGAGAAAGCGAAGTACTTCGAGTGCGCAGCTCAAGCAGGACAGATAGATGCTGCACTAGTGACAGTGCCAAAACGACTTTCTGAGAAGGTCAAGGCTTTGAAAGAGGCCGCCTCGCACGTGGTTGACGAAGTCGTGCACATTGGTGAAGAGGCCATAGCGAAGGTTGAGGCCGAAGACGCAGCAGACATGAATCCAGATTCCACCTGCATAGACGGAGAAGCTCGCAAGACGCAGATCAAAGCACTTCTCGAGAAGAGTATCCACGAGTTGAAAACCCCTGCTTTTTCTTGGGGTACTGAGCAGTACGCAACGGCCGTGCGGCCTGCAATCGGCAGCCTGTTAACCGGTGTACTCCAGAGAGCGGAAATGCATGTGGAAGCGGCGCGAAAAAATGTACCTGCCATTCAGCATTGCGTGACAGATGGCACTGGGTGTGGAGGCATGGGACACGATGCTGGGGCTGAACACCTGATCCAGGAAACACAGCTGAAAAATGTGATACAGCGGCATGCAGAGGCTGCCGGTCAATGGATCAGCTTGTATAAAGCGTGCGTCAATGAGGGAGACACGAGTGACATTGTCAGCCAGAGTATCGGTGGACCGAGTTCTGTAACGCTCCCCGAGTGGGAAATGAGGCTTTCAGCGGAGATCCGTGGTTTGAAAGAGATGGCGCAGCAACTTGCCGACCAAATTAGTCTGAGAGACACCACTTTCACACATCTGATCGAAACTCGTCTGCAACCCTTGATGAGCGCCGTACAAAAGGGTATTGAGGTGACAGAAGAACTGTTGGAAAATGCAGGGGATGAAGACGTAGTTGCACAGGGTATCAAGTTGAAAGAAAAGCTTGAACACGCTCTTACGGAACTGCAAGAACTGGAAAAGGGATCTGCGCGCGTCGCCTCTCCGACCGAAAATCAAGAGCGCGTGGCAGGTGTGCTAAGCATGCTGGTGACGCATGCCTCTCATCTTGTGGAAGAGGGCATCAAGCACGAACAAATTATCTCGACTTGTTTAAAGAATCCCCTTGAGTGTCCCGGTTTTATACCGAACAAGGACATGGGGACTGCGATGGCACTTGTCCTCGATACTCTCGCAGCATGCATAAAAGTGTCATCATTAACGATGGACGTCTTTGCGAAATGCATTGGGTCACGCTTTACAGCAGAGCTTTCCCAGCGCACGCGTTGCGTGCCGTCTGATCCGTCCAGCCCGTCACTGCTCCAGCGAGCGAATTATCTGTGGGAAGAGATTGATCGCCTTGAGAGTCGAATTCCCGTATTTGCCATTGAAATCAGGAATCAGAGGGGACAAGGCACTTACCAAGGCCGTTTGATGCAGATAGTTTCGCTTGTCTCCAGTGGTTTCGAAAGCCTCAATGAAGTAGACCCTAAAGATCAACGCACATTGGAGGAGTGGAGAAAAAGATTTGCGCACTTGTTAGAGGTCCTTGATGGCCTGCACGGTGCTGCGGTTCCTCACCGGGTAGAATCTAGTATGGGGGAGGTGTTCAAAATGGCCCTGGCGGAAGCAAAAAGGCAGGTTGCATTGGCTAAGGAAAACTACCAGGCCGCGGAAGCCGTCGTCGAAGAAGATGCGATGGATGTCATCACGGCGCATTCTCTGGCCACTATGAAATTATCCGCTGAGAAGGCTATTGATGAAGGTCATATGCGGGCAACAGCGGCTAGGCTGCTGTTGGCAGTGATGGACCGAGGGGTACATGTGAGTGGCAAAATGCACCGCACGCTGGAAAGGATAGCAGACGCAAAAGATCTGAGTGCAGCAGAGCAGCTTTTCGAGGAGGCGGAACGGTGCAAAGCAGACGCGCACCGCTTACGCGAAAAAGTCATAGCTCGCGAAGCTAGTGCAGGCAACATAGCAGCTGCTAGCATGGATGGTCTCACGGGGGCCATCAAAGATATCATCCGTAGTCTTGAAGACGAAGCTGTCACGCGGGATATTAGGGAACTTGTTGAACCATTTACAGTCCGTCTCGACTCTTTACTTGGCTTAATGGAAATCCTGCGTCGGAGATGGGACTTCCCAGATTCGTTGAAGGAATACGAATATTTACTGGAGGCATGTGCAAGCGAATTTCTCGACAGCGCTTCCACGTGCATTGCGACAGCAAAGAGTGTAAACGACTCCGCAAAGGAATATGTGCTACTGTTGCGTCCGCCCGTTAGCACTGGGCGGAGCACTGTCCGGGAAACAATAAAGGCACTTTTTGAGCAGGGTAAAAACCTTGTGCAGATTGCATCAATGTCCTTAGATGGAGTATGGTCTGTGCTAACGGCTGGGGAAGTCCAACGCCCTGAAGATGGGAAAACTGTTACTGTCGCGCTCGACAACGCCGTGAAAAAGAAGTTCTCCGACGCGGCGATCAGTGCAGCAGCGAAGATGACACAGTTGAAAGAGCAGCTGAATCTTAACGAGTTGCGGGCAATTATACAATCTCAGCGGGAGCTTGTAGTAGAACTTGCCACTGATAGGATCAACCACATAATTTTCTCCTTTCAAGCAAGTGTCCACCGTCTTGCTGATCGCCTCGAGAGAGTTCCTTTTGAGGATCAAGGTCGCAGACAGCAAGTGACCGAAGAACAGCAGATATACAAGGACAGGATGGATACCCTTGTTCTGTACCGAGATGGCCCTGGCTTCCCCGCTTCTACGGAGGAACTCTACAAGCAGATTATAGAGGCCTTGTCCACTTGTATCACGAACGCTCAGCGGAATTTGGACGAAGGCAAAGCAGCGATGATGCAAGCGACCGTGTCCCTCTCGACGACAGATCTACCTCCCGTATCGGGTGCGAAGGAGCATGCGATTCCACAGGCGAAAACAACCATAAAACACGCATCGGAATGTCTAAGTTTGGCCGCCATGGCTCTGGACACATTCACCAACTGTACTCATGCGATGTTGGTCGCAAAGCTTGCTGACACAATGTCAGATACGCCTGATGGTCCATTTTTACAAGAGAAAGCAAACGCACTACTTGAAGAGGCCCGCCAGCTCGACTCAGATATTAGGATTGTGAAACGGTTGCTTGCCAACACAGAAAGAGAAGAAACAAGCGGAGAAGAAGCTGGCCACGAGCTTGCGCTAAAAGCGTCTGACTCTCGCCTGACGACGAAGATGGACGTGTCAGTTGGAATGGCAGGGTCAACGGCTTGTACCGACCTGCAGGACACTGAAGCAACAACCGCAGAGGATGTGAGACGTCTGCTTTCATCAGCTGCACAACACCTGCGAAGTGCAGACGAGAGGAGAGAAGAAGTCAAGAAATGCATTGCTAACGCGGATGACTGTCATAAGATGCTCTTGTTCGACAAAGACATTCCGGCAGTCAGCCACTCTGTTCGCGTCAGTTTGATGGGTCCCGTTTCCCTGGCGAAAGAGGATATGAAAATTTTCCTGACTAGCGTCTCGACAGCAGAAACATCACCAGAGGAGACTAGCGCAGGAACTCCGATTGAAGGCATTGTAGAACAAGTGGTGGACGAGCAGTCTGTCGTACGAAGTTGTCTGTCTCCATCTGTCCGCGCGTGGCTGGAGTTGTTAGATCCCAGCTCCGAAATGATACATCAAGCAGAGGAGCTGGTGAGGGCCACGAAGAAGGCAGAAGAGGTCGCTGTGCAAACGAGCATGGCATTCACTGCAGTGCTGGTTTTGAGACGGATTTTGCGTGTTCTAGATGAGTTCGTACAACGGGTGGATCAGGAGCATGCAGCGTGTAAATGCGGAGAGGCAGACCACGTTTTTTTCCTTAAACAGGAGTGCCGAATGATGTTTGCTAATTTAACGGAGCTCCACAGCACGTTTGCTTCATCGTCAGACATGCAAGAATATGCGCTTGTAGTAGATCAGTCGATGCATAGGCTTCTGGACAACGGAAAGTTGTTAGTTGAAGTAGCAAAGCAGGCGGCGGATATGGCAGGGGAGATTCTCGATGAGGCCACGCAGGCTGAGATAAGTGCTGTTGCTGAGAGAATTTCGAGAGTAGAAAAGAATGCAGAAGTAGCATCCCACCAAGTTTCATTGACTAAGCATTTGGTGAAATGTATGAACGAGATTCTCAAAGTTGCCGTACTGCTGCAGCTTCCCGATGCTGGGACGCTCTTTGATGATCTCAGCCCTGTTATTGCAGGGACAGAGGTAGTCTCAAATCTGGCGCGCCGTGTTGAGTTTACGTTGGCAGAAATTATGAAGAAGTTGCAAGAGCGATCCTCGTATGCATCGAGAAAACTTAAGGCTAGCATCAAAGCTTTGATCAGGATATTGCAAACAATGGATCGACAGCTTCTTAACAGCTCTCAATACCTGCAGGGCATTGAGGCAAAAGTCGCCGCTCAATCTACGAAGACAACTTTACGAGCACTCGCTCGTACACTTCCGGCTTATCTCGACGAGACGGCTTCCGCCGGTGCACACAACCGTTTCGCGGGTACAGTGGCTGCCGTCGGTCGGACGCTGCTTGATTCTGCAGAGGTAACAGTGGAGAACGCCGAAAGGATCCACGCCAGAATTATTGCCTGCGAGGAAACAGGCTGTGGTGCACGTCTGGGGGAGGCATGTGACCGATTGTCAGAACAACTCGCAGTAGCCACCATCGCGCTCCGTGGTATAGAAGCATGTGAAGACACGGGCGCGCTGAAGAACATTTTGAACGAGTCCAAAGTTGATGAGAAGACGTCTATCATTGAAAAGGGAATAGGAGTGAAAGGGAGAGCTGAAGCACTGGCGCATAACCTTGCGAAGCTCCGTAGCTTTGTGTTTGACAACATACACGGTACAAACCGTGACCCCGCAATTCAGAAAAAGTTGCTGTCCCACACCATCACTGACGCCGTAAGGAGCCTGGAACAGATGCAGTGGCTCGCGGAGACCCCGCACTCTGGAGTTAATAGCACCCAAAAGCGGTTACTCAACGTTGTCGCCGAGTTGCAGAGCATGGGTGAAGAACCGCGAGAAGAGCGTGTCCACGCTGCCGCCGCAAAAGCGTTTAATCTCGCGCTGAAATTAGCCTCCGACTTGACAGAAGAAGCACAGGAGCGTGAAGCTGCTATCAGTAGTTGCTTTAGTGAAAAGGCCGATTGCGTCTGGACAGGAGATCGAGCGGGTGAGGCGGCAGGGATCAAGAAAGAGGCGCGAGCGATAGCTGATCTGGCGGACATGGCGAAGATAGCGCTGCGTCTGGCGAGTCTACCTAAAAGAGAGAAGTGCTTCAGTGAAGATGCACAGGCCGTGCAAATGGAAGGCTTGTTCGTCCCTGGTTTCAAGTCCGACGGTGCGGCCCACAGTTTTGAGAATGAAGCAGATGCGCTGCGTGTCAAAGCAGAACAACTGTACGCCCTCGGTCGGGCCTCCCGGCACGAGGCGCTGCGGCGCGAAGAGGACTCTCAATTGGAATGCCAGGACGTGATGAAGCTGCTGTCCAAGGCACTGTATACGGCTATCAAGCACGTTTCACAGCAACAGGTTCCGAAAGGTGTTAAAAAGGCAAAAACCCAACTTGTTTCGCGTTTAACAGAGGCCATGGACCGTCTGCAAGAAATGCGGGACAACTGGAAGCTTCCCGATTCTCTTGAGGAGCTTCGACCCGAAGCAGTGAGGTCGCTCTTGTTGGTGCTAGACACTGCAGCTGCCAATATTGGTGATGCTGAAGCGAGCAGTGCGAAGGCCACAGAACTGCTCAAAGCTCTGGAATCCCACACCGGGGAGGGTGGCTCTCTACAAGAGAGAGTGCTAGCCACAATGAGAGACGTCAGCGCTCGTGCAGGACTCGCTGATGCTGCGTTGAAAGCTTTTTACACATGCGTAGCTCACCCGTGGTTGCGGCAAGTTACCACAGAAACACCGGTTGAGGTAGCCGCTGAAGGGGACGCTACAGAGCAGGTAGTTGCGCAGGAACATGGTGACCGACTGCTTCAGCGACTCAAAGACCTGCATGGGTTTACCGAGAAAATGCACGCACGAGTTGGTCCTGTCGTTGCTAGTGCTATGGAAGTGGCAGAAGCAATGATACCTGTTTTAGAGGAAAGCATCAGACACTTAGAGGATCCGTGTTTTCAAGCATTAGAATCAACGATGAATCAGAAGCGAGCAGCACTGGTGGCAAGGCTGCGGAATTTACAAGAGAAGGCCCAGGATGGTACGGGGGAGGTGCTAGAACCTGCCGTGGCACACGAAGTCAAAGCAGCCGTCCTAGACGTACTAGAGAGTCTGGCAGATAATAGACACCGAACAGAAGCAGACAAGTTGGCGGACCGAATGGAGGAATTACTAAAACACCTCCTGGAATCAGTTAACGAAGTAAGAACTCGGGCAGACGAGCTGGTTGACAAGTGTAGGCGAGGTGCCGAAGCCGCAGACATGGAATCTTTTTCTATGTTTATGAAGACAGCGGAACAAACGAAAACTGTTGCGCTTGCGAACTTTCTCGATGCTGGACAAACCATGGAAAAGATACAACAGCACATGGCACTGCAATGCGACTACACTCGGGTTCATCACCGTGTGGCCGAAGAGTATCTCGCGATCAAAGGAGTCGGTGCTATTTTAGATGGCACCGCTGAAAAAGATGAACAGTTCCCTTCAACCGAAGAGCTCCTTGAGGTAGTGCACAACGGCACACCCGGGCAGTTACTGGACATACAAGGAAAAGCAGATCAACTTTTAAATACTCTAAGAGATGTGGAGGGTCTGGTCGCTCGCGAGCAAGGCAAACTGCAACAGGCTGTAGCGCAGGTGGTTCCTCTGTATCTTGAACACTTAAAGCAGACGACTGACAATTTGGTCGCAGAAGAACAACTTCTCAGAGACCAGCTGAATGCACTTGTACGGATCGCGGCCAACGTCTTGAACAAACTGCATGGGAGGAAACTGTTAGCGCCTTCAGGTACGTCTAGCCATTGGAGGGCTCCGTGCACTGTTTAGGGTGTTCGAGTCTAAATCCCCCGTGCTTCTACATGAACAGTCTTTTCTGCGTCTACTTGCACTCTAATGCGTGTGCCCGTGTGCACCTGAGCTGAGTAGGTCTTCGCGATATATATCTGCCCATCGGCGTTTGACAGGGGGGTGTAAGAGGTCGGTGATGTTTCACCTTATGCACTAGCTGCGACATCTTTATCCGTGTAACCCTGAAGGGCCTGCAGGTGAAAACTACCAGATACCTTGTGCCGCATGACTTTCAGTTTTCACGCCAGAGTGTTGTCCTGTAGTGTAATGTCCAGCCCGCCACCATGCGTTCGTTCCCTTCTAGCTAGTCGTCACTTAAATGTGTGCCCACCCAGATACATGAAACTTCATGTTCTCGTTTTCTAGAGTAACATTGACCGGTGCAGGACCTGGACGACAGTATATTATGGAGCCATATAGACTTTTGCGCATCTGTAAGAAGCACCCGTCTTCTAGTTTTGTTCGCCGGTACCAGTTATGTAGACGTAGTGCGCGGACGAGTTATCTGTAGTCTTGTACGTTTAAATTTGTTTCCCTCAGGATGGTTGCACCGCCCGTGCATTGTTGTGCGTGTGGTTCTGAAATACGCGTTGTTCCTGCAGGAGTTCCTGGCGATGTTGGTTTGCCAAACGAGGGACGGATGTCTGCTTCTCAGCTTTTGCGGGAAGCAAACGCGAGGCATGAAGCATTCAAAAAGGCACTTAGAGGACTCTCGTCTAAGGTTGAAGCAGTTCTTTCTCAGATTGGCGAAGTTCTGTTGCTCGTGCAGAAAGGTGCGACTTCAAAGAAATCTACGTCTCTGCCAGCGAGGCGTCTGTCAGACGCGGCCACCTTAGAGGCTGCTGCGCCCATTCTTGTTCAGTTGACAGATCAGATGTATCAGTTGCAGAAACGTATTTCCCAAATGAGTGATACAGCAGATAAATGGGTCAAAGAAGCCGCTTCCGGCGTAAGATTTGGAGCGAGGTCGAGTAATAAAAGAAATTCAGAGTATCTTGGCCTCGCGCTGGGTGTAGGACTGCCGCTGGCGCTGTTGGCCGTGGGAGGATGCGCATATTATCACTACAGGCGCAGGAAAAGGAAGTGTGCATCGGACCTGACAACATCAGGAAGTGGGTCGGAGTTACAGAGCAGTGCTCGAACTGATGGCGTATCTGGAGAATTTCAAGTGTCCCGATACGACTTTGTAGAGCCTGACGGTACTTTTGCGGCAATCGAGCCAGCTGAACTCAGGGGTTTAAGGACTTTAACAAGTCTTGATACCCCGGATGCAGGAATTCCAGACACCACGCAGAGGCAATACATGGTCGACGAACATCACGTTGTCGCGACGCAGATGAAAGAGGAAGCTATGAAGAACGAACACCAGTTTGAACATGTCACTCTCTAGGAGGACGCCGAAGACTCACCACCTAGTACTTTGCACTTCTCAGCCACACCTGGAGACATCGGGACTGATATAATCGTGTGTAGGGCGGTGGAGCAGAAGTGCAAGGGCAGAGTGGCTGGTATGCGTGTGTTCTGGTGCGTGTGGTCGTTCGTGTTGTGGCTATCTCTGATGTGGCAGATATATGTTGACAGAATCTGGATAGTGTTTTGTATATTTTTCCGGCGTGTGCGTCTCTGCATCTATACACATCGACAGACTCGCGCTTGAAGCGTTACAGCGATCGTAGGCCATAGCTGTGTGCCGTCTGCATGACCATGGCGTTCAGGGGAATCCCACGCACATTCGCGCAAACGAGTACTCAGTTAATCTTGTTTACGGGAGTCTGTTCAGTGCGAATTTGGTGGAAAATATTGGCGGGATTTGTTTAGACAGTTTTCCTGCTGGATGGTGATCCTGAGTATAGTTTTTAAGTGAAAGGTGTGCGTCTAGATTTTTTCGTTTTCATACGGAAGGTCCGGATGTCCCTCTGCTATTCTTCAGCACCACGTGCCTTCCGCTTGTGGCAGATGGTGTCCACTGGAATAGAATGTAGGCCTGTGGACGGTGTTTAAAATGTGTCCGCGTTGGCATATGGCTTCCGGGAGATAATGACATACACTCAAAGCAGGGGCACAAGCGCCTTCTATTTGATCGATGTCGCCGATGGATTTAGGACTATTTATCCTGCAAACTTAGCATTGGTAGATCATTGATGGCTTTGGCGTAGTTTTTTCCCGCACATGTGCAACGTGCGCCGACGGATAAGCCGTGCGTTTCTGTGTGATGTCCGTTTTAGAAAAAAAGAGATTTTTCTGCGGGTATGTACATATAGAATTTAACGTGTGCAGCACTCTTTGAAATGTAGACCTGCGCGTACATGTGCGTATTTTGATTCAGAGGGAGGGGCGACTTGAAAATGAACGTGAGTGTTCAATTGTGTGTTCGAGCAGTGGCCAGCTGCACCGACGTGTGGACCTGTACGCGCCCTACCAGGCTCCTTCATGCTGTGTTCTACTGCGGGCAGCGGGGTAGAATCAGGTTTTCCAACTGGAACAGTGCTACGGAATTAGTGTTATGCGAAGCATTCGGTATTGTGTTTCCAGGGCTGTCTTCCGGTGCAGGGACAGGATGAGGTGAAAAGTGAGGAGACACAACACTATTAAACGGAGCAGTAACACTTTACCGCTTGTGCAGTAGAAATCTGTGAAGAGAGGTGCCGCGTTCCACTGACTTTCCTCCATGTTGTACAATCCACTTGTAGCCCCTTTGGGAGTGAAACCATTTATTTATGCAGTGCTTTATGCAGAGGGAAGTTTCTTCCTGTCGGTGATTTGTTGAAGAGCATTAGATTGCGTCCGTTCTGGAAACGGGTGTGCAATACACGTGTGTACTATCACCCATGTAGGTACGCGTCTAACGTGCGTGGGTAGGGGAGTTCTACACCGATGACACCGTATTACATTTTTCAGTGTTATTATTACGAGCAACCTACGCTCGTGTGCGTACCCGTATGAAGCGTTCGGTTGCTTGTTTGTGGCTTTGGAGAAGACTTCATACAAGGAAACAAAGCGCAACAACATTTACATATCAAATCTGTGGAGAAACAGTATATACTTTCAAAAGTCGCACGCCTTATTGTAGAAATCTGATTCTGGATGAGTCGGTCAACACCGGCTGGTTCCGTGCGCTTCAGTTCGAGTTACGCCAGTCCTACGGATAGCTTCCCCGTAATTCTAACAAAACGTGCCATACCCAGTCCACTTGTTAACGGCGACACAAGTCACGTGTTTCCACAAGGGAGCCGTGGGACGGCGTATGCCGTGCAAACACACAAAGCAGGAATTTGTATCAATGGAGTGGCCGATGGACGGGATGCGAGGAAGCGCCCGGCGACAATAGCCGCGCCAAAACTTACCACCTGAGTGATACGCAATCTGTAGCGTCCGCAGAAATATGATACTTCACTGAATAACCACGGGAAGGATGACTGCATTTGCATAGGGAGGGATGACACTTGCATAGAGTTATGTCGTCTGGACACTTGTTACGTTGCAAAGGCAGGACCTGCTCCCCACACGTGTACAAACACACCACCGTGTACACACACGCTCGTACTATATCTCCTTTTATGTACCTGCACTTGGATGCGCACTGCCTGTACCACATACGCAGATCAAGTGTGTGTGTACTTAATGGATTATACATCGTTCGCTTGTGTGCGTGAGTGTACGCGTATACGGCTATCCTGACCGAGTGGACGAGGTAACATGTGCATTTGTACACACACAGCCAAGCAACTGTAGGACTCATCAGTGTACGTGCAGCAGTGTCAGGCTGTGGCACACACGTTGTACAGGTTCATCTAAGTGGACGTTCCGGCTACGTGTGCGCTCACCTAGGTGTTCCCCTACTTACCAGCTTTAACAAGATAATTTTCTTTTCGAGGAATGCGTTTACACGTGTATATGAGTGCCCTGCGTGTACGTCTCTTGGTGTAAGTATATTTTAAGTCCAATTCATCAGCTTAAACACTATCGGTTTACGCTTGCACACTACTGCACGTGGCACAGCTTAAACGTCTGAAAAGTCAGATGCACAGAAAATAGGATGAATTTCAGGGTTTAGGCGGCTTGCAGCTGTCAGTCGCAACATATTTGTGTGCAAGAAATCCGTCTCAGTGGAGGTAATTTTTGCGCGCGTTGAAGTACTTTGGAAGTAAATGCAAGTCACATATAAGCGTTGAGTTGTCCTACTTGGAGACCCGTATGCCTGCACCTTACGCGCATTAAATATTTAAACAATGCGCGAGGCAGATAGTAAAAATTTTACGCTGTCCATGCACGTATCTTATATCGCGTGGGCGCAACATATGTGGTGAATATCAATGCTACATGTACACTCGATAGTAAAAATTTTACGCTGTCCATGCACGTATCTTATATCGCGTGGGCGCAACATATGTGGTGAATATCAATGCTACATGTACACTCGATTGGCATATGTGTACTAAACTGGCACCACACATGCGTCCTACTGCTCAAGGCTGACACGCTACGGCACAAGCGAATCGTTTTCAGGCAGAGGATGACCTGCTTGTGGATGCACGGTATTTTTCCCAGAGGCAGACGCACAGCAAGGTCTCCCAGCGACGTAAGTATACTCACCTAGTTAGGTATCTAGCTGTACAGGTAAGCTTCAGTAACTGTTTTTTTCTGAACCTAAGTGCATGTACGTGTACGTTTGTACTTTAAATGCAGATGTGCAGCTCTGGTTTCGAGCCGAAATACCGACACATACGGTATCGATGCCCACACAGAATTCTGGCCGACCAGTCTCACTGCAGCTTGCTGATCTCCTCCTTACTGAATAGGGAGGATGTAACTTGCCGCTCGGGAATTGTTGCAGCGTTGGTGCTCGAGGGTGTACTGTTTGTCCTCATGAAAGCACGAAGTAAACGAAGGATGCGTCGCAGGACGCACGTGTGCTGCGTATCCGGCCAGAGGCGGCCACGTGCGCAGTCTTAGGGAAATATAACATAGTGTACTTCCCCCCCCCATACGCACGCGCAGCACTAGACTGCTTTGTGTTCACTACATATCAGAGCCTGTCTCTCTGTACAAGAGGGCGTACAATAAAGCAGACATTTCTTCAGATACGTTTACCTGTAAGGAAACGTGATTGGATACCATTCACCAAAATTAGTCACTGCTCCAGGTTGAAAGCCTCGGAAATCATAAGCCCTCGCCCACGGTTCAATGCGCCCCCTAGAGGGCCCGAATCGCAGCAGAACGTCTGCGTATGTCGCTTGGAGCGTGCGTAGAGAAGACTCGGATGGAGAACCACTGACTGGCGACTTGAGTTTGAATAAACTGTCCTGATTGTCCAGTTCTGCAACGTCCTTGTCAAGCGAAACTTCTCGCGTGCTCTCAGAGACAGACGGACATACACCAGAGCATGGCTGAGATGCTCGGGTGGAGGAAGTCAAACCGTGAGAGTTGTTTGGGTTGTGTAGGCTCTGCAGTTCGTTAAGTGGCATTAATCCTTCCAATTTGTCAGAGGCCGGCTCAAACACACTTCCCCTCTGTATCGCTGTGTTTCGCCTCCCCTCGTTTTTGTGTGCAACGGTCAAAGCAGGACTGCTCTTTCCACCACGGAAGGGAGCATCCACTGCCTCCCTGGGAACCTTGTTCTCCTTACATGTGTGTGCGCAATAATAGCCTTCAGACTCCTCGTCACTGTGCAGTGTGTGCCTGTGGCCAGCCGACTCAACGTCTGCCACGATGCCACCTTCAATTTGCAGCGTACTTTCCTGGAGCGTGGCACTGTTGCATCCTTTGTGTGGCATGTGCGCTGCTGTTTGCGTGCCTTGCTGAGAAGCAACCTGAATTGTTGCATGTGTGTCGTTCGAACAGTGACATTTCTCTCCACACAGTCGTTCAAGTAGGACGTGCTTATCCGTGTGATGGCGCCCAGTAATCCGAAGCTCATTTGGACTCAGTCTGGGAGGACTCGACTGTTTTGCCTGTAGTCCGGTACGTGGGTTCCCAAAGAAAATCCTCCCTGCAACAAGCATTTAAAAACATTGACGGATATCTCAGAGCCGGAATACCTGCTGAAGTTGCACAAAAGCGGATTAAAATCTTCGTGTGACAATTACGTTTACGATCTGTATAGTGGTATCCTCGAAGCGCCAGTGCACAATTCTGCAGGCATGGACTTTACAACGCGTCTTAGCGTTTCCTCAAAAGTGATAAAAAAATGGTACGCTCACGGAAACCTCAAAGGACTACACCTACGTCTTCCTGCGTAGATGTGTACGATTTAGTATATCTGTAATACGAGACCACGCATAGCTTCAATCGTGAGCTCCAACGAATACCTAGAGTGTCCTGTCATTCAAATGCCTGCATACGGGCCACGTGGTTTGCGTTAACGTAATTGACAGCAATGAACCTATTGACACGTCATCAAATTATGAACATATGAAGACGTAACGCTGCACGCGTGTCCGTACGACAAGCCTTGTGTTGTGGTAGAGACCCTTACTGACTTACCGTTGTACGTAAAAGCGTATCGTCAGTACTGATAGACACGTATATTGGACCTGGTTGTCCACTAGCATCTTCGCAACGCTACGCACACTGCCCCTGTTTGAAGGAGTCAATTCCTCTCTGTTTAATCCAGCTTCACTTAAGGCGTGCAGGCTCCTACGTTGGTAACAGTAGCAAGTTTAGTTTTCTGCGGTGATTTGCCCTTCAAACAGAGCCCACCTTCACTGGATATGTGTTGGCTAAAATTTTCGCAAGACACGCGATGTTGCGCGGACATAACCGAGAAGAACAGCAGAGCGCCCGTATATGGACTGCCCCTATTCTTTGGACTTTCACGATCAGTTCATTTTTATATGCGTGTACTTTTACGTACATGCATCATCCCTGTGGAGTCGCTACCGCTCGTGTGTGTTCGGCGTTCTCCTTCTATGCATGCACAACCTTTTGGACCAGAGGTCGTTGTACAGCGCAGTCGCTGCCGCAAACGGAAGCACACCCTTTCAAAAATCTTCCTAAATGGATAACAGGATAGTGTAGCACACGAAATAAAGTGCTGAAGGTCCTCGTTAACCTTAACTGGAGAATCGTCAGTGTCCTTGTTTCACGTAGAGATTGTCTGCACATTCACACCCCTCCCTAGGCTGAAACTACACAAGGGTTCGTACCTATTTTTATCCCAGCTTGTCGTGCGGACGTGGGTACAGTTTTAGGAGTTTTAAGATCTGTAATCAATGCATTTTAAGTCATACGGGTTGTGTGGCATTCGCCCCTCGGCATTGACTCGGGACGGTGGGGGACTACAGCCCAGCACACGGTAGGACACTGCACTTGTTGACGGCCGACAGCAGCATACTGGAGTTTACTGAAAACACATACAGTTGAGCGTGTGTGTTTGTGTTACCTTGGTCTGCGATCGTGAACAAAATCCTCTGTCTGCGTTATGCTTGTGGCGTCTCCCACGTGAGAGGTTAACAGAAAATGTGGGCATCGTGCATCCTTTTGCAGAGACTTTACCGGTAGGGAGTCTAGTAGGTAAGGCACTTGTTAACTGCACACGCATTGCTCCAATATATTCATTTGTACGGTGCTGTACACCGTGTTGGGTACGATGCTGAGCAGCTCCTGGAGCTGCTCCTACAGCTGTTCGGTCAGGGGAAATATCACGGCTGCTGCTGCTGCCTGGGATTGTGAGCGCCCCGAATAACGCAATTCTGTAGCTCGTTGAAGACGTTCATAAACGCGTGAACGAACGAGCGCGAGTAATTATTTGTATCCTTATGCGTGTGCCAAAATAAGACGACTGGCACTTGTGCTTAGTGAATCTTTCTAATAGAGAGAAACAGTACCATCTCATGCAGGGATCGTTTCGAGATTCACTGTACTTCAAACACATCCTGCCATCGCAGGAGCGTCCTCCTATACGCCGTAGAGTCTAGAATTAAAGCAGCCTCGTTTGGCTTATTGTTTTTCTACGCCTTCCTGTAGAGTGTAGCACTTACTCGGCACAGAATTCGTGAACAACTTTTTACCTGGCAAGGAATCCTGCAGACGAGGAGTCACTGTGTTGTGGAGGGAAACCAAAGGACTTTCCAGTGGTTCCGCTATGCAGGGTAACGCCACTAGCGTCATTAAAGCTGCTGTGTAGAGTAGTAGGACCATTTTGTATTGTGTGCGAACTCCAGGGCAGTTGTCTTCGTACGGCGTCTCGCCTTCTTAAAAAGACTCGCTGGGTAGGCCGTGCTTTTCTGGGAGGACAAAGAACTGAAGGGGACTAGACGAGGACACAGTGCACGGCTGCAGCTTGACAACGTCACATGCGTTCGATCTTATTTGCCTTGGAAGAAAAAGGCGAAAAGACGTACGTCTATAGTACTCGCAAAAAAAGTCCTACGTACGCAGGTTCACACAAGTACTTGCCTACACACGAATACTCGTGGAAACGTATTGATGTTAGCTTGAAAGCTCGTTGCACTAATTTGTACACTTTGGCACGAGAAAACATGCATGTAAACGGCAACGCCGACTGTACTCTCATAAGCGTACAGACAGGTGACTTCGTAGAGGAAGCAAGAGCACACATTTCTCAATCGGGAAAAGTCGATATCTCCCTCACACAAGCACATCGGAGCCCTAATACTAACGCTCATGTTCGCATGTCAAATTGGTCTGTCACGTATTTTTGTGTGTCAGTGCTATCCGGTATTCTTGTTGATCAATGTTCATCTATGGTAACTCTTTTGTTAACTTATACATACTCGAGGACATAATTGTTCTAGATGGTCTCTCCGTATGTGTCGACTAAACTGACCAATCAGTATGGAAATGGGCTTTTTCCCATTGTTCGCAAAAGTAGTGCCCTACGTTAGTGGCCACGCCATTTGATCCGAACAAACCAGATGAAGAATTCAAGTAAACGAGGCAAAACAACGTATCGGCTAATCGAGTACAAAGTCGGCCACCGCAGTATTCCATCCGTAAAACTCTCAGAATGCAATTCCACAGGTAAATAGTGTCATACGTTGTTTGAAATGTACCATCAACTAGAATAAGCCTACGTGCAATCTTGGCTTCTGAGCGAGCGTAGCGCGCAGTGCCTGTTCTCTCAATTTCGCTTCGGTTCTCGCAGTTGATGAGCACGACTACTTCTCGCTTTACGTTTTAAGACAATTGCAGCGTCTTGTTGGTTGTAGGAGGCTGCTGAGAACGAGTACTACTGTTGGTGTCCAGTCGTCTGAGGGTCTACTAACAGCTGCTGGCGTCCTGTCCTCAGGGGCGTATTCGCGTGTCCATCTACAAAGTGGAGCGAAGCCAAAACTATTATTTAAAATTATCGCAGAAGCGGCCACGTAGGCCGCTGGGGAAAAAGGTGGCTTCCTTAACTGTTTTGAGCTATACTGTGCAAAAGCTGGTGAAGCACACATGCATTCAAACAGGCACTGACGAGTTTGCTGGCAAAAACTCGTTCCAAAGCAGGTGAGCTCACCATAGAGAAGCCTGCAGAATAAGAGGTAAAGAGAGATGCTTACTCCTGTGTGATACTGATTTTTGTATGCATATTACACTTCTATATGCATATAAGCAAAAGAGCGTGTACTGCTGCTTCTGCTCACTGTTGACTACACTTGAAAAGAGCTCTATAAATGAACAATTTAAAAAAGATTTCCATATACGCACACTGCCTGCCGCTTCCACAGGAGCACCCAGGCGGCGCCCTGTCGGAGGCGGCATCCCGTCCGCATGCATAACATACGTTGATGTGGACTACGTGCCTGTGTAATTTAATGGTCTTTTAATCCAGAGTACCCCATTATCACAGCACTGTGCCTTTTCAGCGCGGCATGCCGTACCTATTGTCTACACAGAATTCGTGAGAGCAGCTCCTTCCTACCCACTCGAAGCCGTCGTTGGATTCTTACCCACCTGCCTGACCCAGTCTATCTCTATTCTTCGTGTTGAACACCATAACTCCACGTTCGCGGGGTTATCGACAGTAATGTGTCTGTAGATGGACGCCTAACGACTTCCGAATATTACGCAGAATGTAAGTCGTAAGGATCGGCTTTAACGTGCACGCCGTAAGCGTAAAAACCATTACGTTCAGGGTGCGGCCGACAACGCTAGTGTGCTTTTCTATCGCTAAACACCCTTCGTACATACTGAGTGCATTGTGTTCGCTCATCCTGTTTACCCAGTGCGTGTAAGAGGAAGAACCACTTTGTCGGTGCTGTATCACGGGACTATGACGTGCATTTGTAAGTGCACAGCGTGATCAACAGCAGTCGGCGTTCAGCTTAAAGAGGGTCGCTTATAGACTACGTGTCGCTTTTCTGGCTTCACCTGGGGAGGTTTTGTCCTGATGCGCTTCCAGTCTCACGAACGCCAAGCCATCAAAAAAAACAGACATCCGCTGGAGGTATCGCTATCTTCATACGGTAAGAGTGTGTACTTGTGAGCATCTCCTAATGAGTTTGTGTATCCGTAAACATATATTACCTACGCAGACATTTTCGCTCAAATGGGCTTAGACGTTCCAGTAGACTAAGTATTCACAACTATGTCACCCGCAGCCACTGCGTGCAGGTGTGTACGTAGAGTGGCTCCTAGTCAAAGTTCAGTGCGCACACGACACGATAAGACGTAGTATACACAAACATTCTGTAGTACACGCCAGAGACACTTCTGAGTGTTCGACGCCTTCACGAGGGAGGATGCTCCAACGTCACGTATATGTTGACACTGGGTTGCTGGTGTTCAGACGTTTTGCAGCGTGGGCTTACGGAACTTCGTGGCAGTAACCCCACAAAATTGTAGAAGCTCAGTCTAGAAACCGTTGGCGTGCTCCTTCACGTAAAGTATGTTGCGAAGGAGTGAGCGAGCTGAGTGTGCAGTGATTTTTGCCAGGACGAAACCACCCGCCGAAGTACTCTTGAGTGCCTACGACATCCCTACGTATGCTACTCTTTTTCTCCTTGCATTTGCACATAAAATTTACATAAGTTAATATGGGGCGTGCCATCTTTGCACGCGCGAGACGCCATTGTCCGACTGTGCACTGCAGCAGATACGACGGAAGTTATCTGTCGTTTAATCCGCCAGTCCGCCTCACGCAGATTCAGTCGTTACCCAGGTCGTGCACAAGAGTTGCAGGCATATAAAGCCTGTGCCAGAGTGGTCCTTACCTCGTTAAGTAAAAAAACAGTTCTTTTCGCATCTTCTACGCAGAAGACTGCGGGCGCAAACAGAGACGACACAACTTACGTTAGGGCAAAAGTAGGCTAGTGAGCACGAAATACACGAAATTTCAAAGATTGATAGCCGAGAAGCTAGCTTGCGACTACATTGTCGACGCCCATCTGCTGGCCGTTTCAGACGCGTGCAATGCACCAGATTCCACGAATAAAACTGCAGGTAAAAACGGGTAAACTTTCCAACGTGTGCTGTGTGCAGCACACATTGTCTCTCCAATGAAAGACGAACCATCAGCAGAATACCAGCTACAAAGCGACACAGGAGAACAGAAGCAACTAATGCAGTTCTTTGACCCGCCTTTGTCGCTTTGAATTCTCTAGCGTGTGACACAACTTGCGAAGGTTGCGATTTGATTTGGGGGGTCGTACACCCTCGGAAAATGGCACAAATTCGCCTCAAAAAGTGCAGGTGGTGGCAAACGGTGCCGCACTGCAACTTACCCAAAACAAAATTGCCCTACTTCGCCGGATGGACACACTGAGGGTGCGAAACATGCGGAAATTTATCATATGGAACACGGAAAATGAAGCGGAAACTTGCCACTGGATTGAAACCGAGTCGAATAAGTAAGCCACTTGTCACTCGAAAAGCTAAAACTTCTGAGAAGCGGATACAAGCAGCTGCGCAGTTTACCGTCGGGAAAAGTAATTTACCGTCGACGGCGTTCTCATGGCCGACACGCCACTTTCTCTCGTACTATACGGCGACCGAAACACTAGAGCGCTATGGCGGCGGTTCTGCGCAGTACGTGGCACAGAACGATTTGAATGCAGAAAAAGCGCTTCTGCCCCAAAACTGGAGTTCATGCTCTCGAGTATACTTACGTGTACACATAGACTTAGCTACTTGTGTAGCTAAAGGCTGGGAGCAAATGCGTGGCGACTGTCGTACCTCCACGGATAGTAAGTATATATATGTACACACTTTGTACACATTTATAGGGCCTGCTCGCCAGTGAGAGAAGTGACCGTGTTGCAACAGCGGGCTCAAGCACGCAGCAAAGCGTGAGCTTCTCTCCTAGCGCCGCGGCACGACACCCACGCCATGGGACTATTTTGCGTGGCATTGATTCGCACAGATGTCGATGTCGCATACACACACACACATACTCATACACTCACAAACGCCTACATACAGAAGGACTTATCCGCCTCTGTGGCTTATCGCCCCAAAGTCCACGCGCCATGGACTTGTAAGAACAACCCCTACCATTCGACTGCTACAGCGACTACGACAGTTGCGACCACTCCTTCCACGAGAACTTCAATACTCCTACGCAGAACATCACTACAGCTACTACTACAAATGTCGGTGACAAACAACACTCCTCCTTACACGCGTGCTTCCAGTGTACACTGGCAACACCGCCGATATCGGTACTGGCTACTTCGCCTGCCCTCCCTCCTGCTTTTGGTTCTGTGCATACTTGAGAAACTGATGCTATGAAGTGCAGCTACTAAAAGCCAAGAGTTGCGCAGAAACTACTAGAGACCCGGCCGCGATGTTGCAACGAAATGCTGAAATAGCTACAGCCACCTCCTTGTAGTGCTTTGGCCTGCTGGCGTTATCTTGCCTTTGAGCGCCTGCTTCTGCATATATCGACGTTTTCGATTGGTAAAGCCTTTCTCCTGCAGGTGTAAGAAAAACGCCAGAAAATGTGCCTTTTCCAATGAATGCCGGAAAACTACTCCACGGCAACTGCACTCCCCAGCGTCTACGTCAGCGCAGTCGTTAAGACGACTCTTGTTGTTCGACTGCGGTTGCTTAGCCGTATGGAATGGATATGCCCACGACGCAGAGAACGGAGGACGGGCCTCCACCGTCTGCAAGTCACCCAGCTATCACCCCGTAAAGCGAAGCTCCCTGCAGAACGGCGGTATCCTCCACCCCGCAGGTGCACCCGTATCAACAAAGGAGCACCTCGACAAAGACACAGACACGTGCCCACGCATGCTTCTGCACACGATTATATATTCGCATACACCTTTATGTAGACCTCCGTATGTACAAACGGAACAGCCCCGACACAGAACGCACGGATGACTCTGCTATGTTGACCCCTTCAGTCGCCGGAGAACATCACTTCTTTTGAGTGCCGCGGTAATTGCTGGTTTCCTTAAAATCGTGTATGTGCATATATACACCAGCGGATCTAGGTACACGCAGGTGCGCGGACGTACGTGGCGTATTTAAAAACATACGTATTATATGCTCTCTCCGACGCCTGCCACATCCATTATTACTCACAAAAAGCAATATTTTCATGATACTGACCTGCTGCAACGTCATTTGGTGTTGCCCCTGCTGCTTTCGATTCAGCCCGAAGTCGCTTCCTCCGTCCTTCAGCAACTGAAGCAACGCGTCGTCCTGCGTGCTGGCGAAGATTTCTCGGAGAAAGGCTTCATCGGTTTGCTCTCCAGGCGACGGCGTCGTCTCCTCCGTCGCCCCACAGACTGCGCTGCACACCGTCTCTCCATGCGTTGATACTGGCGCTACTACAGAGAGAGAAACAGCACCACTGTCATCGGCTATTTCGCTCCTCACGTAGTCACCTGGACCGCATGCACTACTTCTCCCCTCGTTCCGCTGCACACAGTGAAACTCCTTTCTGCGAGTTCGTTCACCGTCCACACCTCTCACGCCTTCTTCTTCTTCTCCTGCCTCTCCTTTTCGCGAAATACCATCTGTTCCACTGTCCGTCGCTGCTGCGCCTACTTCCGGAGGAGCATCTTCTCGTCTGTGTCTCGTCGCCCCTTTCGGCCACACTGCTGTTCCTCCTGTCGCGGCTGCTCCGTGCTGCCATCCTCCTGCTGCGCACTCCGCTTTGGCTGCTGTTTCTTCTTGTCGTTTCGGCATTTCCTCTTCAGATGAGTCTGCTGCCCTCTGGGGTACTAAAGCACTGCCCAAGGCTTCGTTCTTTCCCCTTTTCTCTCCTTCTATCTGTTCGTTTTCGAATCCGGCGCATTTCTCGACACCGCCAGCGTCTCCACGGCGACCTTGGTTCTGCTTGAAGATTATGCTGCACGACGCACTTGCAAGAATGTTCTGTAGCTGCTGCTTCTGCTGCTGCGCTCTCTCCAGTGGCGTTTCCGCACTCGGCCCGTGTTGCTGCTGCGGCTCTGTCTCTCCTGCACGTCCTTGCTGGTGCCGATGCTGCTGGAGTGCGTGTGCGGTCCGCACTTGCTGTTGCTCTGCGTCTTCTGCTTCAAGAACGGTGCCGCTTGCTCGGCCAGCGTAGACGCGTCCGTCCGGACCTCTGCATGCAACGAGACGTCCCACTCTATAATCGGCCAGCACCAGCGCAGCGGCACGATACAAATCAAGCTGACCGCCCCTGCCGCCTGCTCTAAATTTCCTCTGCGTCGCCACAGCCTCTAGAAATGTCGCTGCCTGCAGGCCCTGCTGCACGCCTCTTCGCTCACCCGTCCACAGAAGATCCTGCTGCTGCCTGCTCTGCATGCATCGGGCATCTGCTGCTGTCACTGCTGTACGCAGGCCCGCTGATTCGACGCTCGGTCGCGCTCCTGCTGCTGAAACACGCAAATTTCCCTGAGGGTCAACAAGCGATGCCACGGATGCGACAACGACTCTTCCCGGTTGCTCTGCTAAAAACGCAGCAGCAGGAGCCGCACCCGGATCGGAACCAGAGGCAGCAGCAGGACTCGCAAGCAGTGCTCTCTGCTGTTGACTGCTGTGTGGCACAGCATGCTGTTGTAGACGCTGCAGCTCGCCCGCAGTCGCGTCAGCGTGCGGGACAAGGCCATATCGGGACAGCAGCTCGAGCGGAGGAACGCGATCGCACACCACTTGCACGGATGCCAGGTAGTTCGACCTGACACAAAGAAGCAACGAAAGGCATAAGAATGCTACTGCGTTACTATCAGGGCTGCTACAAACATCCAGATATGTGTCCCTTATTCACGTCAAGGAATACCAGAAGCTTAGTTTTACGAACATGCTGCCGCTGACAAAGTGCTTCGCATTTACCTAAGCGTCTACACAAGAACACAGACATACATATATATACATATATGTGTACACACATATACGCATGTGCGTGTCCTATTACGTACACTTGTGGAAGGGTTGAAATGGCGACAATCCACAAGCAGGCATAGAACGGAACCTCATCATGCAATGTGTGCTAGTGAAAGCGCGGTGACGTACCGGTGTAGCGGGGACCGCAAAAAAGAGAAAAGCGTTTTTTACGCGCGCACGAAGGGCACGTCAGCCGCTGCAGTGCTACGCCGTGACGACGCGGCTTACAGCAGGCAACCATGCGACGAGACACACGTTCGTACCCATGAGAAAAAAGCAGTGGCGTGTTCCCTCCTCCACAACCAGGTGTACAAATCGCTCCCCCCTCCGCTGATCTCTGCCGCTGCGGGGCGTCCCGACATAGGACCACCGCCAAAGTACACAAACAGAAGACATATTTCACCGTGTACAGCCCCCGCTGCATGCCGTGCTGCTGGCGACGCTGCTGCTGTGTTCCTCGTACGTGTGTGTACACACACGCACCATAAAGATCCGCCGTCTGCGTGTACTTCTCTGTGTGTGTGTGTGTGTGGATGACTCTGGCAGGCGCACGCTGCGTCGAACGAAAGAAACACCGCGCAAAGGATGAAGAAACAAGCAAACAGCTGCGACGGCATGAGAAGTGGCAAAAGGGGATTGACCAGACAATGCCCCCACCTGCGCAGACGCGCTCAACGGACCCAGCGTCTATGTGTGCGTGTGTGTATGTGTGTATAAATGTCCGCGTACCCCATGGTATCCAGCGGCAGGACTCCATTAGCGACGAGGTGGTGCTTCGAGGTCACACAGCGAGGAAATACCAGCCCTGACAAATGACGCGCAGACGAAGAGGACCGAAGAGATGTGTGCGTTCAATCCCACGGCGTAACATCAACAGACACGCGACACTCGCGCAGACGTGCGTTTCTTTACACAACAGATGCATGCGTGAAAGCACACGCATTCCCTGATGACCAGAGAGACCCACGTACAGAAAGTGCGTCACTGCTTGGTCTCCAAATTAATAACTACATATTTAGACGATGTCCGGGAACGTGCTCATGATGTACAAGTGTAATGTGTGTTTAAGTGTGAAGTCTCGAGACGTCACACCTCGCGTACACCTGGCAAGGCAAACGGCATGCAATTTTCGCGCGCTTTATCCGCTTCTGGCTCTTTTTAGAAAAGGACGGCGGCTGAGGCCTGTTCCTGGTGTCACCAGCGGCCGGCCTGCGTCAGGTAGACAAACGCCCGCAGGACGGCTCGCGTGTGTGTGCACACACGCGGTATATCTATTAATATATATATGTGTGTATTATATACACGGGTGCGCCCGCGCTACCAGAAGTCCGCCAAGCACGTGTATGTTTCCATGTACATACACCGCGGACCGCACAGCGGAGTCCCTGTAGTGAGCGCCAGTGGTCCTTAATTCCGCCGGTGCGTGTTTAGCGTTGCCTGGTCTACAATCTCTCAAGTGTCTTTTTCCTGTAGGTGTCCCATACAGCATAGCGTAGTCTCAACGCAAAAACCCTATATACGCATGCATATATATCCATATACATATGTCTGCCGTAAGCACTGCGTCGACAAGATTAAGCGTACCCATTTCTCTATGATGAAATGCCCTGTGTGTTTCGAAGTGGAACGAATAATACACACATATATATATATTAATAGATATACCTGGGCAGTCGCAGAGAACAACGCCTGTATCTCCGACCGGCAAAGTCTGCAGATGCTTCGTCTTTCCTGGTTGTTTAGACACCGAAACTCTCTTGCAGCCAAAGAGCGCGTTGATTAGTGAGCTCTTGCCTACGTTGGGAAACCCGATCAGCCCCACTACAAAGGCAGGAGCGGGAGCGCTTTGTCTCAGTGCCTCACGCCTTGTCGACAACAGTGGTGCAGCAGCTGAGAAAGCAGTGTTCTCAGCAGAATTCCCAGCAGCCGCGGCGGTCGTCGCAACAGCACTTCCTGCAGCACCCGCGAAAGCAGGAGGAAGAGGCCCACTTGGCGGAGGACGAGGAGCGGGAGGAGACCGCGCGGGAGCCGCAGCTGAAGGAAGAGGCGCAGCGGCAGCCGCGGTCCCCGGCTTCGCAGTCGCAGGGTCGGCAGCAGCCACGGCAGGCGGGACACCGTTGAGAGGAGAAGTAGTGCTATTTGAAGTCTCTGTAGCACTCACAGTGGCTTGCGTACACGCAGCAGCAGCAGCACAGGCCGCATCTGTCGGTTCTCCCGAGATTCCCCAGTCGCAATGTCCCTTCGTCTCCTTCACCTGCTGCAACGCGGATGGACGCCATCTGTCCTGCTGCTGCTGGTGCTGTCGCTCCAGCGCGTCGTAGAAGTTCTCCACGTACGCACGACGTCGAGACACAAGAAAGGACAGCAAGTCGTCGCTTCCCCATATCCCGGGCTCTCCAGGCGATACACACCTGCTGTTGCTGTAGTCCACCACACACACGCTACTGCCGCTGGTTCTCCTGCTGCGGCTGTTGTCGCTTCTACTGCTGCTGCCGCAGCTGCTCGTTGTGTCACTCATATCACCACCAAGGGTCACTCTGCTGCTGCTGCTCGACGGGTGGGTGGCCGGCCCACTGCTGAGACTGGCCAGAACGCTGTTGCTGCTCCTGCTGCACCTCTTCTCGTCTTCGGCACCTTCGCTGCTGGCGCCTCCACTCGCCCTGCCGGAGGCGCTGCGGCTGCGGCTCCTCCTCTCGCTCGCTTCTCCAGTCGCTGAGGTCGTGCTGCTGTGGTTCGTCTCGTGCGCCAACTGCAGCAACTTGTGCTGCTCCGGCGCCGGTGCGGGCTGCTGCTGTTCGTTTCCTTCCGCACGTTGTTGCGCCTGGGGGGCGCCGTAGAGCTGTTGCCGCTGCTTTTGGGCACAAAGTTCGTTAAGCGCAGAGAAAAAAATGTGCGGCGTTCCTTCTTCGTTCAGAGTCTTGGACCAGGCAGCTCGAACCGCAGCAGGCATGAAGTCGGCTTTGTTGATCACCAGCACCACCTGCAAAGAGACACACAAGCAACCCCACAAGCAGCACCTGTCTCGCTAATAGCACTGCGACCAGCAACTGCGTCTCGACCCACGTCGCTGCATGCGCCCTCTCTCCGCCACATACGTGCACACCCCCCTCGAGCGTGCTCTTCGTGAGCAGGCGCGTATGAGCAGAAGTTGGTGATTGCCGCGCCGCCAAATCGCCTGGGTCGTACAAACAAACAGACTCTTCCGCCCCGCAAGTGTCTGCACGAAACGGTGGCGTCCCTGTCCCGCGTCGTCCTCCACGACCTTCTCTTTCACCTACCCACCTATATACCTCTCTAGCCACCCAATGGCGTGTGCCCACCGCTACCCACCCGCCTTCACATACATGCACACACGCGCGTGTCCACAAAAATACTACTCGCCGAAGCCGTAACGTGGGACAAACACGGCACAGGCGTTCTCTCGTTTCATCTACGGATGGCACTTCGACGCATGACGGCATCACGCGCGCCTGGACGGGCCTACGTAGACGTGCGTCTATACGGGCGTCGACAGCGCCACCAACGAAGACGCGCCGCAGCGCAAGGCTGCAAGTACCTGTACGCATGCGCATGCGCCTTCACACTCTGCTGCTGACGTGCAGTCAAACAGGGGCGATACGCACATATACATACACACACAACTACACACGACGCATGACACCCGTATATATAAATACACGTACGTGCATACGTTCCCATACGGCGAGGAGCCTCAGTGGGCCGCGCAAAGGTATATATACATATATATACATATATATATATACAAACACACGGAGTACACGCGCACAGGCGCACAGACACAAGTATACTTCACTAAATAAGAAGGACTTACTTGTGGCCATTCTGTCCGTCTACGTATACATCTATATGTATATGTATGTATTTCCCAGCGTACATGCGTGACGCAAGTGTTTGTACACGTGTGTGTGGCCCTTGGCTCGACAGGGATGTACCACGTACCCCCTATATATATATATATGTGATTCTTACCTGCTTGCGCAAGTCAAGCTCTTTGGTGAGCCGCTCAAAATCTCTGCTTCTGTAGAAAGCGGGATCTCTTCCGTCGACGACCTGCAGCAGCAAGTGACTTTTTTCGGCGACACGCCAGAGCTGCTTCCACACTTCGAAGTTTCTTTCATACGGGGTGAGCGTGAAGCTGCCTCCGCTGAGTTCTTCAATTTCTGCCAGTTCTCTTCTCCACTGCAGAAACGCTTCCTCTTCTCTCGCATCCCATGCTGCTGCCGCCCCTCCGTCCGTCTGCGCCGCTGCTGCGCCTCCCCAGCGCTGCCCCCGCCGCGGCTGCTGCTCCTGCGGTGCTGTTGCTTCTCGAAGCAATCGCGCATGTGCCTCTGCGCTGCTGCCGCTGCGCTGTGGAATACCGCAGGGTGCCTCCTCGCCTCCTCCGGAGACGCTTTCCCTTCCCCGTTCCCCCGTCACACTCGGACTTGCGTCATCACTCCTGCCGCTGCTGCTCCTGCTGCTTCTGCTGCTGCTCCTGCTGCTTCTGCTGCTGCTCCTGCTGCTTCTGCTGCTACTTCCCTTGCTGCTGGTTCTGCTGCTGCTGCGTGGACTGCTGCACTGGCTGCTGTTTCTGCTGCCTGTCTGACTGCTTTCTCTGCTGCTGGCGCTCTCTTCGCTCGTGCTGCTGCGGGCGCTCGAGCTGCGCCACCTCCCACTGCTGGTGCTGCTGCTGTTGCTCCCAAGGCTGCTGTTACTCGGCCTCCTGCTGTGCAAGCTGCTGCCGCTGCTTCTTCTTTTGCAGCTTGTGCGTCGGCTCCCGCTCGCCCTTCCGCCGACCTCACCACAAGCTGAGTCGTCTCCCGCTCGTGCTCCCGACTGCTTCAGGGCCGTCGCTCCAAAACTGTCGCTGCTACTGCTGTTGCTGCTGCTGCGGTCGTTGTTCGGGTTGCTGCGGCTGCTGCTGCTGCCGACGCCCGCTTCCGGTCTTCTCTTCCCTGCTGCTGCGGCTGCAGCACTGTCGACGCCTTTCCAGCGAACTGCAGCCGCCTTCCGGCGCCTGCGTTCCTCGTTAGCTTTCTTCTGCTGCTTTCCCCACTTGATGCGCTGCCGCTGCTGCTGCTCCCGTATAAACCCCACATTCTGCAGCGTTGCTGCTTCTGCCAAGTTCCCGCTCAACAGCAGTCGCACACATCCACGATTACGCCTTCGCGCCCTCAGTCGCTCTCTTCTCGCTGCTGCTGCTCCTGTGTCTGCAGCTGTCTCTTTTCCTGCTGCTGTTGCGGCACCGCCGTCTTCTGCCACGTTCGTCTCGCCCTCAGCCTCATCCTGCCGCGCGCTCCTCGTCCTGCTGCTGCTGCTGCCTGAGACTCCCGCGCCGCCTCTCTCCGTAGCAGCTATGCCTGGGAACCATGCCAAACGGATAGCGACCGGACGCCGCGGCAGTCGAACTTCCACCCCGCAGTTCTCAAGTTCTGACATTCCGAATTCTCCTCCTCCTGCTGTCCTCTGTGCTGCTCCTGGGGCTTCACATTCTCCACGCATTGTTGCTGTTGCTAAAAAACTCGTAGTTACAGCGACTCCTGTGGACGCAGCTGTCTCCTTTCCTGCCCGCCCCGGTGGTTCCTCTCCTGCGGCACTTGACGCTGCGGCTGGTTCTGCTGCTGTTCTCGACGCTTCCACTACTTCTGCCGCTGCTGCTGCTGTTCCTGCCGAATCGCAGGAAGACGACGTGGAGAATGGAGACGCCGCCGCCGCGGACGAGGTGGAGCGGTCATAAACCGACGCCCCCAGTGTTGCAGTAACAGCAGCAGCCGAGGCACCGACAGCCGGAGGAGCGCAAGGGGATGCTAAAAGTGTAGCAAGGGACAAATGAGAGGCTGATGCAGCGCTGCTGCGGCAGATGAGAGGACGGCCACTGCTGTTGTTGAAGTCCCCTTTTTTATTTGCAGTTGCGAGCAGGCAGCAGCTCTGTTGCAGCGGCAACACAGTCGATATAAATTCTTCTAAATGACTCTGTGCTGTGACAGACTGCAGCTGCCCTGCTGCTCCCCCGCCACCACGGCGCTGCTGCGCTGCAGTCTTTCCCCTGAAGTACTCTACTAATCGGTGTTGCCGGGCAAACAGCAGGCCACCTTCTGCCCGGTGCGGCACTTCTTCATAGGCATGTTGCTGCTGTTGCTGCGCGGACGGGACAGAGAAACTACAAGGCGGTGCTGCAGCAGTTGACGAGGAGGACGTCGAGATGGGCTCTCGTGCCGGCACGCAGACGGAGGTGTCGCTGCTGCTGTCGTTGTGCCTGGTTTCCACGGGAAACGCGGCAGCGACCTGCTGCTGCCGCTGGTCTTCCACCTCTTCTCCCTGCCGGTAATGTAGCTGCTGCAGCTGTTGCTGCTGTTGGTGTTCGTACAGACGCCGGTGCAGCAGCGCACGTCCAAAGGCGCCCTGCGCCGCCCGCCGCTGCTGCTGGCGCTGCTGCGCTTTCTTCTTCGGCATTGCAGCAACCGCACAGAAGCACCGCAGACTGAGGCCGCAGCAGCCGGCGTCCCCGTGGACCTATGGACGTTGCTCCAGCAGCAACAGTCGGAGCAGCAGACGGACCGGATGAGGAGGCGACACAGACAGCAGCACAAGACAAGGTAGAGCACCAGCACCCTCTGCTGCTGCCGTAGTGCATGCGCTACGGGGCACAGAGTTGCTGCCGAAGAAGCAACAGATGCCGCAGGAGAAGCAGAAAACGCAGAAGAACGTTGCGCAGCAAGGATGAGAAAAGAGGACGCAGCTGAACGAACCGAGGCGACAAAGTAGCGGCGACTTTTTACGTGCGCTCTGTTGCAACAAAATCGGCAACTACCCCAATAAAACCAACCGCAGAAGCAGAAGCGGCGGAAAACATCGACGAGATCCGCATACGCGGCAGCAGCAGCATCTGCGGTAAACGGGAAACTGCAGAGCGCCTTGCAGCACGAACAGCAACAGTAAGTCCGTTGTCCTGAGGGAAAATTTTTGACCAGCGGCCGCCAGGAAACGTACGCGGTAGATTGCTGCAGCAACACAAAGCGAACGCACCGCCTCGACGAGGAGGAGCCACGCCTGCACAGCGCTCGCGGTAATTCTCTCACGAGGACAAAGCGGCAACCGGCTGCTCCGCAGAAAAAGTACACGCGTCCAGCAGACGCCGGGGTGCCTCCGTAAGAAACTTGCGCGAAGTTCTGGCTCACTGGGTGCGACGACAGAAGGTCCACTAGCGTCTGCAGCCGCAGTGTATCAGCAACCGCAGGTCCAGCAGCAACAGATATACACCAGCAGCAGTCCCGTTGCCCCGGGTCCCCGGACGCGCATGCGCGTGGCGAGTCGCGCAGCAGTCACCCCACAGTCGCTTCCCCAGTGGCCGATCTTCTTCAACGGGCAGAAAGGACAGTCCGTCCTTTTCCACCGACAGAACCTTCGCCCTCCTCAGCCGGAAACTCATCAGTAGCACAGGCGTGAGGCAAAGGTCACGCGATCCCTGCGCACGCGAAGTTGCCAGTCCGTCCGTGGACACCATGCATATATACGTGCAGATGGGCGAAGATCGTCGTCTTCCGGTCGTATGTACTTGAAAGGAAAAACATGGGCTCACTTACAACCCCACCCTGACGCTGAAACGTATATGGACATCCTAGATACCTGCCTTCCTCTACGAGTCGAGTCGCCGAGTATCTTGTGACGCGTCATTAATGTTGCTTTATGCCTCCGTCTCTCTGCGTGGGTTTCTGCATTCAAACTCACACGCGAGGAGCTGAACGTCGAAGATGCAGGTGTCCGCGGTTAAACGGACGAATTCGCACGAAATTTCATTCTAAACGCCAGCGCGCTGATTCACGTGAAACATGACTGCCCCATCCGCCCACAAACCGACGCATTTACGGAGGGAAGCGGTTTTCCCGCCCTCATTTAAGGATTTGTTGACCGGAATTTTTTTTTAACTTCTTCCCCCATTTAGGTGTGTCTCACGTTGTGTTGACCCCCCAGTCACTTCACCGACGAACCTGTCCATTTATGAAGGGGGTGCTGTGCCTGTGTCTGTTCGTGTACCTACCTGTGTCTCTGCCTATCCAGGAGCGTACGGCCGCTGTGGATACATCTGCACATCAAGAAACAGTAGACATCCACGCGCCCCGTAGGCGCAATTTGTGGATTGTCGGGTGGAGGACACGTCTGCAGCAATTTCCGTGGATGCGTGTGAAATAGTAAAAGCCCCCCCGAACTCACCAACTACCGTGCGGCACAAAGGCTTATATATCTCTCTGCCTCTCTGCCTATGTGCAGAATGCATATTACACACATACATACATACATACATGCATACATACATACATACACACATACATACATACATACATACATTTTTAGTATGTGAACACGTAAACATGACGTAGATATCTGTCTAGATGCCTTGAAGTTACGTTTAGTACACTTGCGCATGTACAAAGACATGCGGTGTCCTGCTCCTTCAATCTGTCGAGGTATGTATGTCGCTTCTGTAATTATCTCCGCACTGGTCCTGCATCTTCGGCCGCGTTTCGTATGCGTCGACACACACAAGCAGTCTGAGGAGTGATGCCAGACTGGTGGACCTGAGGAGCCAGGGGAAAAAGTTCACGCCGGCATACCCTGGCGAAAATGTTCCATTTTGTAAAGACTTTCCTCCTGAAAATGTGCAATGGAGTACTAGGGAGACCTCTGCACGAGAAAAGCATCTGACATCCTCAAAGAGACACGAGTGCAGAGGTGTCCATTTATCCTGCAGTTGTAGGTAGAGTCAACGCGGATTCAGAGACGCGCAGCAAACGCGGGCTCTTACACGCGTGTGAGTACGACTACCACTACTGCTGCTAACTTCGGTGGATGTAGAGACCTGTGTGTGTCCGCCAACGTATGACTCTCCCTACTTTGCTCTCCACAGGTTTTCCTTGTGGAGCTTTCGCAGTGACCACAGCGGCCAGCTGGAGAAGAAATACTGCGTATCAGCGTGTATCTCGTTTTCTCCCTTCCCTTCCGCATACACGTTCTCTTCAAGCCGCGAGTCAACCGTGTCCACAACAAGAGTCAAGCGCACATTTTTTCGGCTCCCGTCCTTACTCTTATGTTTGTTGACTCTGCCTCCATGTGGATTTTTCTTGGTGTTAGCTGACGTATGTACGAATACTCACAGATGTCGCTGACGGCGCACTTTCTTTTTACGCGCTTCGGCTTTTAAAGCAAGTCGTTGTGAAGCTCTATTTGCATCGCACGTTATAGGTGCGTAAATCAAGACGTTCACGAACTCCTTTTCTTTGCTTGCGTGTCTGGCCTGAGAATCTGAAGACGCGCCTTTCTATTTCCCTCAAACGGCAGTCACAATGCCGTATCTTGGCCCACTGTGTCTCACTAGCAGAACGACTTGGTCTCCCCTGCTTGGCGGCACAACCTAATATTCATGTCCTCTTAAATAGGGAGTGGCGACGGGCTCAGTGCGTTCGTATGTTGCTTGCAGCCGCCTCTTACGCCCCTCTTCAAAAGAGGAGGACACAATTTCGACGAAACGAAACCAACTTGTCTAGCCTCGTGCAGTGCTCAATTGAAAGGCTTTTGCGACCAAGAATTCGCAAGAACCCCCCAGATGCGGTAGACAGTTGCACGCACGTGGCTGCATGCGCTAGTAGGAGGCGCTCCTGGGCACTCTCTCTCCAAGTAGTGAGGCGTCGTAGTGCTTTGAGCGCGCAAGTTGAGAATCTCGGTCTCATACGTATACGAAGAAGTGATACTATGCATGTACGCCTCCAGGGATATCAGCTAGCAGATATATACACACATGGATGTATGTATATATATATATATATATACATCCATGTGTGTATGGTGTCCAAACCTGAGTACGTGCATCTCTTCACTGCCCTGCTTTTCAAAACCCGTCACACTGCTATGCGGCGCAGGGGAGGAAATTGCCGCCGTGTTGCGTAGATGTGAAACAAGCGCAGCGGCTAGTTTCCGCCTCCTGAAGGCTGGGACTGAGACTAATAGGCTTCACATGCAAGACGCATGCAGAGCAAGAGCACAAGCGTTGTTTTATGAGAAGCTGCCCCGCCCCTACCCAGTGCACCCACAACCGCAGTACATGCGAACACTCGAACGTTCCGCAGCAGCACCCCTGGAATTTGGAACACCGCGGCAAACTCAAAAGCGGCATCCACAGTAGCAGACGCGGAGCACTTTGTGTGGATAACTGGAGCAGCTGCAGAATGAAAAAGACCTACATTCCTAATTGTTGTGGTACTTGCCCCCTGGATGCTCAGTGCCAGCACCACTTGAAGGCGTCTGTGCATGAGCAACAGCCATAGCAGCACGGTAAGCCATACGCGCAGCAGCAACACTGCAGAAATTTCTGCTGAATTCTTCGAAGCTTTCTGAGTCTAAGTCACCTCAGAGTGTTACGCGTAATATTGATTCACATTCAACAACACGCGCTTGCTGTGTCAGCAGCAGTCGTGAAAGGAGCTATAAAACATTGCATGCGTGACAGCGGCAGCCTCAGAATTGCTGCGCTGTGCAGCAGTCGTGGAGAGACCTTGCAGCAACGCGCAGGCAGCATAACTTTTTGCGTTTCTGTTCCTCGGGGTTCTAAAAAGATACCCTAATTTCGATATGAACATCCCTCCCTTTATACATGCACATGTGTATCGATATAGTTATCCTGCATGACATAAAGACACACATATAAAGATATATATATATATATATATATATATATGTATATGTGTGACTGCATGTACACGCGCATTCGTCAGTACGCACGTACGGATACGTGCAGGTAGACACATGCTTACGTGTGCACTACGTTCGTAATCAAACGTACAGATATATATGAACACACATACCCACACACACACACACACACACACACACACATTACACACAGACACGATGCACACACGCGCACAGATACACGCGCACAGATACACACACACACACACACGTCTTCATATACATGTGTTTTCATATAAACTAAAACAATTTACATTCAGACGCTGTAGCTGTTATTAAAAAGAACCTCAGCCTCCCCCCGCATGCGTTCGCCGCAGGAAATTCGTAACGTCTGCCTTCGCAGCAGTCACTCTACCAACGAGAGAACACCTACAAATAGCAAAGAAGAGCTCGGGATACGGTCTGCACGTAGGGACCTGAAGTTAAATATATACGCCGAGCCATATTCACGGGTATATAAATATATATATGTACACACGTGAAGGTAAGTAGGATAGGTATCTACAATTTTGCACATGTGTCCTACACGAAGTCGCGGTAGGGGATCTTCAGATTTACAGTCTTTTTTTGTGTAGTATGTCAGCGCGTAAACGACAGAATTGGGATGGATTTTTTCCGCTTTGCACACACTGTATCGATTGCAGTGCGTCACCTTTGTTCCGGTATGACTAGTTCTACGCACCTGTATACATCTCCATATGTAGATGTATGGATGTACACATACAAGGCACATGTACAGCATTGTATCTCACTCTCTGCCTTTATACATATATATATATATATATTTATGTCTCTGCCTGCATGTACAGACGTGTACACGAGCACAGCGTTCCCCTTTGTCTGCGTGCGCGTTTGTATGTAGGGACGTACGTAAATACCCACGTACAACTGATTGATAAAGAGTGTTACAGAATTGCGTACACAGGTTTTCCTTTCTTGGTCTCTGCTATTACAAGCGCAGCACACACACATACATACATACATACATACATACATGCAGCGGCGCCCATAATACTCACTGCACGCTGCTGTTGCTGCGCTGCTGTTGCTGCTGCTTCCGCTATGGCTCCTTTTCTGCCGTCGTTCGACCCGTCCTGCAGCTCTCTTGCCTTATTCAGCTGCTGCGCTCAGCTGCATGCAGCCCTAGATGTAGTGCCCTTCGATTCTTTCTTTCCTCTGACTCTCTCTATATATGCGCTTATCCGCGACTTTAGGAACTGCAGAACGTTCCAAAGAACGGAAACTTGTGTGGAACACCTGGGGCACTGGTCGCATCGATTTTCATAGCGGGGTATGGCGCAGGAAAAGGTGGTCGACGTGGCGGAAACACAGATAGGATACGCGCTACAATAGCGACTATTAGAGCACAAAGGAGTCACAGACGCACGCAGTAGAGGGTTATACGAGAAGTAACAGTAGTAGTAGTGGTAGTGCGAAGCGACAGAGGAAGCGTCAGGGTAGTTTTGAATAACATTCATAGAAAAGTGTGTACGGCAGGTGGTCGTATTATATGAGGCGCTACGTAACTGGACATCAGCGCCCGTGGAATTACTCGATTTCCTCTATATACTTACAGGTATGTACGAATAGGCATGTGCAAATACGTACACAGATACGTATACAAAAACGTATGGACGAGGTAGTCGTAGCTGTAGAACTGTTGAGTTGCTGTGAGAGTAGTACTACACTACAACGCCGAGAAGAATTATAGCGCACAGTCAACGTTGTGTCCGAAAAAGAGGAAGTCATGGTGCGCCACCTGTAGCCATGCAGCTGGAGAAGCGTGACACTAGTGGAGTATTTTTGTAGTCGTGGTACTAGTGGTAGTAGTCGGGGAAGGAGTTTCCGTCGAAGTCGTTGTTATTGTCGCAGAAGTAAGAAAAGCTGTGGCATGAACAGCTGCTGCCATGGTGAGGGTTCCTGCAGTAGCACGAGCTGCTACAGGGGTCGGCGCCGTTGGAGTGATAGGTGTTGGTGTAGAGGAGTACTACGCGCTACAGGTGGACTTGCTGTACGAGCAGTTGTCGCGGCAGCAGTTTGGGTGCTGCGACTGACTCTGCTTGAATACAAGTAGCTACAGGGAAAGGAGTAGGCGACCCTGTGGCTCTAGTACGAGCGCTACTCGCAGGACCAGTAGACGTGTCGTGACAGTATCAGGAGGTGAATTAGTGACGGTGGTAGCAGTTTAACTAACGGCACTGCTACTACTACTACTACTACGACTAAGTACAGTAGTAGTTGCAGTTGGTGTACGCGTAGCCGCCGGTTGTAATCTTACTAGTGCTACGAGTAGTAATCGCGCGACCACCATGAGCAGTGGCGTTTGCGGTTATACCAAATGTAGTAGTCGTACTACTACTACTACTACTAGTAGCAGCTGTACGACAACTAGTAGTAGTACTAGTACTACTACTACTACTACTATTGGCATCCGTACTTGTGATAATAGTAGCGCTACAACTAGCAGTTGTATTCGTAGCAAAAGTCGTACCACTACTACTGCTACTAGCAGCCGTACGACTGCTAGTAGTAATACCACTACTACTACTACTACGACTAAGTACAGTAGTAGTTGCAGTTGGAGTACGCGTAGCCGCCGGTTGTAATCTTACTAGTGCTACGAGTAGTAATCGCGCGACCACCATGAGCAGTGGCGTTTGCGGTTATACCAAATGTAGTAGTCGTACTACTACTACTACTACTAGTAGCAGCTGTACGACTACTAGTACTAGTACTAGTACTACTACTACCATTGGCAGCCGTACTTGTGATAATAGTAGCGCTACAACTAGCAGTTGTATTCGTAGCAAAAGTCGTACCACTACTACTGCTACTAGCAGCTGTACGACTGCTGGTAGTAATACCACTACTACTACTACTCCTACTGGCAGCTGTCCTGGTGATAACAGTAGTGCTACAACTAGCAGTTGTGTTCGTAGCAAAAGTCGTACCACTACTACTACTACTTGCAGCTGTACGACTACTAGTAGTAATACTACTACTACTACTACTACTATTGGCAGCTGTACTGGTGATAATGGTAGCGCTACAACTAGCAGCTGTATTCGTAGCAAAAGTCGTACCACTACTACGACGACTACTCCTAGCAGAAGTAATACGACTACGACCAGCAACTAACTCATGTACCTGCAGCCGTGCTGCTGGTACTGGTCGTCCTGAACGGAGAACAGTAGTGAGCGTCGGGGACTGGTCCCACCACTGGTCGCAGTGGTGGTCCTACTCGTACTCGTAGTAACACGAGTACGGTCGTAGCGCTGTAGCTACTGGCAGTCGTATCAGTAGGCGGAACGCCACTAGCCCTAGCACTTCAGTGCCGGGAACACGACGGAAAGTTTGTCTCGACACAAAGACGCGGAAAGCAGCTGTGCGACGCAAGCATTGCTCGCTCGTAGTAGGACTAGTGGGAGAAGGAGGGGGAGTAGTTGTCGTCATTCGAGTAGGTGTGAAGCAGCATCAGCAGCAGTTTGTAGGAGTCTGCGTGAATAATACGAGGGACGAAGAATACACGCAGGTCGACGAGACAACTCGCAACGGCGGCATCGCTGAAAATTACCCACATGCAAAAATATCTAGTTCTTCTTCTTCTCCTTCTTCTCCGTCCTGCAGAGAGTCAAACAGGTTCACCGGACGGTTCTAAAGACTTCTTTGTCTCACCTTTCTACAGGGAGGCCAAAGTTATCTTTCCCGCGCAGATTCAGTTCAAAGAAAGTACCAGAGATGACTGACTGCGGAGGCCTGTCTCCAGTCATACGTGAGTGTTCCCCCCATCTCTACACAAGCACCTATTTACTGACCTACGACATATATACATATATCTATATGTGGAACGCGTATACACAAACACGAGCAGGGCAAACAAGCGACCTCACTGTCTGTGTATGTTCCTGGAACACCTGTAGACAGTAGTCCATATGAAAAATCCATAGGCGTATACGCACACATGTTCAGGTGTGTATATAGGGCCATACATTTTGTATGCAGCAGGCCCCACCGGTGCAGGCGTTTCCAGGGTGCATGCGTCCACATATACAGGCATCTCCCAGTACGTCTGACGAGTTCTCACTACTTATACTTCAGTGCGCAGAGGGTACCTGCACAAGTCTCGCTACTAGCTACTCGTGTATATACACATACGTACATATATACATACACACATGTATATATATATATATATATATGTATCTTTCTCTCTCTTTTTCTTCATGTATGTGCTTGTAGAAGTATTTCTCTCGGTGTTGAACTTGTTGTTTGCATTTCTTCGGAATGAGGATCTGCAGATATTTTCCCTGGTAGTGCCAACAAGTCTGTGCAAACGGATAAGTGTTCATTTGACTGACTGCGCGCAGGTGCTTCTGTGAACGGAAATGAAAGGGACGCGAGAGAAACGGTTCCACCTCATGCTGCAGGGGCGACCGAAGAAAGATCCAACATGCTGTCACTGCTGCATGCGGGGAAGTGTGGCCTGCTTACCTTTGCCTGTCGACGCTCTTCCTCCCTCTCTGCTGCCTCCGCCTGCAGCCGTTGCTGCAAGAATCCCGCAGACGAGAAGCTGCTGCTGGAGAGACCTGCAATGTCTTCCAGTCCCCGCCCCACACATCCGCTGCTGGCGTCCACCGCGCCGACAGCAGAAGCGGCAGCGGTGACACCAGCAGCAGCAGTGGAAGCAGCAACAGCAGCAGCACTACTCGGAGCACCACCAGCAGCAGCAGGAGCAGCAGCCGGCGGCTTGTTGACAACCCCTTCCTCGTGATAAGCAGCAGCAGCGACAGCCGTACTCGGCGCTCTTCGATCCGCACGCATGTCAGTCTGCCTGCTCCCACATGCAGGTGGTCCTTCATCAAGACGTGCCTCCGCACTCCCTATTCCTGGCTGCTGACCATGCTGCTGCTGCGGAAGCGACGCCACTTCCACAAAGAGGCGCCGCCGCTCTTTGCCCTCCGCTCTCCTGTCGCTGGCACTTCCTTCTGCAGCCGCAGAATTTCCGCATCCTACTTCTTCTTCGTCGCTACGAGAGTTCCTCCTTCGTTTACCGCTGGAGCGAGAGACGGCTTCTCCTGCTGTGCGCACCGAGACGTCTGCTGCGGGAGCCCTTCCGCCTGCAGCACACACGCCCGTCCAACAGCAGCAGCTTCACGCAGGAGGAACGCATGCATACACCTGGCGCGAGACCGGAAAGTGGACGGCTGCTCTGCAAGTGACAACGCTAGTGCTATTGCTACTAATGGTGTCAAAAAGTACTGCTCCTGCTGGTCCTACTGCTGCCAAGACCTCTGCACCACTGCTGCCGCTGCTGCTCTTCCGCCGTCGCTAGCATTGCTGCGCCGTTCGCACACTAATCCGCTGCTGCAGCTTCTCTGTCCTTCTCTCTGTCTGCGAGTTACTTATATAGTCTGTTGCTCCTCCATTGCCTCTTGCTACTGCTGCTGCTTCGTTTCCTATTGCTGCTGCCGCTGATGGATATGGCTTACCGTCATCTTCGGCAGCTTCCTCGGTCGACTTGCGACTCGTGCTCCGCAGCGACAAAGTTTCTAGACTTTCTGCTGCTGCTGCTGGGCCCCCTCGCGCAGTGTCGAACACACGCGAGCCGTCGCTCACTTCTCTTCTTCCCTTTTCACGTAGTTTCTCTGAGCGAGTGGCTTCTGTCGCAGTCTTCGATTCTGCCGCTGCTGCGCTGGCGCCCCCCGGTGCTGCTGCTCCGTCCGCTCCGACGGATGCCACTGCGCCTGCTGCTGCCAGCCGTAGCACTTCTCCCTCTTCTTCTGCTGCTCTTCTTGTTCCTCGGGACAGCGCAGCAGCTTCGACAGTATCCCGCGCCCTCTTTTTGTCTGGTGAAACTTCTCCTTTCTGCTCTTCTTCTTCTGCGCCTTCACGATATCCCCCCTCGAGTGTGCTGGCTTCCGCTGCTTCTTCGCTCTCACTTTCTTCTGCTTCTTCGCGTGCTGACACTCTGACAGCTGCTTCTTCTCCTCGTCTGCCACCTTCTGCTGCTGCTGCCGCTGCTGGGGCGTGCGGCTGCTGCAGCAGCACTCCTGGAGGCCCAGCTGCTGCAGCCGAATTAAAGCGCTCTCTCCTCCAGGTAAAATAAAGAACGGTGCACGTCTTGTCGTCCTGGCTGCCTCGCTTCGTCGCTTCGTCGACGATGCACTGCGCTGCCTACAAACAAGTGCAGGAGCCCGGAAGAGACGAAAGGAGGGGGAACGCTCCCGAAAGGAAGGGGAGCCACACAAGAGCAGTCAAAACGGAACTCGAAGAAGAAGAAGGCGGCCGTCAGAAGCAAGGGGACGAGACTCAGAAAGTAGATATGCCGAATGCAAATAGTGAAAGAACAACAGCAACAGAAGACGACAGCGATAAAAAGCTTCCCAGCAGCAGAGACGAGCAGAGAAAGGGCGAGAGCCGTAGACGTATAAAGTGGAACGTGACAGGAGAAATCGAACACAAATCACAAACGGGCGATGACGACGGAAGGGGACAACATGTCAACAGTCAAGCGACCACATAAAAAACATAAAGGGATGGGGGGAGGGGGAAGAGGACGAGGAGGAGTGTGCAAAGGCACAGGGTGGGCGAGCAGCACGACTCAAGCAGAACGACAGGCAGCAGGAGGCGTCACAAGAAAACCAAAAAAGGACGCAGGACCGACGTCGTGCCAGAGGCGCGGGAATGCTACAGCACCTCTGTGTGCGCAAGAAAAGTCACTGCAGCACTGCAGAGCAGCAGCAGCAGCGCGACAAATGAGACGGCAACAAAGGAGCCACCAAAAAGGCAAGAGAACACGCAGATCCACACTAGGGTACAAAAAATTCTTCACAGGTAGGTCCTGTGCAAATATTACATGGACACATACACATACATACGTATACACATATGCGTACATATATATATATATATATAGGTACATATACGGCACTAAGAGTCCAACGGCGCCGCAGAGAGACTGTCCAAGGACGCAGTCATATACAGAAGATATATGTATCGATGATACACCACCTGCGATATATGTGTGTATACGTGTACATATACACATATAGTTTTCTATATATTATACATATATGTATATATATCTTTCTATGCAAACGTAGTAGGCGTGTATCTGTCGCGGTGTCTGAAGCGCAGCAGCAACAGCAGCACCGATGTAGAGCTGAGTACGCAGAGAGTGCAGCACCGGTGGTGATTAGACATAGCAGCGTGCGGTTCAGCAACAGAAGGCAGGAAATCAGGCTTGAGAAGGAGACGGAAAAAGTACTTGTTCGGGAGGGTGGTGAATATTTTGCAGGACGCTCTGCACGACTTCTTCATCCGACAACACGTCCCAGATGCCGTCCGTCGCAAGCACCTGCAACCGCAGCAGCAGCAGAGCACCAGCAGCAGATCCCCAGCAGCAGCAGCAGCAGACCAGCGGTAGCGAGTACGAAAAGCAGCAGCACACCAGCAGCAGGAAGGAGCAACAGCAGCAGTGAGTTCAAGCTGCAGCAAAGCAGCGGCAGCAGTGGGAGAGCATCTGGCGCCAACGTAGCACGAGTGGATACCGCAGCAGCGAAGCAACAGCAGCGGCGCCATGCCAAGGGCGAGAGTGGAGCAGCAGCAGCGGCAATGCCAAATCAGGCGCCGCCGCGGAGGCACCGGCATCAAAAAAGTGCAGCAGTCGCAACACCAAAGAAGCCACAGCAATTCCGCACGGCAGCTGCAGAGTCGACCAAGTCAATGCGGCAAGAGGGGCAGCAGAGGAGGCAGCAGCGGCAGCAGCGACGCACCCGTCACAGCGTAGGCACACCAGCAGCAACAGCTGCAAAGCAGCAGCAGTGACAGTCGTGCACTCGCAGCAGAGGACTAACGACAGCAGCAACAGGCACCCTTCCAATCGCAGCACTGGCGGCACTCGCGCGCGGCAGTGGACGTGTATATATATACATACGTGCGTACGAACATTTAAATTTATATACGACACATATACGTATGTACACATACATAGACTAGGACAGTATCACGAGTAGAAATATGCGCGCCTGTGGATCACCCAACATTGCCAGAAACAGGCGTGAAGCGACGAGGCAGTAAAACAAGTGCTTCGGACGCAGACATACACACACGCACACACACATGCACCTCCACTCACACGCCCACAAATAAGTCCTTCTATCCACCTACATCTATATCTCTCTCTCTATATAGAAGAACTTTGATCTCTCCGTATACGAAACAGACGCGTAAGGACTTCCACGCAAGAAATCACACACACACACATATATATATATATACACGGGCATGTGTACATGTGTTCATATATATACATGCCTGTTGTGCTCTGTGTAAGCAGTCCTACGCCTACGTGTGCATACATGTATGTACGCGTCCCCTTGTTGTACGGAAGAGGAACATTTGAGCTAAGACGTCGGGAAAAATTTGGAGAGGAAAACAGGCAGACAGACATACGAGGAACAAATCGGCATCAAAGTCTACGGCGTAGATGTGAACTGTCGGCCGCGCAACCACGAGCTGCTGCGGCTGCTTCAGGCGTCGATCCCCCAGGGACCGCGAGGTCGCCAGTCCGAACTCGCGTTTCGTTTGTTTATCGACCGCGATGACTCTCCAGATGCCGGCGATATTCATCAGCTGCAGCCAACAACAAAACATGCACAAGTTGCGCAACTCACACACCAACAAACACAGTGGGGGGTTATTACACATATATGTCTGTGTCGCATGCAGACACACACTATCACACTCACTTACAGATATACACATATGTATGTACGTATGTACGCGTGTATGTATATATATGTATATGTTGACGTTGGTGCTTTCTGAGGAACGTGTGTACTTCATCGCGTGGAGAAACGCAAGGGAAGATGCTGCACCAAACGAACGGAAAAATTCGCACAGTACACATACGTCCATATATGTGTGGATGAAAACAAAGAACCCTAGAACCGTCTGATGCGTGGGTATATCCACATCCATACACATATAAATTTATATGTATTTACACCTGCATACAGATACAAAGACTTCTATTTCACAGCCAGAAGAGCACACAGCAGAAGAGACACATACACAAGGACATATGTGTCTAGATATGCGGCGATGAATACGCACTTGCGTGTGCACGTACGTATTTACAGGTGTGTACGTGCCTGTGTATAGACACTGAAACGCAGAATATTCATACGCACATACATGTCTATCTACGTATGTATACCTGTCTTCCTCTCGCTCTCCATATATGTACACGTATACGGGTACATCTTGAGATATAGCAAGCAATCATAGAGGAAAATATACGTAAGTTCACACACACACACATACATACGCAGACACACATGCATACACATAGGCAAGAACCCCGAACAGCAGAGAACTGTCTTTTGTATCTCTGGGTGTGGAAATAGAAGCAGATATTTCTGTCTACACCTAGATACGTACATATGTATACGTAGACATACGCGTGTAAGTATATGCGTATCTTTGTTTTATTCGTCGTTACATGCATACACCTATATATACATATATATTGCTGCATTTCAGTTGCAGACTGAGCTGTTCGTTTGAAAGAAAAGACCGCAGCTGCAGCGCAGAACAGAAGGAGGCGCTACCGGCACACGGCAGCCGAGCGGATGATAAAGACAGAGAGCGCGCCGCGCACCGAGTCACTGGAGCAGCAGCGACAATGTGTCTGGGTGGCCCCTGCAGCGGGGTTAGCAAATCAGCAGCAGCAGGAGCAGCACAGGTGGTGTTCTTTGTGCACGTCATCACGGCAAAGCACTGTCGGAGAAGCAAGGCGCGCGGAGGCCCCAAGCGTATTCGACAGCGGTACGTTTGAAACAGGCGAGAGCAGCAGCTGCAGCGACGACGCTCTGTCCGTGTCCCGTACCCGACGCAACAACAGCAGCAGGAGCGGTGCAGGAAGACTTAGAAGCAGGTGCGGCAGAAGCAGCAGCCATGTGTGGCATATCGACAGCAGCACTACAAGGATACGCGCATGCAGCCAAGGGAAAGCGGGATCAGCGACGGGGTGAGATACACGTCACTCGCTGCCGCGCGCAGGAGACGAGGTAGAAGAAGCGAGCGACGAAGAAGCGTCGCATGCGAGGTGGAAAACGAGGAAAAGAGAAGGGGACGAGGAAGCAGCAGGGGTGTGCGCTCCGCCTTTCGTGGGGACCCTACAAGAAACGCGACGGAACGCAGGCGGCCGAGGAGGAACACACAGAGAGGAGGCAGCAGGCGACTGTGTGCTCGTGTGAGTCAACATAAAAAAAACGAAGGCAGCTCCAAAATGACTTTTTCTCTTTCGAGCAAAAAGGAGAGCAGATGGAGAGAGCACCCGTCCTCAGCTCACCACGCGTGTGCACACACCTCCCACACGAAACAGGCCTGGAGACAAAAATGCTGCATGCAGCTCGTGTCTGACGCTGCGTGTACATACACACGTATCCGTACGTAGATACACACACTCCTAGCGCTGGAATACTCTTCTCTCTGTGCCCCTCTATACATACACATGTGCACACAAGGACTGCACTCTCAGCAGGATACGTCCCTCCCCCCTACGTGTGTGCATCCATGCGTATCTACCTATTCATCTGTCTCTCTCTCTCGATATATAAACACACATCGGTATAAACATAAACACGGAAAAGCCTGTACGCACAGGTATGTGGGAAGTGGGCACACGAGTATGCGCAGCAGAAAGAACTGCAACACCTCTGTAGGAAAAAAGTTTACGTCCCCAGAAAAGTGTATGTGTGTGTGTATCTCTCTTAGACAGGGCGTTGTGTGCTGGGACGCGTCGGTGTGACCCGACGCATGCAGAGAGAGAGACTGGGATGCTGCGACGCGTCGCTTTTCCCTTTTTCTTCCGTTCGCAGCACCAGAAAAGCCTGCATGCTCCTCCTGTGTCTGGTCGCATTTCTCTCTTTCTCTGTCGCTTTCTTGAGGTACTGGACGAAGATGCGCCTTCGCAGATGCGAGAGAAAAAGAACGCCGGTTACGCTCTCCTCAAGCTGCTTCTGCTGCTGTTGTGCATCCTTCCCCCTCGCTGCTTCACAGCGGCCGACAACGCGCAGACAGCAGCTAGCGGCCGACAATGCGCAGACAGCAGGTAGCAGCCGACAATGCGCAGACAGCAGCTAGCGGCCGACAACGCGCAGACAGCAGCTAGCGGCCGACAACGCGCAGACAGCAGCTAGCGGCCGATAACGCGCACACGGTAGCTAGCTGTCCTTCCCCGCCCCTCGCTTTTGCATCCCAATGCTGCCACTCCCGCGCAGACCCGCTATTCTGTCGCCGTTGCTGCAGGACAGCTACTCAAAACAGATGCATGCATGCGCGCACATTTCTGTTTGCATACACTGTGTTCACTGCCTGCAACTCGTGAGGCGCACGCGCCGTTTCTCCTCACACATCAACTCGGTTGCTTTCACACTTCTTGGGTTCTACAGGAATCCTGGACAAATCTTCTCCTCCTCTCTGTCCCCCTCTTCCCACTATCGGTGCGCACACACAGACACACGCCTTAATCCGTCACGCGACTCACACACGCGCGTCCACACAACGCTTCCTGAATTTTTCCCCTCTGTACACATGAATAGGTATACGGGTGTGTACACATGTGGAAGCACGGATCAGAACGCAGAGCCAAGCGCGGGAACACCGACGTCAGCAGGGAAGAAAGGAATAAGCGATTACTTTTCCGCCGTTGCGAACGATGCGCTTCATCTCCATCTTCTGGTTCGGCTTGTGGTCCTCTGTCAAACGCACTGGGTGGTCGTCTCTGCGGGCAGACGCAAGCAGGCGCAGTGGCACCGAGACTGCCGTTCGTTCTACCCTGGATCGTCTCCACCATAAGTTGGCGACGCCGGATGTACATACACCACACACACAGCCGTCTTTCGTCTCCCGGGGTCCGCATACAGCCGAACTCAGGGATGCCGGGTGTACGTACACCACACAAACAGCCGTTCGTCAGTCCACCGTGGACCGTCTACACGCAAACTCGGCGACGCCGGGTGTACATACACCCCCCGCTCACACAGAGAAATCGCTCTTGCAAACGGCCCTCTGCGGACACAGGCACACTTCTCACCCAGCCCGGGGCTCTTTACCACAGGCTACCACGTGTGTGTGTATATATTTTGCTTCAAGAGACTCACACACGCAGGAGCACGTCGGCGTCCCCACGTATAGACAGACAGACGCGTGCCCACGCAGGAAAACACCCCTGACTTGAACGCCCAACTTCTGCCGCACGTCCACCACTCCTGCAACCACGCGCACTTTCACTGCGCCTCCACCCAAACCTACATACACTCGTACGTGTACACCGAAGGAACTGGGCATGCAGATGTACGCAAAAACAGTGGCCTCTGCAGCGGTGGGCTCTGCAGCGGCGCAGGGTGACACGTCCCCTCCATATCGCAGCAGACGCAGAAACAGTCGAAACCCACGCACGTCCCTCGACGCCGCACACAGAGAGAGATAGCTAGTCAGATGAAGTGAGAAGCTTGTACGTGCTCTTCCTCACACACTGACACACACACACACACACGCACACTGCCCTCTCCCTTCCTTTCTCTGCGTCCTTCCCGTTTGTGTTTCTCTCGGGCCTGTTCCGCACACTTATTGATCAGGCGCTTGCAGAGCAGTTTTTGCGTACGACTGCGCGCCCAGCCGTTCTGTTTGCCGGGGCGACAGGCCGTGAACGCACATGGGTCTTCGCGTGTCGGTCTCCTCAAGGAGTGTAGTCGACCTTCTGAAACATCCCTCCATATTCAAAACATATACGCGCTCCAACGAAATAAAACGCACCCACGAATGCATGCATTTACAGCCCGCTCGGGACAAATGGGCCCTCCTCCTCCTCCTCCTCACGCTGCGTCAGTTGTCGACATCCACCCGCCGACACCCACACAGACATACGTATTTACGCATGCAAGCTACTATATCTATGTAGGTACAAAAGCAAACAGATAGACCTCTATCAATATATATCTGCGTACCCCCGCCGATATATATATATATATATATAGGGACAACGTTACCTATATCTATATAGAAATGCAAGCAAACAAATGTATCTATAGAAATGTATGGAAACAAATACATCTGCACATATATATTTCTATATGCATGCGTACAAGGGCAAAGCACTGCCTCCCACCTTTGGGGGTAATGAAGTTATATATGCCACTTGGGTCGTCCAGCATGGCCTTCAAGGGCTGCTGCTGGTGTTTACGGGGACCAACACATCCACGTACGTCTGCACGTGGGTAGCTCGACACAGCTGTGTCTATGTAGCCAAACGAGAAGCGCCCAGATATACAGACGCAGGTACGTGCGCACGTACGTTTGTACTTGAGAGTGTGGTCAGAACCGCAGCTGCATGCCCTCTGGCACCGGCACCGGTGACGCACAGGCGCATCACCCAGCAATGTGGAGGGACCGGGTAAAGCGGGTGCCGCGGCTTGGCTGTAGGGAGCTGCCGCAGCAAGTCGTCGCCTGCGTGTCCGCAGGGGGAGAGTTTTTGAAGTGCCGCGTGCGCCATCTTCGCAGCTGCATCTGGTCACGGGTGCAGCTGTACCTGTTCTCACTCGGGTACTTTGTTAACTAATCGTTGCATCTTTTTGCGTGTAGACACCGAAGTAAATGGGTGGATGAGAGGGACACAAAAGAGACAGATCTACAGAGCAAATGTACGTGATAGATAGATACACATGTAGTAGATATACCGACGATAGGTAAACAATACAGACACACGTGTGTATGTATGTCAGGCGACGCACAGGCATGAGGGCGCGCCTGGGGCAGCCGTGGATCCTTCCTGACAGCAGTTGTCTTCCCCTGTCGAGCAGTCAGCCCTCCCAGCGTATACAGACTTCCCCACCTCCACGCAGATATGTAGTCCCGGCGTATATCGGGACGTGCGCACTGTCCTTTGCAAGCCTCTTCCTGGCTACAGCTCACCTGCCTGCCCCCCCTCCCGTACGCCAACTTTCCGCGCATGTCAGCGAGACGGCGCAACGACTCCCATCTGGTCCTCTTCCACGTGTGTGCATTCGCTTCGGGCAAAGGACTCGAGCCGCACGGAGGGCTCGGCAGCTCCCTCGTACGGATCTACGGTATGCGAGACGGTATGGTAGTCCTTTTACATACAGAAAGAGAGACACGTATATGTTCAAACGCATATTCTAGGTATGTCGACCGTGGTATCTCCGCTTGGCTGAACGCATGCATGCGTGTGTGCTTGTGCCGTGGTGGCCATCGGTAAGGATTACACGTCGCTGCGTCCCAGAATTCCCCTGCGCACTGGCACGCACACGGGCAGAGACGAAGACCTTTCTCTGCGGCTTCTGCAGCGTGTGATACACCGGGGGAGTCCCGGTGAGTTCTGCGTTTGTGTCATCAACACAGAGATATACGCACGTGTACACACAGACTACTGCTAGCGCTGTTGAACGCGTCACGCGCGAGAGGGTGGTAGCAGTCCTACCTGCAGAGGACGGCACGGGAGTCGCCCGCGTGCGCTGTGATAATCTTCAGCTGCCCGTCTTCGTCCGGCCCAAACAGCAGCGCGACGCATGCAGTGCTTCCTGCTGAGACACGCACCCACCCAGCAGCAGGAACAGCAGGACGACCGGCATGTGGGAGCAACAGCAGCAAGTGCTGCAGCAGCAACAAAGCGCGAGGCACCACCACCACGTCGTCACGACAGCGGGAGCAGCCAAAATGACGGGAACAAGCGCAGCAAGGGTGTCAGATCGTCGCAAGGAAGCACCAGAGCCACGGCAACAACCTAAAGCAAGTGCGTCACCGCCACAGCAGTGCGGAGGGAATAACGGCAACAGCGGCAAGAAGGAGAACAAGCAGCAGGAGCAGCAGCACGGCGTCCGGCAGAAGTCGCAGCAGCGCAGGAACACCACCGCGAGGCACGAAGATGAAGCAGCAGGGAAGCAAGCAGCAAGAGCTGCAGCAGCACGAAAACCCCAACCGCGGCACCCAGACGCAGCAGCAGCAGGTGCGTCGGCGGTCACCAAGCGGCAGCACGTGCAGCATCAACCGTGTGGGAAGCGCGTCAGCAGAGCCGCCGCAGCAGGACTTGCAGAGGACGAGCAGCTCAAGCGCCACAGCGGCGTCCTGAGAAGGTGGACGCAAGGAGATGAAACTGCGCAGATTATCTCACCATCTGCGCCGGCTCCTGCTCTTTTGGCGAAGTCCAAGTAATTATGGTCGGTCACCTGGAACCCCTTCGCGCAGGCCTTGACGAGAGCTTCGACCGCGACGCTCAACTGCCTCTCTTCGGGCCGCACGGGGGCGCTGCGAGGATCTTCCTCGTTAAGCTGCTGCAGCAGCAGCGCAGTGCGCGACTTCCGGCCGCGGAAACGGCTGCTGCCGCCCGCACCGCCGTCCGCAGCCTCCTCCTTCTCCTTCTCCTCCTCCGCGCGGCGGCGCTGCAGAACGTTGCACGTTGCACCCCCACACATGCCTCTGAATTCTCTGCTATCCGGCGTCTGTCACATCGACGTCGTTGTACACATTCTCGTCTTCCATCCTTTTTTACACGTACACCTGTTCTCTAAACTCATTTTATATGAGTATATATGTGTCTCTCTCTTGACAGTCTCTCTCTACCTGTTTGAATGAGTACATACGTGTCTCTCGCTCTGTCTACGGTCCCTCTCCACCCACCTATATGAGTATATACGTGTCTCTCTGTCTACGATCCCCCTCTACCTACTTATATGAGAGTATATCATGAGAGTATATACGCGTCTCTCTGTCTGCGGTCCCCCTCTACCTACTTATACGAGAGTATATAATGAGAGTATATACGTGTCTCTCTGTCTGCGGTCCTTCTGTCTACGGTCCCTCTCTCTACCTATTTACTTTCTATGAGTATATATGTGTGTCTCTCTCTTTCTGTACAGTCTCTCTATTATTTACTTTCTATGAGTATCTACGTGTGTGTCTCTCTCTCTGCAGTCTCTCTCTACCTAATTCTGGTCGGTGAGGAAGTCTGCGAAGAGGAGCGCGACTGCTCCACGCGTCCACCGGCGCGCCTCTTTAACGAGGAGCTTGCCGTCGGTGACAAAAGCAGCGCCGTGGGGTACTGCATGTGGAAGACGCCACTACGCACACATATGCACACCGACAGATAGAGAGGGAGACAGACATACCACTGGTCTCCTCTCTGCTCCCCGCTGCTGCTCTCCTGCTTCTTCTGACCTGCTGCTGCTGCTGCTCACCTGCCACTGCTGCTGTCCTTCCTGCTGCTGTCCCTCGCTAAACACCCACGCAGTGCCGAGCTGCCGCCCTGTACGCCGCGGCCAGGTGGTCGTCTCCGCTTAGAAGAGACGCGCATACGTCGACCGATCGATACATATATTTGTCGAGAGCTACACATGCACCAGCTTGATCTATCGATCTACACAAACAGGTGGTAGAGCACACCTAGGGGCAGATCTGGCCCTCTACTACGTACATATGTGCCACATGCACCTACATACATATAAATACATACACGCACAGAAGGCCACATCGGGATCATATGTGCTCGAGTGAAAGTGTAAGAGAGACTGGCAGAACGACCGACGTCCCGCAGCACGAGGCCTCCTCTCAGCACTGCGGATCAGACGCGAGAGCCTTCCTTGGCGAGGAAAGCCGAAGCCCGCCTCCTTACGTCGTCGAGCAGCAGCCGCTCTGCGAGGCCGCGCAGGTTTCCCTTTCTTTCTACGACTTCAAGCAGATACTTACACACACACACAGATAGGTACGCACGAAATATGTGTGTGCGCGGCGCATTCTCTGACGGCCAGTGATCGGGAAAAAAAGGAGGAGACACACAGACATATCCTGCGGTATACAGAGGTACATACAGAGAGAACAACCGAAGAGACGGAGAGACCGAGACACACGTACACCGACGCCTGCGTGTTGCATGTGTAGCTCTTCAGTCGTATATGTACCGATCGACGTATACGCGTCTCTTCTACGGAGAGACGACCACGTGACCGCGCCGTGCACATGGATTATATATATATAGCGAAACGGGACACAGGATGGATTGCTCTGCGTACAGGCGCACGAAGAGCGAAGGACAGACTAAAACGTCTGTCTGCGAAGGAAAGGAGGAGAGCCGGAGGCTGAGCATTACCGAGATGCACTCGAAAAGGCTGAGGGACTCTCGCATATGTGTACACAAGTGTACATACATACACAGATACAAACATTGAAACGTGTATATACATACACGTATCAAATAGGTGCTATATATACATATAAGAAATACACATTCATGTATGTATAGGTGTACAAGTGTGTACACAGTTATATATATATATATGGATTCCTCTGTTTGTGAGTATGTGTATATATATATATATATACGTACACATGAGTGTACACATGAAGATACACGCATTGGGGGATGGGCGTGGGGGTACATATATATATATATAAAATGGAAGACGACAAGCGGATAGATAGTTACACGCGAGTGATACCCGCTTCGAGTTTTTATGGAGGCTCAGAGACACCAAAAAAGCAGAGTTGTATCGAACATGAGGGGAGACGCTTAGTCGTATCGACCCTGTGCAGCGGATGCGCTTCTTGAAGAGAAAACGAAGGTCCCACCGTAAACCTTTCCATTACTTAACTGTAGACACAGTTGTGCCTGTATATGTAGAAGAACTGCCGCAGATACAAATTTGGCGTATATTACCTCCTCCTACACACACATGTGTGTGTCTATACATATCTATCTACCCAGCTACGTATACACATCTATATGTACGCACACGTGTATCTATCTCTCTACACATACATGTACATCTATATGCTGAGAGACAGGTAGCGACATCGGTGACTTTGCATGCGTCTAAGTATACCCACATACACCCTCCTCCCTTTCTCTCTCTGTGTCTACATACGTGTATGTTCGAAGAAGTGATGCGACCGATGACTGCACTCGTCTCTTAAAGAAAGTGAGCACGGCGACAGGCCTGTTTTATATGAATTTCGGCAGGTCGTTTGGACAGGCGTGTCGAGACGCAGCATGTCGCCGCAGCGCAGAAGAGAGCGGCTTCTCACTCGAACGGTGCTGTAGATCTGGCGGTAGAGGCTGACGATATTTTTGTGCAAGTGGGCTGCCGCGTACGTCGCACACCTGCGAGCAAAGCGGAGCAGCAGCAGCAGCAGCAGTTGCAAGAACAGGTTGCGAAGACCACAGTAGAGCAGGACAAGAGCAGCCGACACCACGGCTGCAGCGACGGCAGTCGGAGGGCTGACAGCACTCTGCTGCAGCGTTCCTTTCCACCTGCAAAGCGGCAGCAGCGGAGACGGGGGAGGGCTGGCTCGCGTTTCGACGAGCGAAGGCCGCGGCAGCAGCAGGGACAGACGCGGCTCCTGCAGCACAACAGAGGACGAGTCTCTGCGGAGAGCAGCAGCAACGCGCAAGTCGCAGCCCCCCGCCGGGGGTCAGGAAGACGGCAGGCAGCGAGAGAGCAGCAGCCACCAGCCCCAGCGACCACCAGAACAGCGGTCTGCGGCAGGGACCGCGGGATAGCAAGAGGCGCGGCGCGGCACAGACACCGACCGCAGCCCCCAGCAGGAGAGCACCAGCAGGAGCAGCGAGAAAAGTAGCAGCAGTGGGAGGAGTGGCAGCAGAAACAGCCCAGCGGCAGGAGTGCGACGAGCAGCAGCAGCAGAGAGCAGCGGCAGCAGCAGGGAGAGCGTCGGCGTCGGAGAGACCCCCCCGCGGCAGGCCAGGCAGCGCGCACAGCGTTTGGCCGCAGCAGCAGCAGCACCTCCTGCTCAGCAACAGCAGTGCCGCTGCAGGAGAATCAGCCACGCACAGCAGCAGGAGAGCGAGCCGCACATCCCAAGGCAGTCAAGAGCAGCAAGGCGCCCGCGGAGACGGCAGCAGTGTGTGTCGCCCCAGCAGCCCCCGATGCACGTGGACGCAACACACTTCCCCAATGCGTATACACACCACACACTCTTAAGCGGCACGTATCTGCACGTATAAACGTGTGTGGATGTGTGTACATACACGGACTCACGGACTCGTAGAGACCTCCCTGCCCCTCCTCCCCTCCTCTGTACGTCTACCCATCCACATGGGGACCTGCTGACTGCCACACGCGTCCCGCTAGCTGCTGCGTCTCTCGCTCGCTCTCTGCTCGTATACCCCCACTCACATGCATGCATACGTGTCGACAACCACACACATACTCACAGCACTCCCCTCTCTGTCTACACACATACACATACGTATACACACATGTGTCTATAGAAGAGCGGTCCTACGCATACATATGCATGTGTGTGTGTGTGTGTGTGTCTACATATATCCACATATACTTGTCTCTGTGTGTATGCTGAGGGCCGCTTCCACACCCTGTCCTCCTTTCTACGTCCACTGATTACCCACAACACGTGTATATATATATATATCACTAGTCACACAGAAGCGCGTACCCCCACACATAGAGGCACCTACATATATATATATATATATACATAGACGAGAGAATGTATGGATTCCTCAGTTTCCCCTGCACACATCTGCTTCCCTGCATAAGAGCTTCACAGGAAAGTACGCTTTCTGTTCGTTTGTCTGCCCCTGGTGCGCTCTGCGGCTGCTGCTGGAGGCGGAAGAACGTACGAAGGGCCGTCGTGGCCGTCGAAAACGGCCGTGTAGTAGCAGAGCGCCTCTGCGTCTTGCGTCACCACCTGCACCGGCAACGCCAACTTCGTCACGTGGCGGTCCTCCATCTCTTCCTTCACTCCGCCCACTGCGCTGCCCTGCATGTCACCCCATCACCAGCAGCACACACATGCACATACACTCCTGCACACACACATACACACATACACACAGCCACAACGTTGCAGCTCCTGCTGCTGCTCCTACGGATGTGTATATGCACATACAACTATGTATGTATGCACATAGCTATTCACATATGTGTTCATACACACACATATATAGATATGCACTGTATTGATACACGGACCACCACAGACTCTCCCTATATATATACACGTGTATATACATGCGTCTATACATATATATATCCAGGTATACATATGTATATGCAGGTGCATATATATATGTATATATAGATGTATATACATATATATGTATAGGCCTATATATTTATGTATATATATGTGTATATGTGTGTATACGCATACGCACGCAGACAGAGGTATAGAGGGGGGCAGGTCGTGGTACGTACAGGAGAGGCGGATGGCGTCGCTGCTGCGTCGGCACCCACCTCTTGACAAATCTGCTGCTGTTCTGCTGTGCTTCTGCCGTTGCAGATGCACACCTCCACACACACAATAGCAGCTCGAGAGGTATTCCACACACGACAGCAGGGCTGACTTGCTGCTGCCTCACATCACAACAAGATGATGGTGCTGCTCCACATGCAGATCGACATGTATGATGGTAGCCCTGCGTCTACTAGGCCGCGACAGTACGGCCGCACTGCTGCTCCCAAGGCCGCCACACGCCACCAGAGCTGCTGCTGCTGCTCTCCACGCACACACATATATGTAACAGCAGCTCCACGGAAATCCTGGACCCGACACGACACCGCGCACCTGCGTGGGTCCCCAGGTCGACACACACTTCTCTGCTGTTACTGCTGCGGCACGTATATATGTAACAGCAGCTCTCGTACATACTACTCGACAGTCGCGTACTGCAGAGCCACACTGCTGCACAGATCGCCGCACAGACACAGCGCTGCTGTCCACAGAGAGCCGCAGCGGCAGGGCAGCCTCGCGTCCTCCCTGCAGCTGCGTGCCGAGTACACACGGAGAGAAATGGACTTCCACGCACACGGCGGCTCGTCACGCATAACACACATGCATGCCGGACCACTCACGCAGAAGAAAGCACAGACCCGCCCTAGACATGTATATGTGAAGGCGTGTGTCCACACATATGCGAAGGCCTGTGTTCACCCATATACACATATAAATGTACGTACATACCAGTGAATATATAAAGGTTGTGTATATTACATATACTGTCTAGTGTGTCTATAGACGTACATATATATATGTATATATGGGTATCTATCTGTCTATCCATGCATATGAAATTGTATACGTGTGTGTACGGGTATGTGTGAATACTTGTGTTATCCAGGAGGAGACGTGAAGTACGGATATACGCAGGCAAGAAGAAATGGGTGTGGGTCGGGACAAATCGATTTGAGGGCGAAAGACCTGGGAAGGTGCGTGTGTGTGTATTTTCACAGACTCGCTGGTGCTGGTGAAGAACCCACGAACACCCACACAGACGGCAGTGCATGCAGACTGCATGCGGCCTCCTCCCACACAGAGATACATCTATGCGAAGCCTTTCAGTCGAGACACACGTATTGCTGCTGGGCGATGAGATACGAATATATATAATATGTACACGTATATGTATATATGTGTAGATTCATGCATACGTTTACACCCGTGACACGGGAGGTACGCAGGATGTGCGCGTCTTCACGTGCTCCCATATACAGACGCTGCATGCATCTGTGTCACTCCCTGTGAAATGCATGCACTCTATGAGATGCATGCGCTCGACGAGATGCACGCACCCTACGAGATGCATGCCCCATACATGCATATATTTCTGAACCCGTGTGTGTCATCTACTCACACAGATATGTTTCTCTGGTCTTACATTCTCCTCCCCTCACACAGGACGCCCCACACACATTTCTGCGTCCTTTTTCTCCGGTGGTCCAACCCTGTGGCATCTGCGGTGTATGTGCACTGCAAAACTCTCGAAGTCAACGCATGGCTCGCAGCGTCCACGCCTCCGGTTACCTTCGCTTCTGCTGTCCCTGCCTTCAGATCCACTTCCAAGTCGACCTCCACGTCTTCTTCTTCGTCGCCGTCCTCTGTCGCTGCTTCTGCTTCTGCTGCTTCTGCTGCTGCTGTCGCACGCGTCGCTTCTCCGTCCTCTTCTTCTTCCGGGATGGGCTGCCGCTGCCGCTGCTGCTGCGACGGATCCCCGCGGCTGCCAAAGAGAGTCCCAGGACTGCTGCTGCTACTGTCGCTCCTCGTAGCCTCGGCTGCTGGTGCTGCTGTTGAAGATGCAGCGACGTCCTCAGGCATCACCAGCTGCTGGGAGACCGGATCAAAGTACACCTGCTCTACAGGGTTGTACAGCCACTGCGTCTTCACGTCAACTTGCCACTCGCCGCCTAGCAACGGGTCGTCTGTGTTCTCGCTGCACCTGCTGCTGGTGACAGTGTTGTTGCTGCTGGTGCCGCTGCTGCCGCTGACATCGCCGCTGCTGTTGTTCTCAGAGTTGCTGTTGACGCGGGGACTTGCGCTACTGCCAGTGCTGAAGCTGTTTCTCCTCCTCCTGCAGCTACTGTTGCTGCTTCCTGGCGACTCGCTCTCGCTACTTGTATCGACGCTGCCTTGGTGCGGAGCGTCGCCCTTGCTGCTGCTGTCACTGGTGGGCTGCGCGTGCTGCTGCATGCTGTGAAGGACAGCGGCGTTCCTTCGCAGGTGCGGCTGCTTCTTAGTCGTGTCGGGAGCTGCTGCAGTAGCTGCATGCTCGTGAAGCTGCTGCGCTGCGCTCTCGTCTGCTGCCGCAGTCCCACCGCTGCTGTCGCTGCCGTTCCTCCTGCTGCTCCGTCCGACACGCACCTGTGCCGGCGTCCAAGGGGGGCCCGGCGGAGGCTGCGCCATGGTGTGGAGTGGCACTGCTGCGCTGGCAGCAGCAGGACAGAGGGAGATACACAGGCCCGCAGGAAGCTCCTGCATGCGACGAAGCAGCAGCGCTGCATGTATCGAGCCAGCAGCGACAGCGAAAAGTGGACGAGCAGGAGTAGCGGCGGCAGAAACGCTTAGCCCGTTGGACTCTGCGCGACAACAGCAGTACGAGAGGCCGCTCAGTCCCGGGAGCAGGAGCAGCAGAGGCAGCAGCGGACGAAGAAGCAGCAACGAAGAAGGACCGAGCAGAATCGAAGCGGGAGCGGGAGACACAGCACAAAGGAGCTGCAGCGGCTGCACCTGCGGCAGGACCTGCCGTTGCCGCAGCAGAAGTATGCAACAGGCACATGCAGCCGCAGCAGCAGCGGCCAATGTGTAGAAGCAGGGAAGGAGGAGAAGCAGGAAGGCAGCAGCACCGCCGAGATGGACTGCGAGACTACAGGCGGCGAGCGGTAGGAGTCACGTGCGGAGAGGAGAGGACGCAGCACAACAGCAAGCCTCAGCACCAGAATGGGGCGCGGGAGGAGCAAGACAGCCACATGCAGGAAGCGCATACGACAGCAACACGCAGCAGAGGAATGCAGGGATAGCCAGCAGCAGGAAACACAGCAGCAGCGGCTTCGACGGGCAGCAGCGGCGGCAGCAAGCGATCCACCGACTTGCTGCAGCGTAGTTCTTCTGTGCTGGCGGAGGAGAAGCAGCAGCAGGGCGCATCAGACGAAGTGAAACGTGACGTGCAACAGCGGTAAAGGGACTGGGAAAAAGAGGAATTTTCTGCAGTCCCAGGAGCCTGAACAGCAGTTTTCTTCCCGCAGGAGAGAAGTGCATGCGCCACTCTCTTCTTAACTAGCGCACACCGCCACAGCCAGGCGGTGGACAGGGGCTGCGTTGTGGAGCGGCCCAGCAGGGCAGCAGGAGGAGCAGCACAGCAGCAGCACAAGCCAGCGCAGCAGCGCAGCAACGCGCAGCCGTGGGTGCGTGTGCAACATCGAGCGGCGAGCGCGGACGGCGCCCCTACGGCAAGGCTCGGGACAGCAGCGGCAGCAGCAGCCGTAGCCCTGGCCGCCGACCACTTCTTCGCACAGCAAGAGCGGAAGAGTTAGCGATTTGGAGGCCCCAGCAACGTTCACTAGCAGCACAGAAACCGGCAGTAAGAGAAGTACAGCAGGATTGGGGGCAGCTACGATATCCGGGGACTTCAGCTGCAACAAACGCGGGGCGGCGGGTCCCCCCCGCCGCCAGTGCGCTGGTCAGTCGCACACCCCTCCTCCTCAGACCGGCGGTGTTGTCCAGCAGCACGGACAAACGCGTTGAGCGCGGCGGCTACCCGAACTGCGTCGGCCTGCTGCTCTGCGCGTGCTGCTCTGCGTGGAGGAGTCGTACTTGTAGAAGTCGTAGGAGCACGACAGTAGTCTCTGCTGTAGTAGGAGTAGTAGTAGCAGAACTAGCAGCACTAGGACTCGTAGCCCCCCTAGTATTAGTCGTTCGCGTAGTACTCCCACTAGGAGTAGTCGTTGGAGTATCTGTTGTGGTGGTAATAGTAGTACATGTCGTAGTAGAACCGTGGAACTAGTCCTAGTAGTAATAGCAGTGCTACTTGTAGTGGTAGTGGTGTTGCTAGTACTGGAGGGCCTAGCAGCAATTGCTGTAGTGGTAGTAGACCTGTTATTCTTCGTATGAGTAGTAGCACGACTAGAACGACTCGTCCATTAGCAGTAGTTGTTGTGGTAGTAGTAAGGCTGGTGCTACTCACACTCCTACGACACTTGAGGGAGAGAGGACGGGCGGCAGCAGCAGCAGCAGCCGTCTCGAGCAGCTGCAGCAGCGTCGTCGAGTGTTGGTCGGTTCCACGTCGCTCTTCGGCGATCGTCGCGCGCGCGCCCGCTGGCGTTATTGCACCAGGAGTCGTGCATATCGCCCAACGCTACTGCGCGGCGTTACAAACAGCAGCAGCAGCAGAACCGTTTCCTGCCTGCTGCTTCTCCTGCTGCTGGATGTGGAGGGGGCGCCTTTTTCTCCACGCCTCTCCCGTTGCGGCAGCGTCTTCGTCCTACGCGACTCCCTGTGTTCGTCGGATCGAGCGGCGAGCTGGGTCACCGAGCTTTGGCTGCAGCAGATTCTTCTGCCGCCGCGCTACGGGAAGAGGACGAGGAGGGGGAGGAGGAGCACAGCAGCGACACAGAGGAGGACGAAGAAGAGCAGCAGCAGCAGCACACGCCGGAAGAAAACCTGCAACATCACGTGGCGTCCTTCTCCCGGCGCCGGCGGTGGTCGTGGCGACGGCCGGCTGCAGCCGCTGCTACGCGGCACCGAGGAGAGCGCATGTTTACATTCAAATAGCCGTGTGCAGACCACTCCTACTCATCGGGTTGTCCAGGCAGAACCCTTGCCTCCTACATGTGTGTGTGTATTTATGCTGGAAGCATGAATTAGACTCTGGCGCCACTGTTCTGCTCCACCACATCTATCCACCTCCTCCGTCTTGTCATACACATCTATATATCCCGACGCCGCGCTGCCGCGACGACGACGCGGACTGCTTACTTTGCGGAGGTTGCGTCCCGCCGCTCTTTCGCTGCGGCGCGCTGCAGCTGCTGCTTCTCTTCTGGTTGCTGCTGCATCCCTTCAAGACCTTAGCTGCAGCTGCTGTTGCTCGTCTTTCTCTTGTGACGCTGCTGCTGCTGCGCCGCTTGCCGCAGCGGGACCTCCGGTGCAGCTGCAGGAGTGGCAGCAGCGGTGCCACCACCACCAGCGGCCAAAAGCCGCCTTCTCTCGACACACACACGCACACACACACATGCGCTGTCCATGCGGTGCATTCTAGCGTGTGCAAGTTCGCGCTCTCTGGAGAGACGCCCTGCATATTCGATTTTTTGACATACCGCTGGACTTTGTAGCACGCTTGTGGCTTTCTCATGTTTGTATTCGTTCTCTCTTGGGCACGACTTTTCTTCCGTCGCAGTACACGTTGATTTCCCTGCATGCGCGTCGACTCTCGGGGAGGAACGTGGCGTTTCTTATGTGCAAGCTAAGGCTCTGACATGCCTTTTGATATTCTTCACGTTCACAGAGGCTCTGCCCTTTTCGTCCACCCGAAGGGTCCACTTCCACCAGATGCGTCGCTGGACCCCGGCGGCGGCTTGTAAGCGCGTCTTTCTTCTCAAAAGTTTCCTCCTTTCTCCCCGACGCGAGGAAGAAGAACCCTGGCGTGAGTTATCCTTTTACTCGCTGTAGTACGACGGCCACTGCGTTCTGCTGGGCTAATGCAGCGGCTGCTGTTGAACAGAAGCCGTCGTATCTTTTCCAGAAGCCTGTGAAGACTGCGTCTGCGCGCCTGCAGATGTTTTGTTGGCGTTACGGCATGCACTTCTTGCTGTTGCTGCATGCTGCGGTGCTGCCGGGCTCTCTACCTTCTGCTGCCGACGGGGAATTTCTGTAACCGCTCCTGTTCTTGCTGTGGACACGGTGGGACGAGCGCGCAACGCACCCACTCGTGGTGCCGCCGTAGACACTGTGCTCCTGCTGTTGCTACTGCTGCTGCCGCTCCTGCTCCTGCTGCTGCTGCTGCAGCAGTACACCTGAATCATTTGCTGCTGCCAATGCCGGGACGACTTCCCCAGGAACGTGCTCGGCTACTCCACCTCGACTTTGTTGCAGCGGTGGCCCCCCGCCGCTACACATTTTCGAGAGAGAGAGAAGAAGCAGCCGGCTGCAACACCACAGAGAGAGAAGCAGCGGCCTCCAACAGCAGCTGCAACAGCAATAACTGCAGCAGCAGCCACTGCAGCAGCAGCCACTGCAGCAGCAGCAACTGCAGCAGTCTCAGCAACTATAGCGGCATCAACAAGGGGAGGGGCAGCAGCGTCAGTGCACTCCACAAGTTTTTCTCCCCCGTTCGAGCGTGTTGCATCTGAACACGTCTTGCGAAAACGAAGAGAGGGAGAACCGCAGAGTGAGAGGGGGTCTGTGTTTGCCAGCCGATGGTGTGTTGCACCCCCCGTGGCAGCGGCAACGCAGACTTCACAGGAGGCGCACGCAGAGAAACTTGACACGGGCTTGCGTCTTGTTTCGAGCTTTTTGTATCACTACGTTATCGCCGTGGAACTGCTTCCTCTTCTGCCGAGGTGTACACAGACATACCGCAAGACGCGCCTTACTGGCCCTCCTATCTAGAGGCTTCAGGATTTTATGTACCTATAACATACGTACTTGCATACGTAGTGTGCTGCCCGTCTCTACATACATGTCTCTCTTTGTTCAGCTACGTATTCACTGCCGTAGAAGAAATAGAAGAAGCAGCAGCAGCAGGACGCTGGTGTTCTGCATGCTGTAGTACCCAGGGGCTCGCTCAAGGGGATTCCGCGGTGAGCTGTTCCTCACGACTACTTCTCTTCCGACTCTCTATTCGGCCCTCCCCCGCAGCAGCAGCAGCTGCAGCAGTCGCTTTGTGTGGTGCAGCAGGGAAGCACAGCGGGCTCGCAGCAGTAGCAGCAGCAGGAGACTACGAATTCGGCTGGAGCGCGCGCTGAGGGAGCATCGAGAAGCAAGAAGCAGCAGGAACAAGGGCCAACAGGCGTCCCACTTCCAGCGGAGCGAGGCTCGCCTGCAACAGAGTCTGTGGACAGCAACAGCGGAAGCACAGGGACGAAAGGTTTCTACCTAACGTCTGGCAGCTGCTACATAGCTGGGTTCAACACTGACGAAGTCCCCGCATGTCAGGAAGCTTCAGCAGCAGCAACAGCTACGACAGCAGCAGCCCTCTCAACAGCAGCAGCTACGACAGCAGCAACCCTCGCAATAGCAGCCGCACCGTCGCGCAACAGGGAAGCAGCCACTGCTGCCGCAGCAGCGAGGACACGGAGCAGCCGCGTCGCAGTTGACGCTTCACATGCAGCAGCGGCTTCAGACGCAAGAGCAACAGCTGCAGACGCACAAGCGGCCGCAGCAGCAGTCTTGGACAGAGGAACACTAACATCCGCAGACGAAGCAGCAGAAGCAGCAGCAGCAGGGTGAGTCGCAGCAACAGCAGAAGGTGTAGGTGCTGCAGCACAGCACCTGCTGCGTGAGACGCAGAGCGGGTCTCGGTCGTGAGACGCGTGTCGGCTGCTGCTCGCGTCTGTGCGCAACGTCAAACAGCGCGTTCCAGCACAGAGGGACGAGCAGCAGGGTGCGGCTGGTCGCACCGCGGAGGGAAGCACAACAGCCGCGTCGGAACGAAAATGGTTGAGATTGCCCCACACCGAGTCCCGGGGGGGATGTGCGGGGGTGGAGTTGGGTCCGCAGCAGCAGGAGGAGACGCCGCAGCGGACGTACCGGCAGCAGCAGTGCCTGGTTCGACAGCGGAAGGCACGCGAGCAGCAGCAAGAGGGGCAGGTGACGCACCTGCTCGACAACGAGAAGCGGGAGAATTCGCAGACGCAGAGAAGAACTGTGCGGCGTGCGAGGGGCTGCTCCAGCCCCGGGGACGGCAGGGCGCCAAGAAAACAGCTGATGCGTGCGCGCCGGCACACAGGCAGGAAGCAACCGCAGCAGCAGACGGAGGGAGCGCAACAACAGCAGCAGCAGCGGCAGAAAGAAGAAGAGCGGGAGAACCCGCTACAGAGCGTCCACCCAGAACAGCAGCAGCTGCAGACGAAAAGGAAGAGGGGAGCATTTTCGTAAGGCGAGAGCAGTGCAGCGGCGTGTGCCAGACCGTCCCATCGCTGATGCTTGTAGACTGGTACCAGCTTGCGATGCTGTACGCCAACTGGCGAGAGAAGAAACACATGCAGCGGGCTGTTTTCGAAGCATTTTTTCGGAAGGCGCCTTTCTCTGGGGAATTCGCTGTGATGGCGGGGGTCGAACAAGTGGTCGACTTCCTTCTTTCGATGTGCTTTACTACCGAACACATCAAATTCTTCAGGTACAGCTGTCGTCTGCGCATGCTGGTGAGGGTTCTCTCCGGCTTCGCACCCTGCTGCTCTCTTCGGCTACCGACGCGGCCTTCCTACAGCCACTGGTGCGGCTGCCGTTGCTCTGCTGCTACTGCTGCTGCTGCCGCTTTTCGCTTGCAGGTGCTCCTGCTGCTGTTCCCGCGCAGCTGCCGCTGCTGTCTTGCAGTTGCTGCCGCTGCTGGTGCTGCTCTCTACTGCTGCTGCTGGCGGAGCAGCGGCTCCGCCGACTGCGCTGCTGCTGTGCATGTGCTGCTGCGACTGCGCCGTCGCTGCTGCCGCTGTCACCGACGCCGCTGTCGCATGCAGCTGGAAGTGAATAAGAGAGGAGCCAACCGCTGCTGAGAGGACGCTGTTGCTGCTACGTGGCCGCGCCTAGCGCCGGAGCATATCCGACCTGCTGCTAGGAGGGACGCCTTCTGTCGCGCTGCAGGTGCTGCCCCGTCGCTGCGTGTCCGTACGGCTGCTGCTGCTGCCGAACCGACGATCCACGCCCATGCTGCTGCTGCTGCCCGATGACAGCACGTCCCGGCTCCTGCGGCTGCGCCGACGTGTGCGGCCGGCGCGTGTGCTGCACGGATGCATGCGTCTAGTGCCGTGCAGCTGGCTTCTCCATCGGGTGTACTTCTGCTGTTGCTCGAGAACCTCGAGATTATGCGGCTTGACCAAGGACGTCTGCTCACTTTTGCTGCTGCTGTTGCTGCTATGTTGTGTTCGCGTTGCAGATGTCACTTCCCCGACGCGCCTGAGGAATTCTTCCACTACCTCGCCAACATCAGCGCCGCTGATCTTTCTGTTCGCGGTGCGCTCTTCTACGTCGGTGCCCTGCTGCTGCTGTGCGTGCGACCACTGCTGTTGCTGCTTCCCCTCTTCCCTGTCTTTTGGCGTTCTGCTTGCTGCTGCTGCGGCTTCAGCTGCGGCACTCGTTTGCCGGGTAGATGCTGCTGCGACGTCGTCGTTGATGCGCGGCTGCAGCCCTTTCCTTTGCGACAATGCCAGCAATGTCTACAGATTTGCGCGCATATAAAGGCACACGTGTGCAGACACACGCATGTACGTATACGTTCACGCATGTGGCTGTACGTGGGGTCGGTGGCAGGACCTGCTGCTGGACTTTACGCGTCCACCAGGCTGCTGGAGGCATGCAGCGCTGCTGCTGGGCGCACGCCCCAGCTGCGTGCGTTCACACAGTCAACACGGGGAAAGCAAGCCTGCCACGATCTCTGCTGCATGCGCGAGACTCGCAGCAGCTGCTGCTGCTTCCTCCTCTGGCTGCCGCGACGCCCACTGATGCTGCTGCTGCTCTCCCTGAAAACTGAGCTGCTGCCAACCTCCCAAACAACTGCGGTAGCTGCTCTCCCCGACACCGGCTGCTGCTTCTGTTGTGTCCCGCTGTGTTGCTGCCGCTGCACTGCCCTGCAACTGGAGGGGCGTCTGTCTCTGCTGCACCTGCTGCTGTACGTGGCTCGGCTGCTGCTGGTGTTCCTCGCGGGGGCGGCTTGACGCGTGGTGACTGTCTGCTGCTGCCAGTCGCGCTGTCTCGCGTGCACCTGCTGCTGCTGCTCTCTCTGCTGCTGCTGCTCTCTCTGCTGCTGCTGCTCTCTCACCTGCTGCTGCAGTTCCTGGCTCCTTTTCTCCAGCACACACGCGCCTCCCCTCTTGCAGTCCGTCCTCTTCTCGTGCTGTTGCTGCTGCTCCCCGTGTGCTTGCTGCTGGTGGTGGACGGGGCCGTGCGCGCTGGCGCTTGCGCGACTCTTGTGGGCTCCTGCAGCAATTTCCGATGGAACGATCGTCTTCCCCAAGGTGCCGCTGGTGCGCGTCGAAGGCCCACTCGCCGTGTGTCAGCTGGTCGAAACTCCGATCCTCAACATCTTGAACTACGCAGTGCTGGTTGCGACCAACGCCGCGAGGTACGTCCCTCTCCCCGGCCCTCTGCCCGCGCGCGTGCCTTTCTTCTCACGTAGATCTGCGCTAGCCACTGACGTCGGTATGTCTGCATGCGGAAAAAAGAAGTCAGCGGGGCTCCACGGAAGTGCCGGTGCTGGAGACCTGCCATCCACAGGGAGGCACACCTCAACAGTAGTGGCCAGCTGCTGCGTGAATGTGCGAGACGCAACAGCACAGCCACAAATGTGTGAGGATTTCTGCATGCAGGAAGTTGTTTCTCCGCTCACGCCTGTCTCTGTGTCTGTACCTGCGCATGCAGGAAAGTGTGTCTTCTTCCGTGCGTGTATGTGTGCATGCAGGAAGGTCTCCTCTCTCGTGTATACCTCCTACCTATCCAGGTATATATGTATGTAGATATCGTGTGTTCAGGTAGCCGCTTCATGTCTCAGGAGGTGTGTGCTTCACTGCCATCTGTTTGTGAATGTGTATATATGTGTGTATATGTGTTTATAGGTGTCCACGTATATCTTGCTCTCACAGGTGCCTCTCCAGACGTCGTACTTACGCGTATATACATACACACGCATATAAGTGTGTGCGCTTTGTATATATATTATATGCGTGTATGCGCTGGGGATATGACTGCCCCAATATTGAGTTTCCATCCACGCATGTGTAAATTGGCTGAAGTTCCTTTCCCGGCATACGCGCCGCTTTCTCTTACAACTCACACTACCGCTGTTCCTACTACTATTACCACAGCAACTATCACCATTCCGAGGACTCCTACAAAAACTACTACTACTACGAAAATTACCCCTACTACTAGTACTACTACTACTACTACTACCACTACTAGTACTACTACTAGCACTACTACTACTACCACTACCATACTACTACTACTACTACGAGAACCACCCCTACCACTACTACTACTAGTACCACTAGTGGTACCACTACTACCACTATCCTACTACTACTGCTACTACTACTACTACCCTACTGCGACTACGACTACTACTACTACTAGTACCGCTGATACTACTAGTAGTGGTTGTGCGAGAACTACAAGTACCCGTCTTCCTCCTCCTCCTCCTGCTACTACTACTACTACGGCAACCTACAACGACACGACGAGCAACAGCAACAACACCTACTACTACTGCAAGTCCTACTAGGGGAAGGAGTACTGATATGGACACGTACATACCTCTTCTAACACTGTTGTTTACGTGTATGCACACACAAATATATATGCGTAACTCTTTACTAATTTACGTGCATCGCTTATCGTATCACTCACGCGTCCGCATAAGACGTAGGTATCATAGACATGCCACAAATGTGTATCTATGAGACGTTTCGCTGAAGTCGTCCTCCCTGAATTCTTGCTTGCGGCGTGTACGTATGTGTATGTGTTTATGTGTGCTGCGTCATTGGCAGACATCGGCTGGCGGCCGGTCTTCACAAGCAGCTGCTGGAGTTTGGAGCCCGCCGAGCTCAGGGTACGTTGCTGCTGCTGCTGTTGCTGTCTTTCGCTGCTGCATGTCGGTGCTGCTTTGCTGCAGCTCGTATGGGGGGGACCTTCGGCTGCTGCGAGCCACTGCGTCGCCCCGAATATCAGAGTTGCCCCACACATCTACGTATATATAGAAACCCACAGGTGCGAACGTATATGTGCGTCCACGGCTCCACATACATATATATATATATGTGGATCTATCCTTAGGATTCTGTGCGGGTTGCTGCTGCCACTTGTTTGTGCTGCTACTGCTGCTGCCTTGCAGTTTGTTACTACCCAGCACCGTCTATCTACGAGGCCGTGCTGCGCGTGTTGCACTGAGCGTGGCTGCTGCTGCTGCTTTCACCGCTGCTGCTGCTACAGCGACGTGACACTACCCCGCGCCTAGGGGTGCTGCTGCTGTCCGGCTTGCTGCTGCTGCGGCCTTGCCAGTGCGACAGATGGGATGTCTCTGCCCTCACACAGTGTCTAGTTGCTGCTGGTGAGCCGCAGTAGCTGCGGCTGCTGCTGCTGGTGCTCTACGAGGCACTTCGCCGCTGATGCACCCATGCCCTTTCTGCTGTTTAATAAACAAGCAACCTCACTGCTACTGCTGCGAACTCAGAGAGGGCCTGCTGCTGCTCCAGACTCTCGCATTCCGCTGCTGTTGCTATTGGTGGTGTGTGGTAGGCCCCAACGGAGCCCTGAGCGCGAGCCGCTACGCCTACCTCGGCGGTTTTGACGCTACCAGCAACACAGAAGTAAGTAACTTCGGATACCTGCTGCTGCTGATCGCGTTGCCACTCCTCTTGGTGCTGCTATTGCTGCTGCTGGTCCTGCCGGTATTTCCGGTATTGCCGCTTCCGCGTCTGCTGCTGCTGCTGATGCGAGATCCGTGTCATTCTGGTGTTGCTGGTGTGCTCGCGGAGCTGCCGCCGCTTGCGCACTGCTGCTCGTCTTTTCGCTCTAACCGTGGCGTGGCACGAGCTGCCGTGGCTGCAGTTGCTACTAACGGTCTTGCCGAATTGATGCAACTGTTGTCGCTCCTGCCGCTTGTCCTGTCACGTGTGTTGGAAGCGCCTGCGAACTGCTGCTGCTGCTGGGCTTTGTTCGTGGAGCCTTTGCTTCTGCGGCGCTTCCCCCTTTCGTGAGCCTGGTGCTTCTGCGTTGCGGTAGTCCAGCTGCATTTGCTGCTGCCTGTGTGCTTCTGGTGTTGCTGCTTGGGCTACCGCCGCTCTGGCTGCTGCTGCTCCTGCAGGATGTCCTGTCGCCGCTGGCGCGTGTCCTCTGCTTGTTGCCACTGCCTCTGTGTGGCTTCGCCTCCGCCTCTCTAGGGAGGCTTACTGCTGCTGCCGCCTCTCCCCCTCCCAGGGCTTTTAAGGGCCGCCGGAGTTGCGGCTACAGCTGCTGCCTGTGCTGTTGCTCTCCTTCGCGTTTTGCTGCTGCTGCGGCTCGTGTTGTTGGACTCAGTCCCGCCCCTGCGTCTGCTGTTCTATTTGAAGAAGAAATACAGTCGACTTTCCTGCTTCACACTGGCAGGCTACGCTGGAGGACCGCTGCGCTCGTTGACAAGAATTTTCGACTGCTACTGCCGCTGCTGCTGCGGCTGCTTACTTGTCTTGCGTTGCCTCACTTTTCTCTCTTGCTGCTACTGTTGAGACTGCTACTGCTGCCGATGCTGCGGCTGCTCCTTTGTCTCGCGTTGCTTCGATTTTCTCTCTTGCTGCTGCTGTTGCTGAAGGACTTCCTCGCGCGTGGGTTCTGCACTGCGTCTGGCGCGCTCTCTGCTGCTTCCCTGTAGTTGCCGTTTTCTCTCCTTCCGCCATCGTTGCTGCCGTCCACTGTGCGACTGCGTCCCTTCTCGCTACTCTGACTGCTGCTGCTGCTGCGACTGCTTCCTGCTCCTCGCTACTTTGACTGCTGCTGCTGCTGCTATGACTGCCGCTGCTGCCATGACCGCTGCTGCTGTGACTGCCGCTGCCGCTGTGACTGCTGCTGCTGCTTTGTCTAATGCGGGTAGTACTTTTCTGCTTCTGCGTTTGCTTCTTTGCTTGGTGCTGTTGTTGCCCAGGTTTGAGGAGATGGTGTTATTCTGCATCCGGTTCTTGCTGCTGCTGCTGCTGCTCATCGCGCTGCTGCTGCTAATGCTGCCGGCGCTTCGTTTTTATCAGGCTTCGTTTTTGTTTGACATTCCCCTGCGCGGGTCCATGGCGCATTCGTTCGTAACTTCCTTCAAGAATCTGGACCAGCTGCACCGCATCCTGCTGCCTGCCGATGCTGCGGCTGCTCCTCCTGCGGGTGCTGCTGCTCCCGCTGTTCCTGTTGATACGACGACGGACTACCCAACAGCAGCAACCGAACGACCCGCTGATAATTTCGTTGACTGCGTAAGTCCACAGCCAACGCAGTCTCTCCGCAGCCTTTTCCGGGGTGCCTGCTTCTTCCTACGCGTCACACGTATACTTATACTATATACGTCTCTATCCCTCTCTCTCTCTATATATGTCTTGGCTGTATGTGTATATGGATGAAATTGCCAATACCTGGATATATTACAGCAGTTTCTCGTCCACATAGAACTGCCCATTCGTGCCTATTTCAACAAGCGTAGAGAAAGTCCCGATGAACAGGCGGGCTGTAGCTTACACATATAATTATATCAGCAATGCAAGTATACACATAGATACAAATATATATATATACACGCATATGTATTTGTTATAAATGCAAGGATACCTGCTGTAGACACAACTGCTGTTGCGTTGAAGAAGTACAAAAAGGGCGAAGCAAAAACTCGTTACCGGCTCTCCTTTCCTCACGCCAGCTACCAACAACGGCTCCTGCCGTATATCCATAACTTTATCTATCTATCTATATATCTACCTGGCTACCCATCTATATATATATAGGTGTATGAACGTGAGTATACACGTATATAAATGTGTGCGTACGGTGGGAGAGAGAATGTTTATCCGTATATATATATATGTACCTATGGATCGATCTATCTGTATCTTTCTATATATATGTATATCTGTCTGGCTATATCTATACCTATCTGTCTGTCTATCGATCTATCTGCTTCTATGTATATCCATATCTATCTGTCCATATCTGTACTTACCCGTCCATCTATTATCTATCGATCTATCTACGTCTATCAATATCTATCGATCTATGTGTAAATCTGTCTGTACCTATCTGTAGCTATCTATCTATGCCGATATGTGTCTGTCTCGTTTCTGCATCTATGTCTCTCTATATGTTTGTATCTGTCTCTATATATCTCTGTATACCTCTATCTATCTATATCCATCAATATCTATCTATGTGCATATCTGTCTACTGCACGTATCTGTTTCTATATATATGGATATGTGTCTGTGTCTTTCTCTGTATCTATTTATATACATCTATCTGTCTCTATGGTTGTCTATGTCTATGGGTGTCTATATATATCTCTATCTATCTATATATGTCAACCTGTGTATGTGCCTGTCTCTCTCTCTTCCCTTATACGTATACACATATATACACTTAGTTCTCCGCTATTTGGCTTCCACGGCGTATGCGTATGGTCACGTATTCTCAGGCGCACATATATATATATATATATCAATAAACACCCATGAATATTACATATATATATTAGTGAAGACATATATATATACATATATATGTATGTATATGTATATATATGTTAAACACACGTAGATAAAATATACATATATATATATTAAACACACAAAGATATAAGATATGTATATATATATATATAAAACACACACAGATATAAGATATATATATACATATATATATATGTATGTGTATATATATATATATATTAAAGACACATAGATGTAATGTGTATATATATATGTATATGTATATATATAACACTTATAGATATAAGATCTATATATATATATGTATATATATATATATATATGTATAAAACACACATAGATATAAGATATGTACACACACACACATGGATATTATATATTTGTGTGTGAATATATGTGTGTATACAGAGGTATTGTATGTATATGCATACACATTAACATACATATTTTGATAGACGCACATGGCTGTTGTCTATGTACGTGCACACACACACGCACACACATACATACATACAGGCATGTATATGTTCGTCGTCATGTTGTTGTGGCCAGTTGTCGAATCACAAACGTAACTGTGCGTATGTATAGTGATATGTTGAAGTGTGCCTCTTCAGTATAATCTTCTCGTTCCCTGGTGTCTGCGTGAGTGGCGCAGACTCGCTGCCTTGCAGGAGTGGTCTTTTCTGCCTTCTGCTTACCCGTCAGTATGTGTTCGCACGTGCACGTCTGTCTGTATTGAAGGGGCGAAGCAATGCGGCAAATTTGTGTGCCTCCTGTCTTGAGTAGAGAGAAGCGGCTCTGTGCCTTTCCGGCGCACAGAGACGCGTCTCTGTGCGCATGCATGCGGGGTGCAGCTGGACACGTCCTCGGCTGCGCTACGGGGGTGGAGGTGTGCGCGCGCGCCGGATAAAATCGGCGCCAAGCTGCAGCAGTCCGTGTCTTTTCGGCACCTGCGCTTCTTCCTCTCACTATCCCCGCTGCTCGCGCTGACGTTCCCCTCTATATGCATGTATGTGTGCAGGTGACGCGTACGTGTGTGTGGTGTCCGCGTGTAGATCTGCATGCGCTGGGGGGATGGGAGGACTGCTGCTGCTGCTGCGGTGCGTCGCGCGCAGGTGAGAGAGTACCGCCGGCGCGTGGTGGCGCTCTGGCCCGATGAAAATTTGGAGACGGTCATGCACCAGGGAGAACTTGCTGCCTTCGCTGCTTTTGCTCAGGTCAGCTACCCCCCACCCCGCCGGAGGGAGGGCCCGTCATCGCGCACAACTCCTGCAAAGCTAAATATCTATGCATACGTGCGTCTATGCACACATGTACATGTGTGTGCGTGTGTATATGCCTAGAGAGAAGAGTGTTCATGTCAACCCGCGTACGCATGCAAAAAAGTGTAGCGCGGCGTGTGTGTGGATATAGATATAATGTGTGTGGGTGTAGGTGTGTGTCACCTGCGCTCCCCCTGCAGAAGCGATCCCTGTACGTACCCCCTGCCAATATATGTATATGCGTGTACGGCCTGCGAAAACGACAGATGCTGCTACGCTTGTGCGCCGTCAAGAGGAAGGTGCACGGGACATTTATGGGGTGAGGGGCTGACGTCCGACGGGTCCTTCGACGTGCGGAGGCTTTCGTCCCCACGCCTCCGTGGCAGAAATGTCACACCTGCCCATGCATGCGTCCCGCGCTGCCCAGGGACACACACACACACACACATTGGCTTCCGTATATCCGTGGACTTCGCATGTGAGGACGTATACAGAGAGGGTCATGCATCTGCGGTTGCATATTTATACCCATGTATAGAGAAATACACAGATGTATGTGCAAGTATCTACGTATATATCTTTGCACGCATGTGTAGACGTAATGGCCCCTCCTGTACTTAGAAAGGAATGTACAATATACATATATATATGTGTAGACATATGTGTATATGTGTGCAGGCATATGTGTATATGTCTGCAGGCAGATGTGCATATGTGTGTAGACATATGTGTATATGTGTGTAGGCATATGTATATATGTGTGTACGTATATATATGTATATTGATAGTAGATGCGGCTTTACAAGGGTATATGTGTGGCTGTATGTATGTGTATGATATGCATATCTGGTAAGATTCTTGCGGGTGATGTGCAACTCGATGGCACAGGGAGGGAAGTACTATCACGTTTGGCTGCAGTGGATATATGTGACGTTGGTGCTACGCTCTGAGACTGCTGCTGGGGCCCTCCTCCCACCGCACACAGACGCGGTCTCCTCGTGCTGCGCCTCCCACTTCTGCTGCTACTCGTAGCGCTGCTGTTGCTGTTTCTTCCTTTGTGGGACGCCAGCTGGTGCTGGCGTGTTGCTGTCTTACGTTAATCGCTGCTGCTGCTCCCGCTGCTTGCACGGGGTGCGCCCTGCTGTTGGTCTTCTCTTTGACGCCATTGACCCTCCCGGGCGCCTACTGGGAGCGCCTCAGAAGCCAGCGGCCTCCTGCTGCTGCTGGCCGCGCTCTGCTGCTGCTCCTGCTTCAAAAATGCTGTCTGCTGTTGCTGCTGTGGGTTGGAGGGTACTCTTGCCGCAGCTGTGACACAGGGGTACAGAAGTTGCTGTGTCGCAGCTGCTGGTTTCCATCCTGCAGCTCTTAGAGTGTGCCACTACTGTGCGCGCGAGGTTGCTGCTGACACGTTTTCGTTCTTCTACTGCTTCAACGTCGTGCTGCTGCTGCTGCTGTCCGGTGGTTGGGTGGGTTGACTGCATGCGGTCTCAGACATTCCCGCATGCATTTCTGGCCCTCGTCGATACCTACGACACGCTTTTCTCTGGTGAGTATTGCGCGACGCCTTCACGTCCCTCCACAGAACCACGCAGCAGCAGCCGCGTGGTGTGCTCCCCGCAGCCAGACTGCCTTCAGCAACGGCCCAGCAGAAGTAGCCGGAGGAAGAGTTGCAGCACTTGTACGGAGAGCAGGAGCAGCCGCGGGAAAGCAGAAGCAGCAGCAGGAAGAAGAGTACGAGCAGCGGCAGCAGCAAACCAAGCCACGCAGGATAGCTGCCTCCCAACTTCCGAGAAGAAAAACGCTTCACCAGCAGCAGAAGCAACCTTAGGGCAGGAGTCGCACATGCAGTCGCCTGGGCAGCGACCGGCGCCTGTGTGCGGCCCAGCACCAGGTCGGAGCACGCCAACTTTCGAGAAGCAGCAGCAGCACCAAGCGCAGCAACAGAAAGTAGACGGCAGTCTGCGGCGTAGCAGAAGCAGCAACTCGTACGTGTGCGGCAGCCGGGCGGCCAGCACGCATGCTCCCGCGGTGGGCAGGAGACATAGACGTAGTAATGATACCGAGTAGCAGCTGCAGGAGCAGCAGTTTTGCAGCAGGGGCACGCCAACAGGAAGACAAGCAGCAGCGTCAGCAGCGTGGACAGTAAGGACTCGGTAGTAACACGGGCCGCAATTGCAGCAGCTGCAGAGTAGCATCGCGCGAAGCAACACCCCCTGCAGCGCAGCCGCCTGCTACGTCTTTGTACCTGCAGGCTTCTACCGACACACAGCAGATCTGGTGTTTCTTGCAGCACGTCTGCATTTCTGTTGCATGCGGCTGCTGCTGCTGCGCTTTCGTGTGTGTGTGGAGATAGAAAGGTGCTTTGCGCTCTTCGTCCAAGCATGCGCGTCACATATGCCTACGTCCGCCCCACGTTAAAACCGTCCCCCAGGCCTCTCCCTCTCCATGCACACAGACACGTATATCTATATATATACACGCAAGCGGGGGAACTCGTGCATGCGTTGTAGCACATGCGTATGACTCTCCACAGAAAATTAGGTTGGTGTGCATATCGGCTACAACACCGACGTGCGTCGCATGAATTTGTGGCGATTGGAGGACACGGACGTCCTTCGGTCACAGCGCGCTCTCGCTGTTGTTGCTCGCCGCAGCAGCAGAAAACCGGCGCCCCTGCATGTGTGTCTGTACACAAATACTACGATAACGCCTGTACACGTGTATAAAAAGAAACCTGTCTCTATCTATGTGTGATCTACATATATATTGTAGAACGTACAAAGGCACATGTACTTTAAAATGTACAAACATATATATACATATATATATGTATGTACATAGGTGTATGCTAAAGAACGTGTGCATACATATATATATATATATACGTGTAGAGTGCAGAATGCGTGAAGCTCTGTATATTCATATAAAGGGAGCTGCGTCTATCTGTGTGTGATCTACGTATATGTTGTAGGACGAACAAAGGTATATAAACCATAAAATATAGAGAAATATACATATATATATGTATATATACACACTTTAGAGAATCTGTATACATACATATATATATATATGTGTAGATTGTAGGATGCGTAGAGAAATGCTTGTGTATGTATATGTAGGACTGTACGTAAGGATATGTGTGGATAGACGGATGTTGGCGAGTGCGTACAGAGACATATCTTCAGAAAATGACGACAGATGTATATACGCGTAGCTCTTGTCGAACGTTCACGCAAGAAATATGAGCTGCAGAACGTACTAATGCATGCGTGTCTGTGACTCGGCGTCAGCAGGGAGATACACGGTAGAAACGTGTGTACATCAAATGTGGATGCGCTTTCTGATGCAGAGCAACACCATGTGATAGTAGACCTTTGTGTTAGTGGAGGAGGAAGAGGAGCCGTGGCCAGTAACATTGTCATATTCGCCGGTTGCGTTGCTGCTGCTGTTGGGTCGTGCCGGGACGCTTGCACCCTTCCTGTGCGCGGGCTCCCCGCGAGGCAGCTGCTGAAGGAAATGTTTTCTCCTGCTGTTTCTCTCTTTCTTGCCACACGACTGGGGTCCCGCTCCGGCACTTGGCTTCCCCTGAGCATCTTCTCTGCATGCGTGCGGCACGAGCTGCTCAAGCTGCTCTGTGGCGTGTGCTCACTCCCCCTGCAGCTGCCAGCGTGTGCTCCCGGCTGCACGTGCCCGTCTTCGCGTGGGCGCGGCATCTCTCTGCACTTGAACGTATCCACGTTCATACGCGCGCAGTGCTGCTGGTCCTCATGCAGTCTCGCGTTGCCCCCGTGGTGACGTAGACTACTAGACGAGCACGCGTGCAGCCTCGAGTATCTTACTTTGCATACGTTGCATTCCTGCAGGCGGAGACGGCGGTGTAATAGAACCAGTCCACGAGCAGAAGTGTGCCACTACGTGTGACTATGCTCAGGCACACATAAATGCCACATCTCCTCTGGTGCTGTTGCTGCTGCTGTTGCTGCTTCTGCTGCTGTTGCTGCTTCTGCTGCTGTTGCTGCTTCTGCTGCTGTTGCTGCTTCTGCTCTTGTTCCTGCTCCTGCTGGTGTTGCTGCTTCTGCTGTTGTTGCTACTTCTGCTGTTGTTGCTGCTTCTGCTGCTGTTCCTGCTCCTGCTTCTGTTCGTGCTCCTGCTGCTGTTCTTGCTCCTGCTGTTGCTGCTCCTGCTGCTGTTGCTGCTGCGGCTTCTATTGCTGCTGCTTCTGCCGCTGCTGTTTGTGCTGCCGCTGCTTCTTCGGCGCTGGTTGCAGGGGTTCCCAACGCTATCGTGGTTGCAATGGCGCTGCTGTCCTTCGGTTACCGTCCCGTGGGCGTGCGTCTGGACTCAGGGGATCTTTCTTATCTTTCTCAGTGAGCAGCGACTTCGCCAGCACGACGTATTTCTTCTCTCTCGACCGCCGTCCTTGCCCTTCCTTCGCGTATTCTCCCTCCCTCTGCGTCTGTGTGCAGTTCTCGGCTTCTCTTCCCGCGGGTTCGCGCTGCGACGCTCTTGTCTGCCGCGGCTTCTCCTCTATCTTTTCTACCTGTCACGCTTTGTGTCCCTTTCTTGCGAAACTTCCCGCATTCGGTGTCCCTTTCCCGACTCCATCGGTGTCGTCCGACTGCCTCTTTTTCTCGGCGTCTCCTCCCGTCCTTCTGCTCTCTCTGCGTGGCCCTTCTGCGCCTATTTCGACCTGCGCCTCTGTCGCCCTTTCGGCGTCCCTTTTGTCCCGCTGCTGGCCTCTTGTGTTCTCTTCGGCTTCCCTGCGCGCGTCTGCATGCGCTGCTGCGGCCTCCTCCTGCCGTCACTACGGCAGACGAAGGCGCGTCCGAGGGAGCCGCCTGCATGCGTGCTGCGTCGTGTGCTGCTGCCACAAACGGCAGACGGGGTCTTCAAGAGCTGCTGCACACATACACACACACACACACACACACCGACGCATTCTCTCGGTTGCATTTCTGATGAGTGCGTGTCATACATTTGATGGCCGCTCCAGCCTTCTCACTTGGGGCCGGCTAGGAAGCGGGCTGCGCACGCCAGACGCCCTCACGCACATGCGATCGTTGCTGCCTCGACCTTCTACATAGGTGCGACTCCTTGACCCCCCTGCTTGGTGACTTCATGAATTTACGCGTGCCCCTTCACAGAAATAGCCGTCTCTCTATCCCAGCCCATAAGATTGCACGGGTCTTGTGCCGGTTTCCTTGCTCTGTAGACAGGTCTATATATATGTATGTATGTGAATATATATATATGCACATTTGTATGTGTGTATATATATATATATATGTACGTATATATATGCGTGCAAATATATGTATATTCATATACGTATATATATTCACATACGTATATATATGTGCGTATACATATACCTACGTATATGTATACATGTGCAAATATATATATATATATATATATGTATGTATATATTAGGCGTAGGTGTATGTGGGGAAGGGTGTGCATACCACGCATGCGCCCAGGCGTGTTTGTTTCTCCTGCCACACGTGCTGTGTTGCTGTTGCTCTGTGAGTGTAAATTATGTGCGGGAGCCTGTTGTACACTTCTCTACGTATACAAGCGCGTGTGTCCCCCTGTACTTGCGGATCTATACACTCCTACGCGGTGTCTGTGCGTATACCGCTGCATATATCTACTTGCGTGCATGCGTCTCTACATGCCCTCGCGTCGTCTCGGGAGCCGCTTCGTATCGGTAGCCATCTATGTATGTATGTATGTATATATATATATGTACATGTGTGTACTGGCTCCCTTACGTATACATATATATATATATGTGTATACCTGTAAGGACGTGCCGCGATGTGCGCACGTGCATATACATGTCAGCACCGCCGTAGCATGGGTGTCAGCAGATTTGAGGATATTTCCGTAAGGCTGGTGCTGCTGCAGTTGCTGCAGTTGTAGCTACCAAGCGAGGCTGTCTGCTTGCTGTTCCATTGCTGCTGCTGTTGCGTCCACGGGGCAGTGTGGGCGGCAACTTTGTATACTGCTGCTGAGGACGCTGCTGCCGTAGGCGGGAACAGCGCGCCGCGCCTCTGCTGCTGCGCTCGGCGACGGCTGCTGCGCCTCCCCCGCTCGTACGAGTAATGCGTTCTTGTGGATATCTAGTAGTAGTGTATAAATCCTTATAGGTGGTGGTGCGATGCTTAGACGGTACGCGTTCTCCCTGTAAGACGAGATGTGCGATTACTGGGGCATGTGGGGCTGCTGCTGCTGCGGGAGCCCCTGCTGCTGCTGGTGCTGCTGCTCGATACCCGCGGGGGGGACGGTGCGCTTCTCCTTGCGTGCTGCTGCTTGCATGCTGCTGCTTGCGTGCTGCTGCTTGCGTGCTGCGCCTGCGCCGTCGCTGCTGCTGATACTGACGCAGCTTCTTCTCTGGCTGCAGCGTGCTGCTACCCCTGCTTCTTCATCTCGAACGGCGCTGCTGCGGTCGCTGCTGCAACTCATCTACTAGTTCTCCGACAGCTATTGCTACTGCTACCACTTGCGACACTGCTTCTACTGCTGTTGCTGCTGCTGCAACCCCGCTGCCTGGTCTCCGACTGCTGCTGCTGCTGCGGCTGCGACCCCGCTGCTGCTACTGCGCGGGACACTTCTTGTACTGCTGCTGTTTCTGCTGTTGGCGTTGCTGCTTTCCCCTGCACACACGTACACGTGCAGAGAGGCACGCAGATTATTTCGCGAGGCAGCAACGGCGTTCAACATGCCGCAGCTGGCACGAATGACGATCGTCGCGTCCAACGAATTAAACGAAGTAATTATTGCTGCGCTGAATGATCAGGTAAATATTGGGGGTCACTCACAAATTCCTGGGTCGGGTAGAAACTACCACTTCCCGCCCTACAAACAGTGTGCGGTCCTAATCCCCAAGACACGATAGAAACTCTGAAACGTCAGTCCCCTGCACTTTTCCTCGCCCTTTCGACTGCTCGTCTTCTTCCCACTGCGTTGCTGCTCTCGACGTCTGGGTGGGGGTGCACGCATACAGACGCATGTGGATCAAGGCCCAGACAGCAGAGTGGGTGGAGGTTTTTGTCTCTGTATATGCGTGGGTGTGTCTACGTATGTGTGGAAATGTCAAGATAGACTGAGGAGACAAAGGAAGTTTGCCGTCTCTTCATTTATGTCTATTCGTGCGTGTGTGTGTGTGTGTATATGCGTCGCTGTCTGTGAGTCTGAAATCCGCCGGGTGTTTGTGTGTGTGGGTTCAAGTGTGTGTGTATATATACGTGCATGCACGCATGCGTGCAATATATTGGTGCGCGCCGCGCTCTATTTGCTTTGCCACAAGACACAACTTTAAGAGGTCCGCTGTTCACACCAGACACCCCCGTGTTGGGGGGGGCACCTCTGTCCGTAGAAATACACATATATATGCAGCTACGTATTTGTTTGTGAGAAGTTCTCCATAACAATCATCCCTATATATATATGTATATATTGTGTGTGTACATATATATATATATATATCTGCATGTTGATGTATGTGGTGGAAGAGAGAGGGCGCGCTATCGCCGCCGCTGACGGTGCTGCAGGTGGGGGTTCGACTGGAGCGTCGAGGATTTGCAAGCGTCTCTGCTCGTCGCTTCCACGGATGCATCTTCTCTTCGCCGTCTTTCGCCTCCTCCGTTCCTGCTGCTGGCACATGTCCTGCTGCTGTTGCTACTCGCACCCCGCACACGCCGCGCGCTGCTGCTGCTGCTACTGCTGCTGCTGCCGCCGCGCCTCTGACTCGGCCCGTTATGTCGCTGCTGCTGCTCTCTCGTCCCCCTGCTTGTGCTACCTCGTGCTCCTGCTGCTGCTGCGAGTGTCCCCTGCACGGCGTTGCTGCCGCGGTCTCATGCTGCTCCAGCTGCTGCTGCTGCATCTGCGGTGCATGTTGCGGGTGCTGCTGCCGACTGCGGTGCATGCAGGGACACGAAGTTGACGCCTTCGCCGTTGGAACGAATCTTGTCACCTGCCAGGCGCAGCCTGCTCTTGGCATGGTAATGCGTTGCTCTCTCTTTCTGTCGCGTGAGAATCGTCTGTCTGTTCTCTATCTTGAGTATACATACACATGTGTGCCTTGGCGCACACTTGGCAGGGCTGAGGACACAGCGTCCACGTGTCTGGTACTCTCTGTGTACATATCAGTGCGTATATACACGAATTTAACGGAACACACAGACACGTATGTATATGAGATGTTGCTTACGTATATCGGTGGGTATGTATCTGTACATACATATTCCTGTCTCTGTATACAGAGTGTACACACTGATACATATTTATATGGAACGCCGTGTACTTGTGTCGATGTATGTACATATATATACATATATATATATGTATCTGTGCATACATGTTCCTGTGTCTCTGTGTATAGATGTGGAACCGGAGAGGATTAAATAAATGGCTGCATCATTATACCTGTGTGTCTGCATGCGGGGATAACCCCGGTTGCATGCAGTCGTGGCGTGTGGGAGCCCTGTGTGTTGTCCGCAGAGAATTCCATCTATTTGCACAACGTCTTGAAGACCAACGTTTTATGTTGTGCATGCGCCGTTCTTGTCAAGCAACGCGTACGTAGGGAGAAGGTGGAACCCGGCTATATACGCAGCGACAGACGTATGAATGCTTCTCTACGCGCGGGTCTCCTTGTGTCTACATATACTCGCGCTACGTCACATAGACAGGTGTATGCAGGGGTCGCTACATATCTCCGCGCCCCTCCAATGACATATATGGGCCTAACCCCTCGTTAAGTCAGATAATACATATATATATAGATGTACTTGCGTATATATGTATGTAGTGAAGTATAGATATATATGCGTGACTCCCGAATAGGCAGATAATACGTATGCGTGTGTATATATATATAAATGCGTGTGTATGTATGTTGTGTAGTATAAATATATATGCGTGACCGTCGTGTAGGCAGGTGTACGTGTATATATATATATATGTATAGTTGCGTATATATATATATCTATATATATATATATGGGTGTGCAGTAATGATATATACGCATGACCCCCGTATAGGCAGGTAATACGTGTATATATATATGTCTATTATGCAGTATAGAAGCACATATATATATGTAGTGCAAGTAACACACGTATTGTTTGTGTCGAACTGTATTCGTACACATACGTGCGTATATCGGGGATAAGTGATAGAAAGAGAGTGACGTGACGTACGTAGGTACGGCACTATACGCATGCATACAGGTAGGTAGCAGACATGAACAGCGCTGTATGGGTAGAATGTGAGGACCCACGAATGGAGAGAGAAAGTGTGTCTGTCTGTGGAGGGGCCGAATGTACGTCGGTAGTGGGACACGCATGTATGTAATCAACTGGCAAGCGTGATCGTTTCGTGCCAGCGTGTGTGTGTGTATGTGAAATAGAAAGAGACAGACAGATAGAGAGAGCCGCTGCTGTCCAGAAGTAGTAGGGTACGCATGTCTGTAATGAAGGACCAGGGTCGAAGACCCCTTTATATAGCCCACACGACGCTCCGTATGCCTTCTCGGATACACATACACAGAGACACGGGAAAGCAGACGACGGTGACGATACAGCTGCTGCTGTCGTGTACGCCCAGGGCGCGCCACACTTCGCGATACCTTCAGAGAGTGTGCCGCCATTCTTTTGTGCTGCTGCGCCCCTCGATATATGCGAAGAGGTACAGACACGGGTGGGATGTGCGTGATCTCCGCAGCATGCGGATGGTGTAGAGGACGCCGTCTCATCCACCGCACTTCCCTCGCAGCGAAGAAGCGTCGTAGATCGAGGAGGACGTTCCCGGTGACTCGGGCTGTTTTCGTTCGTTTAGGACTGTCACTCTCTTAGTAGGCACAGGAGATCTACCGGGACGACCGCTCTGTTTTCTTCTACAGAGAGACGCATGTATGTGGGTGCCTGCGTCTACGCATGTACGCAGTCTGGTGACGTGCAGGACATCCGCAAGGACGACCGCCCTCTTTTCTGTGCAGAGACGCGGGGATGTATGGACGTGGGTCTACGTAGAAGGTGAAGAGGATCAGTGGACTGCAGTACTTTTTTGCGTGAGGCTCTTCCTGTGTGGTGGAGTGCCTTTGAACTGGCGTCCTGTGTATGTTTGTGCGGCTGCGCAAGAGTTCAAATAAGCCGCAGCACACATCTCTCTGGGCCGGCGCGCAGAGAGAAACGCAGACGGATAGGGGAAGAACATTTGTGTGGCTCTGTCTTCTTCTCAGAGAGAGATTTTGGACGCGTCTGCTGTTGGACGGAGAACAGACGTGAAGGCGAGTGCTCGCCTGCAGCGGCCTGCGTCGATACTGTGCAGACTGCTGCTGCTGAGATGTTGCGCTTTACATACGTACATATATGTGTGTGTGTATATTTGTGTGTATGTGTGTGTGTGTGTGTACGTGGTGGGGATAGGTGTACAAGCTGGTGGAACTTGACGGAGAGCCGTGCATGAAGCTGTCGCAGGACTTCGAGAAGACGTCTCTTCCGAGCAAAAAGGAAGTTTTCCGTTTCTACACGCGCAGTGGCGTCCCCGCGCTCGACCTTCTGCAGGCAAGAAGACACTGCGTGCGGCTCCTCTGCCGGTGTACGTACACCCGAGTCGGTGGCCTCTCCGGCAGGGCGGCGTCCACCTGCACACACTGTCCCCGCGTCCTCCTGTTGACGACCAACCCCACGTCTGCACCCCCCTCGATACGAATGCCTGTAAAAGTTTTTAGAAGCGTCTGTCCCTCTCCGCGTGAGATTGGCTTGAGAGGCTGAATAACTCGCATGCACACAGACGTGTGTCTGTGTATACACCCACACACAGACAGGTCTACACGCACCTGTCTGGACTGCGCAGCACGCACGTGCGTCTTCGTAGTCTGTCTGTGAGGTGCCCCTCATCACTCACGTGTTCTGCCCACATATGTCTTTTTCTTGACGGTCAAAGAGGCAGATAGAAGAAAAGCGAGAGAAAGATCCGCTGCATGCCGGAGGGCCCGTCCGGTGCCTTACTTGTCCTCGCGTCTCGCGAAGGATGCGGAGAAGGCGGCTGAAGAGGCGCTCTCGACCGCGTGGGGCCGAGCTGGTGTGTCGCTGCTGCGATTTTGTGGGGTGCTGCAGGAGGCAGCGGCTCCCGCGCCGGTGGCGGGCGAGAAAATCTTCTGTCGCCACCTCTTCGACGACCGAAAGCGCTGCTTCTTCGTGCCGAGCAAAGTTGAGAGGCTGCTACTGCCTTACGTCGAGAAAGGGAAGAAAGTGACGGAACCGAGGACTCTCAAGGTAGCGTTTTTCTCTTCTTTTTCGAGTGAACGTCGCTTCCTGCTGCGTGCGTAACGCTCTGTGACAGGGACGTGTGTGGGGCGCTGTCTGCGCGCTTCTCGAGATCGCGTAGCTGCGTTTTTGCTGCACGCCAGGCATACGGTGTGACTGTTTTGTTAGTACGCGAGAAACGCAGCTGAGAAGACCGCGCAGCTCTTAGCAGTGCCGCCCCTCCGTCTCCCTTCTTCAGTTCGCGCAGGCGGGCGCCGATGCGGTTTTCTTCATAGAGATATATGTACATACGTACATGCCTACGTGCGCGTCTCTCTATATAAACTTGGTGTGTGCGTGCGTGTGTATACGTGTGTATGTGTATGTATGTACATATGTATATGTGTGTATATGTATGTGTATGTATGTGTATGTATATAAGTATGTGCTTGTATGTATGTGTATGTAACTATGTATGTGTGTACATCTGTGCTGTGGTATCTGCCGCATATATATATATATATATTTACATGTGTATGTGAGTATGCATATAAATTGGATAGTTCTGCGTCGACGTCTCCATGGGGCGATGTCACAGACGCGTGGATAGAGAACGTTGTATAAAATCGTAGGGTATCCCGGGGGCGGCACGCCGACACCTCTCCGTTCATGCGGTGCGCACGCACCGTACGAGTGCAGCTGCTACTGGGCGGCTGCTGCGGTTCTGCAGCTGCTGTTCTGCTGCTGTTGCGTACGTCGTCTCCGCGCTGCAGGAGGCACGCACTGCCTGCTTGGGAGCACTTGGGCGGCTCCGCCCAGATGTGATCCGGCAGATCAATCCTACTCCTTTCAAGGTAAAAACTTCTTCGCACACAAAGACGCGTATACACATATATATGTTTGTGTATTGGTATACGCATGTGTCTACATACCCATATATGTTTGATATAATATACGTCCTTCTACGTATGTGTTGACATGTGTATATACACATGTATATACGTGTGCTTGGGGTACACACCCGGATATACAAGAAATCACGTAGGTGCACATTCGTGTAGAAGTTTGTCCCCTGCGACAGGACCACTTTTTCTGCTCAACCAGCTCCTACTGATATTCCAGCTCACACTCTCTTTCCATCTTCTATCTTCAAAACTACCTGTATACCTACGTGTATATCGATATACGTGTACCTGTATATATGTGAATCCACGTGCGCTTATACATATATTTATATATGTGGATGTATGTGCATCGGTTTACGTGTATCTGTATATATATACATGTATCTACGTATATATATGTACAAATATTGGGCTCTGTCCTCTCGTTCTTTTACACACACTCTCTCTACATATGTGTACACATATATACGTGTGTGTACGTACGTCTGCAAATGTATACATTCCTCTCCGTATGCACATACCTCTATACACCTATACATACGTATGGATATTTCTACGTCCTCATACACATATACACATATATATATATATATACACGCGTAAGTGTGACGACACAGAGGCACGGTGTGAATGTGCTGCTGCTTCCAGGTATCTGCGAGTGACAGTTACTACCGGTTTTTCCACCGCCTGTGGCAGACCACGGCACCTGTGCGGACGATCGAATAGACCAAATTTCACTTCCTTCTGAAGTGTCCAGGACAGAGGGGAGCAGTTCTCCCCTCGCTGTCTGTGTCTACGTTGTTCACGTGGGACGAAGTGGAGGTCTTCAGCAGTCATCCTACATAGCGCGCCCTATCTCTCCAACGAAAAAGTTTTTTCATTCTAAAGGAAAAATGCAGACGGGAAAAAACAGTTCCCTGTATGTTTTTCTAGGTCTGTGTGTTTGGGCGTGTACACACGTGGGAGGAACTTTAGCGGTTCAATGAAATCCTACACAGCACCCTCTCTTCACACGCCGTTACCGTCTCCGCGATGCCCTCGAGTACCAACTGGATCCATGCCACCCCGTACGCAGAGAGAGGAAGAGGGAACCATATATATTTGTGTAGTAGATACAGACACGGAAAATAGGTCCGGAGGTATACACATACATATATATATATATATGGATATAGATTCCGCGAAAGAGACAGAGAGGGGGGGGACACACACATATATATGTGTGTATGTAGTAGAGAGAGAGCGACAGACACACACACGCAAAATAGGTCCGAAGGTGCACATGTGTATATTTGTTCTGCCGGAGAGGCACACACACACACACACACACGCAAACAGAGAGGCACGCGCATACGTAGGTGCTTTTTTAGTTGATATTTGTATGCTTGATATTTCGGTTCGCAGTCGGTGAATTTCCACGAGGTAGATTCTGGCTCGAGACACGGCTGCATGCACACCAGGTGTAAAGGCGTGTACCTTCGTTGCCTATACCTGAGTATTACTCATGTGGCACGTGTATAGATAGACCTACGGGCGCACTACCAACCGCTGTAAGACGTACGGGTCTTTCCTCCAGACGCAAACAGATATATGAATAGTGGTGGTTAGATATACGTAGGTGGAGACACACAAAAACCTGGATCCGTGATATGTGTGTATATTTCTGTATAGACAGATCGAGTGTATATATACAAATATGTACATACAAAGGTACGTCCATAATTGTATACGTCGTATAGTTGCTCCTGTTGTTTTGGGGTGCAGATGAATATATCTGCAGTGTTTCTCCTCCGTGGTCTGTTCGTTTATGTGAAGAACTGGGAATTGCTGCCAGTTCGAAAAAAATAGATTTGGGTAAACCAATCGTTACTGTCGATGCGAAGCCGCAGCAGCGCCGCATCTTCGGCTTCTTTCGAGAGAGAGAGAAACATTCGACGGTTCCATCAGAGGCCGACTGAATAGAAAAGTACCAATGCGGAGTTATTTTCCTCTCAAAGGACTCTGTCTTAATGTCGCGACTGATGCAGTTTCCGCGCTCTGTAGCGGATATATCATCCACGAACATTCGGTGTGTATATACATATATAAATATGTGTGTATATTCACGTATACGTAGATTCCGTTGTAACGGTAAATTAGAAAGGCACACGTACGTTTTGCGTCTAAGGCGTGGTAGTACGCGTGTCCGCATTTTGTAATGCTGCTGATATGTGGCTCCTACTTTGCTCTTCTCCTTACTGAGGAGGGAGGCGCGGGCCCGCCCTCGCCAGCGTTCACAAATATACGCATTTGTCGACGGTAGGCCTCAGTCAACAGCTCTCCAGGAAGCACTCTGTATGGACAACAAACGCAAATTGGGTGGTGGTTTCTTCCACCCCAAACCCCGTTTACACCCGAGTCTCATATTTATATATATATACATACTTAACTGGACACCTACACATATATATATATATATATTTATACTTACGTGAACACCTGCCCAGAGGGTTGCCGTGTCTCAGCTTGCTTTTTAGAACAGTTCGGGTAGTTGTCTCTCTGCGTGGCATGTGCAGTTCGAGCGTAATAACTAGGCAGATGCCTTCACACACCAGTATACGGCATGCTTCAGACCTTCCCGGGACCGGATGCTCCCGACTCACTCGTTAAAGGAAGGGCGAGGTGGATAGAAGCCGTGTCGGTCCGCGGCACTTTCCGCTAGTCCCGACCACACTGAACGCAAAATAGATCCTCCAGTACATACGTATACATATTATTTATATATATGTATATACATGTGTACTTGGAGGTGAAGGCGTATACGTGTGTATATTTAAGTAGACACATGTGAAGATTTATATCCGCATTCGGCCCCTCAGAGAGAAGGAGCGCACACCACTGCTTTGTGAAGTTGAAAAACACTTCATCCTTCTAGGCAGCTGCCCTGCTTTGCGCGATAAACGATTCGTCCGCAGTACTTGTTTTTCATTGTTGCCGTCAGATTCAGCAGTTTTTCTGCACGTTACCAGATTCCTCTTCTGACCTCCTGCTGCGCTTTCCGAAGCGTGACACTCTTTGTGTTTGGCGCACATCATTGTTGCACACACACACAGGGGTAACATTCTTTGTAACTTCTCTAAACGGTGAGACTATGCTCCACTGCCGCGGGAACGAGAAGCAGAATGTACAGGGAAGACTGCAGCTCTTATCGTACATTATGAGGGGTCCTCGAAACGGGCAAATCTCTCGAATATTCCCCTTGCCACTTGCTCCACTGACGGAAGTCTGACGCCACTCCCCAACTTTTTGTCTGGTGGAAGCAACGGCTCATGTTACCGCCTGTTGGAGAGACACTTTTCTCACTCTGCCAGGGACGCCATATTTCAATTGTTCAGTTTACCGCAATCCTGCATCTCTTTTCGGAGTTCGACTTGCTTGACAGAAAGGCCAAATGGTTAAAGAGGCACTGTGCTGAACGGCGGGGAACGTAATAATGTCCGCTTGGACTCTTACTTGTTGAGGACGAATGCGCTTTTTTTTATCTACCTTCGTACAGAGAGGTGCTCCACTACATCTGCCCGACAATTAATCCCTCTTGTATCACTTTCTGACAACAGCGACACCACTTTTAGTTCCTCAGCAGAGAAGTGACGGTCATCTACGCTCGGCTTCACCTTTTAAGATTCCTCCGCATCAAAATACGGCCATCACATCTTTTGATTCAGCTATACAACGCAGAGATTCTGCTGCTGGACAGGGGACGCGTTGCCCTTCGCATTTCCACTCGAAAGCCGAAACTGCTCAGGTTCTCTTCTTCCCCAGTCGTGCCCACCGTTGTAGAGTCTACTTCTGTCCAGCACACGTCTTCACTGTCGGAACACTACGACAACAGCAAAGTCGTTTTTCCCCTGCGGGCAGCTTTTCAACCTCGTTTAACGCGGCCGAAGTACTGCAAACGTAATTATTAGCTCCCCCAGCGAAAGAGATTGCTGACAAACCTGTGGACGGCACAGAAAAACCTGGAAGTTATCATTTCGTAGAACTGCAGCTTCCTGTGCGCCTCGTGTTTCTCTCCAGGTGTACACCCCTGTACGCGCGTTTGACCTCGTGTCACCGCTGCACTTGCAGCAACTATTCATTTGTTGCCACAGGGCTGCTTCTGCTTGTCCTTCGCGTCTGTGACGCCGGTCGTACATCCTGAGGATTTGTCTACCGCAGTGCAGCACATAATCGGTGTGTGAGGAGAACCTCATCTGACGTCAACGAAAGTGACGAAAAAGTGCAGTGCATGCATGCACTGCTCAGTCTGCCTGCGGTTTCGAAGTATACACAAGCGCACTCCATCATCTGCAATTTCGAATATACAGGCGGATTTCTGCAGGTAGCTGCTTCAAATTCCGCCTGTGCAGAACTGCCGCTGCCTGTTGCGCTGCTGCTGCTGCTGCTGCGGATGCGTACGGGTGCCGTGCGCATGCTCAACGCCGCTGAGCATGCTGCTGCAGTGGTGTGTACTGCTGCCGTTGTTTGTGCGCGGCTGCTGCTGCTGCTCGTGTGCACGGCTGCTGCTGCGGCTTCGCCGCTGCAGGCGTGTACTGCTCTGCGTCGTGGTGGAGTAGTAGTAGTGGGAGTAGACCGACTGACGGGGCGGCCGGTCGTAACGGCAGCTGTGCTCCCCACAAACGATGAGCTCCATCGCCGCAGCAGCCGCCCCTGCGCAACAAGAGCAGTAGGAATCGATTGTCCCCTTCAGAAGCCTCCCTGCGAAACGCTGCTGACACCTTTGTGCGCTCTCTTTGATTCGTTCTCTCGTAGAACTTCTTCAGGCGTTCTACACTTGTCTTTTCTCTGGTGCTCTCCTCTCCTCCTGCCCTCGCGCACACACACTACTGTGTTGTCTCGCTGCTGCCGTATAGAGAGCTTGCGATCTTGCGTGTGACTCTGGCGTTCTCGTGGAGACTTCCCTGCTGCCGCTGCGCGTGTTTGTCTTATGAACCGCGGTTGCTGTTGCTGACGCCGACGCTCTTCTGGGCGTGCACGCTGCCCTTTATACGTCTCGCGCGTCTATTCGTCTGCGCATGCCAGAATGCTTGTGTCCTGCGTTGTGTGGTGCTCACCGACAATTCTTCGGAGGGGTGTTGTCTTGCCGGGTGCCACTGCTGCTGCTGCACGTAAAAACGGCTGCGAGCCTGTGTCTTCGCGGCTTCTCGAGGCCCCCGTACTTTCCCCTTAACTCCAGAAGCCTTCTGGTCGCACTGCAGCTGCGCTTGAACGACAGCAGCTATTGCTGCTGCTTCTCGTCTTTTCCCCGCCACCGCTGACACACGTCAGCACCGTCGTGTCGCGCCCGGACGACGCAGAAGAAAACCGGCACCACAAGCTACACGTGTGCCCCAAGATATTGCTGCTGTGTCCTGCCATCTGCCGCCCGGCTGCTCGTGCTGCTCCTGCTTGGGAAAAGCTTGTCGTTCTCTCGGCTCTACTTCCCGGTGCTTGCAGCAGTTGCAACACGTTGCGTCACTTCTGTGCAACTCTCCTGCTGCTGCTACTGGAGTACTCGCAAGAGCAGCTGCCGCGCGCGCCGCCCTGCTGCTGCGACACTTCTTCACCGTCCCGCGCGCTGCCACAGGCCGCTTCTGTTTAACGGTCCTTGGCTTCCGGTGTTGCTGCGGCTGCTGCTGCAGTGTCGTCGCCGTCAAAACTTCTTGACAGCTAAAACAGCGTCGCAGCGGAGCTCCGTCTCGTCAGTAAGCCGTGGCGGTCAACTTCTGCGATTCTTTCTCACCCCCAAGTGTCTCTTGCACTGCGGTCCTGTTGCCGCTGCTGCTGCTTTTCTTTCGCCGCTGCTGCTAGTGCTGTCCTTCCTTTGCCGCTGCCACTGTTGCTGTCCTTCCGTATTCGCTGCCGCTGTTGCTGTCCTTCCGTATTCGCTGCTGCTGTTTATCCCAGTTCTCGCTGCTGCTGCTGCTTCTGTCGCTCCGCTCCTTCCTCTCGCCGCTCCCTCTTGTTGCCGCTGCTCTGTTCCAGCTCTACGGTTGTCTCAGCTGGGCTGCTGCTGCTTGGGCTTCGCCTTCAGTCGCAGCTTGCTGCTCCCCAAATTGCTGCAGCAGGAGGACTGTCGGTACACCGGACACGCCGTCCGCGCTGTCCCTTCCCTCTCTCGGTCTGCACTACGGTGCTTTACATTGCAGCAGAGGAGAATAATAGGCCTGCTGCGGACACGCGTGACACGCGCAACGGGGCCCAGGGGAAGAAGCTGCACTGCTGCCGCCGCCTGGCTGCTGCTGCCTCCTGCCAGCTGCTGCTGTGCCTGCGTGCTGCCCCTGCCTGTCTGCGGCCGCAATGTCGCCTAGCAGCAGTCGAAGCGGCCGTAGCAGAGACAGCAGGAGCCTGCAGGAGCAGCACTGGGGGAAGCAGGGCGTCCACAGCAAGACAAACAGCGAGTAGGGTGCATACGCTGCCCAAAAAGAAGTGCAAAGGTGGCAGCAACAGCGGCAGCGAGCGACCGCAGCAGCGATAGCAGTCGCGGTAGTGGCGCAGCAGCCTCGCGTACACACAGAGCAGCTGCTGTGGCCGCCTGTGAAGCCGGTGCGTGCGCCTGTGGCTGCGTGGGAGGGAACGCGGCAGCAGCAGCAGCGGATTCCACAGCAGCAGCAGATGCAGCACCTTCTCACAGCAGCAGCAACATCAGCAGCAGCCGAATGCTGCGCACCGCTGCGCACTCCCTTTCGACAGCTCCATGCTTTCTGGGCGGCCGCGGCAGCAGCAGGAGGCAAAGCCAGCAAACGCAGTCTGCCTGTTCTTTTGGTCCTTCTTCACAGCACCAGCAACAGCCGCTGACAGCAGCAGAATCACAAGGACTCCCTGGTAGTCGCTCTGTCACCCGAGTGGGAAATCAGCGGCCAACAGGCACGCAGAACTCAAGCCCCAGCAGCAACGGCTGCGAGCTTGCATGATGAAACACGAGCAGCAGCAGATTGCACCGCCAGCAGCAACGGCAGCAGCACTGCCGACACACACACAGACACACACATGTGCCACAGCAGCAGCAGCAGGAGAAGCCGCCTGCCCCCCACCCTCTCAGCGACGCGTGACTAGGAAGCAGCAGCACCACGAGCAGCAGCAACAGTGTCAGGCAGGAACCGCATTGTCGCAGCACCAAAACGGCGTTTTGAGCAGCAGCTGCATCTACCAACTGCAGCAGGACCCTCTCACGCAACAGAGCTGCTCGCCCGTCTGCCTCCTGCAGGTTCCTGCTCTGCACACAAGCGCACACAGCAGCCTGGAGGAACCTGGGGACACCAAGACAGCTCAAGGAGTCGGCTTCGATAGGTCTCTCTCAACAGATGCCCGAAGAGAAGCCTGCTGCTGATTGCCCCGGGGAGCCGCTGCCGGAAGTGATGCCTGTGCGCCGGGGCCAATGCTGCTACAGGTGACGCAGGCGCACCTCTGTCACTGCTGCTGCTGCTGGAACACTTTGGTGTAGCTGCTGCTGCTGCTGCCGCTCGGCGGTGGTGGACGGTATCCACGTGGCTCCTACTCGGATGTGTTGTGACGGCTGTCCATGACAGACCGCTGCGGCCAGGCTCTGCTGCTGCTGCTTTGTCAGCTTGTGTCACAGAGGGTGAGAACAAGTGTCCCCCCAAGCGCGGGTGCATCAGCGAACCTCGCAGCAGGATGGGCAGCAGCGACAGGGACAGTAGTAGCAGCAGCAGTAGCACAAGCCGCATTTACTGTACGCAGGAAGAGACGCAGCTGCAGCAGACGCAAAGGGAGCAGCCGTAGGTGTGGGGCAGCTGCAGCAAGGGCAGAAGTGACGACAGCAGCAACAGCAACGGCCGCAGGCAATGCAGTAGCGCCGGCAGGGTCGGCGGAGGAAACCGAGAGCAGCATGTGCAGCGCAGGTCCAAGGATTCAACCAGATGCAGCTGCAGCACGTGCGTCCTTCCCCGGTGCCTTGCGGCGGCGGGTGTGGCAGCAACAGCAGCAGCAGCGGGTGTTGCGGCTGTTCAATAGCAGCAGCTACCACTGCCGTTGCTTCCCTGGCGCTTGTGCAAAGTCACTTGTCGGCGCATACACCAAGTGCTGCGAATCGGCAGAGATGCAGAAGCACCAGCAGCTGCAGGGGCTGAGATTAGAGCAACAGCAGCAGCAGCCTCCCGCTCCAACGTTGCGCCGACACCGGCGACACTTTCACCAACAGCAACAGGACGCCTCTGCTGGCCCTGCACACGAAGGGCAGCAGTGCCCGCCGCAGCAGAAGCGCGTGCAGAGCCGACGCCACCGCCACAGGCGCCAGCACCACCTGCGGCAGCTCCGCTACCAGTCGCAGAACACAACACGTCAACAGGGGCGGACACCAACGCAGCAGCACCCTGCACTGCAGCAGCATGCCCCAGTAGAGCAGCGTGCTCCACAGCAGCAGCGTGCCCCACGACAGCAGCATGCACCACAGCAGCGGCCTGCAGCAGAGCAGCAACATGCACCGCAGAAGCAGCGTGCAGCAAAGGAGCAGCAGCTACCGCGACAGCAGGAGCCGCACCCCCTTGCAGCGGCAGGCCCGCATTTGCATTGTGGTTGTGGGCTGCAGCAGGTTGGGACACAACAGCTGCCGATCCCGCAGCGGCAACAGCATTTCCTCGGGGAGCCCCCGCAGGAGCTGGTGCTGCTGCGGCATGTGTTTTCATTCGCTTCTTCCGCTTGCTGCGTATGTCGAGCTTCAGCTGGGAGCAACGGCAGCAGCCCGCCAGCAGCACACGGGAAGGCTGCGCTGCTGCTGCGGTGCGAGGCAGCAGCAGCAGCTGCTGCAGAAACGCGTTCCGGTGTAGAGACCCCTGCGGCTTTACGACGGACCTCAGAGATTGTTGCTGTGGTTGCACGACAAATCTCTGCTCCAGCTGCTGCAGGGGAAGAAGCAGCAGCAAAAGCGACGGCTACAGGCCTCCCTGCAGACGGCAGAGACAACACGGCTGCGGCCCGGAGGCGCTGCAGCAGAGCAGCAGAGAGAACAGCAAAACCGACAGTCGCAGGGCATTCCTCAGCAGCTATCGAAGCAACCTGCTTCCCATATTCCCGCCTCCTCTGCACATCAGCCGACTTGGCAGCAGCCCCACGTAGAAAGACAGCAGCAAGAGCCTCAGCAGCAGGAGGCGCGGCGGACTCCGCAGCAAGCCCGGCTGAGGTAGCAGCAGCAGCTGCTGCGCGTCATGCAGCAAGGAACCCGACAGCAGCGGCGACGAGCTTCCTGCCTGAAAAGTACACCGCAGCAACCACCCGCTGCCCAACAGACTGCCTGCCAGCAGCAGCAGAGCATCCAGCTGCAGCAGCAGAGCACGTAGGCCCAGCACCTGCATCACCGGGCGAAACGTCACGCTGCTACCGTCTTGCGCTTGTTGCGGCAGCGGGGCTTGCCGCAGCGGCAAGGGCGGCACGTGATAGCAGAGCCGTTCACAGTGGACGGTCGGAGAGAAGCGAGCAAAGACAGACTCCCACAAGAGCAAGCTGCGGTTCACCAGTAGCAGGAGCAGCAGCTACAGGAGGAAGCAGCGCAGCGGCAGCAGCGCGAACAGCAGCAACAGCAGGAAGCAATGCAGCCGCAGCAGCAGGAACACGCGGGGAAGCAGCCGTAGCTGAAGGAAGCAGCCTCCCGACAGCAGGCAGTGCCGTAGTATCAGCCAGTGCGGTACAAAGTGTCGCGGGTTCATTACGAGCTCGCCGGGGAAAGCCAGCCTGCAAAGCAGGAGCAGGCAGTCCGGCAGCCGCAGGAGGCAGTCCCGCAGCAGCAGACAGGCACGTGGCAGCAGCACCACCGGCAGCAGCACAAGCTGCAGCACGGGCAGCAGCAGGAACGAGCCGGCGCTGTTTTCCAGCAGCATCGGGGGTGCAAGTAGAAGCAGCATCAGCTGCAAGAAGTACGAAGTCAAACTGCGTCGCGACAGCCGCGCCTGCAACAGCGAAGTCGACGCCCTCTGCAGCAGCAGCAGCTGCGCACGCAGCAGCAAAGCGGGTACACTCCGCAGCAGCAGCAGCAGCAGGCCAGCATGCTGCAGCGAAAGGGGCACCGCGTGTTGCAGCAGCGACCGCGCATGCAACAGATATGCGACAAGGAAATTCTTCAGCAGCAAGCAGAAATCCATGCTGTGGACTTATGGCTGTACATGCTGACACTGTTGCCGCAGTTGACCAGCAGGCAGGAGCGTGTTCGAGAGCGCTTTGTCATCGAGCAGCAGCAGCAGCACGAGAGGACCACACAGCAGCTTCGTTAACAGCAAACTCGTGCCCTCCTGCTGCAGCATTGTCTGGTTCCCGTTTCCCAACAAACGCAACAGCCACCGCTGCAGCAGCAGCACACCGGTCAGTTGCAACATCAAAAGCTGCAGAAGCAGCAGAAGCAGCAGCAGCAGCGGCGTCAGGGGCAGTAGATCTGTCGCTGTCCACTGCGACAGGGCGTGGGTCGCAGAAGAAACCGCAGCAGCAGCAGCAACAGAACCAGAGCAGAACCCACGTCGGCCAGGAACAGCAGCTGCGCCAGCAGCAAGAGTCCAAGAGGCGCCAGCGGGCCCAGGTAAAACCGGGACAGCACTGCAAAGAGCAGCAGCACCGGCAGCAAGCGGCGCAACAGTGGCGCATGCAGGAGCCGCGTCAACAGCTGATTGTACACAGGAAGCAGGAGACGCAGAAGCAGCAGCAGCAGGACACGCAGGAAACATTGCCGCTCAAACCGGAAGCTCCACCACAGGAACAGGAACAGCGTCCCTCTAAGCAGCAGCGTCGCTGCAGGCGCCTCGCGTGCGTCCTGTGGTGGCTGGCAGCGGCAGTGTGCTGCTGCCTCGCTGCTGCTTCGACAACATCCTTCTGCGCTCGCGCAGACTCGGCACACCCAGTTGCCGGTTGTTGCAATGCGTCTTCCGGAAGAGCAACGCAAAACGCAAGGGCTCGCACAGTCCAGACGCACTTGGAGCACCAGCTGCTGCTGTTACCTCTCTGTGGTTTTGGCGGCCGTCCTGCTACCGCTGGGCGTGCAGCTGCTAATGCTGCTGCCTTTCGTAAATGGAGCTCTTCTGTGTCCCTCTGGCCTGCTCGCAGCAGCGTCCACACCATGTCTGGTAGCGCCGCTGCTGCGACTGTACAGCAGTCCGCAGGCCGGTGCTCGGGTGCTGTGTGCCCGCGTGAGTCACGCAGCACCCGCGCTCACTGCCGCACCCGGGGCACTCGCTATCAGAGGCCAGCTGGCAGCAGTGCCAGCAGCAACAAGTGCTGCTGCACCGGCCGCATCAGCAGCAACAGCGGCAGCGCCTGCAGGAGCCACAGCAGCGCCTGCAGCGTCTACAAGAGAAGTAACGGCAATACGGACAGTCTCTGCAGTAGCAGAAGCAGCAGCACCAACGTCACCGGCGACAGCACTGGGGGTACTCTCGACCTTTCCGCTAGAAAAGACGGCAGCTACAAAGACAGTCGCTCTTCGGATGACTACGTCTGTGGCAAGACGAGCACCAGCAGGCGCCGCAGCTACAGCAGCAGCCTCTGCAGCAGCAGTCACAGCAGCAGCAGCAGCCGCAGCAGCCACAGCACCAGCAGCCACAGCAGCGACGGCTTCACTATCAACGGGAACAGAAACGGCCGACGTCAATGCGGCAGCAGCACCTGCTGCAGCAGAAACAGCAGCAACAGAAGCAGCACCGGCGGCAGCTTCACCAGCTCCCCGTGGACTCACACGAGACGCGTAAACCAGAATCTATATTTAGATCAAAGTGTAAAAACCTGCGATGCAGCAGCAGAGCTCACTTCTTTTCCTAATGCCTGCCGTCTTCTTGCAAGCGTTCCTCTTGCTCCTGGAGGAGGATGTTTGCTGCAGCGGCAAACACAGCAGCAACAGCAGCAGCTGCTGCGCGCACGCGTTCCGCAACAACAACAGCAGCAGCGGCAACCGTCTCCTCTGACCTACCCGCTGCAGCAGCAGCAGCTGCGCCCGCAGCAGCAGCGGCGTGTGCAGCAGCAAGTCCATGTGGAGCGGCAGGCGCAGCGGAGTACTCAACACTTGAGGCCGTCCCGTATGTGGCTGCTACTCAAGAGCGAGACGTTTCCCCCGCCCCCACTTTCTCGAAGAAGACCTTGTGCACCTTTCGCCTTTCTTTCTTCTCCTTTCCACTTCCACTCTGTCCTTGCAACTGCAGCCCCCCATGACGCTCGACTGGTGGACTCTGTCGCTTCTGCTGCTGCTACTGCTACTGTCACGGCCACAGCTGCAGCAGCTGCTGGTTCGCGTCTACCTGAAGCGGCTGCGGCAGCTCATGCGGATCGCCCCCTTCCCGCTGCGTCTACGTGCTTTGCTGCTGCTGCTGCTGTGACTTCACGTCGGTCCTTACTCTTGCAGCGCTGCTACACACCCCACTCCACGACAGCTGAGGAGCAGAACCGCTCTTTGCACACGCCGCTGCGTAGTGCTGCTGCTGCTACTGCTGCTGCTGTTTGCTCCTCAGCTGCTGCCCTGCACTGGCGGGAGCGCAGCAGTTGTCCAAGCGGCAGCAGCAGAGCCCATCTCCCGAGAGATACACAGCAACAGCACACATCGTTCGCTGCATCTGCTTCTCCTTCCCTCGTTACCCGTGACCTCCGTCGGCTTCAACTCACTTCACCGATCCCCGCAGCATCCGCTGCTGCTGACGACGACTGGCAGTCTCTGCTTCCCACCGCCTTTGCTGACGAAGGCCCGTGCGAAGGAGCCAGTGGACTTGCAGGCAGCTTCTCCTCTCCCTGCAGCGTTCCTGCTGCTGCTGATTGCTCTGCTGCTGTCACTGCTCAGATGGCTGGTGCCGCGTCTGCGGGCGCGACCCTTGCAAAAAGCGCGGTGTATCTCGACGGCCAACAGAGGCAGATGCAACAGCAGCAGCAGCCGCAGCAGCAACAGCAGCAGCAGCAGACTTCTCAACCGGCTCACACTACTCAACAGCAATGTACACAGCAGCAGCGTGGCCAGCTGCAACAGCAGCAGCAGGGGCAGGAGTGCTACGAATGCCGAGACAACTTTGTTCTAGAGCGCCTTGAAGCGCCTTTACGCTCGGTCGGGCCGCTGCTGCGGCTGCAATCCCGCGCAGCGCGTCCTTCGTTCTGCTGCAGCCGAGAGGCAAACGCGACACAGAAGGAGTCGGTGTTATCAGCAGTAAACGTCCCCTTCGACTTAAAGCGTCTGCAGCCTCATGAGCTCCAACAGCTTTGTCAGTAAGGAGAAGACGCGCAAGAAATGCTTCTGTACAGAAGCACATATATATACATATATCTATTGATACGTGTCATTCTACATATACATGCAGATGTATGTAGATATATCTCTTTGTTTAGAAAGATGTAGACCCACGCCGGTAGAGCGGAGAAGAGAGTTACGCGACCCTCCTACCTTCTGTAGCTGCGCGCTGCGATTTGCCGCGGTCTGCGGCCCATGGCTGTCTCCTCGTTGCTGTCACTGCAGCCGCAAGCGCTGAGGCACAGCTTCTGTCCTCCGCCTGTGGGCCCCTGCATCCTTTCGTCTGCCGGATGTCGCTGTCCTCCTCTTGGCTCGTTGCACCGGCGGCGCGCGCATGCGGCAGCTCTCTTTCCGCTGGATTGACACGGCGGGACGCTTCCTCTTTGAGGTGTCGCTACACCGGATTCGACACGAGGCAAATCCGCACCACACTTGTACCACGTTTCGCACAACACTACACCTACATCCGTGGGCCTTTCCGTTTATCTTTGAGTTCCTCTGCTCGCTTCTCGCCCGCTGTGTGCTGATGCTGTGACCGCATCCTCCGCCGTGAACGTCTGCATTTGAAAGACGACGCCAGTGGCCCTTCCCTTAGCTGCTGCGCGTTTTCTGCGCCTCGTCCACCATCCTTCCCGGTGCCTTGCCTGTTGCTGTTGCTGCTTCTGCCACCGCCAATGCATCGGCTACGTCAACTGCTCTGCTACGGCTGCTCGCTTTGGTGGGGATGGTGTTGCGGTCATCGGTGCCGCTTCGCTGCTTCTGCTGCTGTGACTTACTGTTGCTCTGTCATCGTGCATTCTGCTGCATTTCCTGCTGCTGCTCCGTCTGCTGGTGCTGCCGCGTTTCTGCGTCCTGACGGCGGTGTGCCGGGGTCGGCCATTGCTGCTTCTGTTGCGGGTGCCTCTGGTGTGGTCGCCCCGTGCTTCGGTGGCTGCGGTCGCTGTCACTTGGCTTCGAGTGTGCTGGTGCTTCTTCTGCGCGCCTGCAGGGAACTAAGAGAAGAAATTTTGGATGTTGTCTTCCACGTGGGAGGGCATCTGGCTTCCTCCCTGGGGATGGTGGAACTGACGGTAGCTTTGCTCTACGTTCTCGACGTCCCTCATGATCGCCTGGTCTACGATGTCTCTCATCAGGTCTATCCACACAAAGTAAGATATATAGGTGGGCACACACCTACACGCCTGAAATATATGTGTACACGTGTCTATATATATAGGGATAACTGCAGGAGCGACGCAGCAGGTTGCAACACAGGAAGCGTTGGCAGCAGCACACCAAGGTAAAATAGAGGTAGGTACGTCCCTACATGCCCGATATCTACGTGTATACATGTATGCATATATATGTATATATTGGTAGCTGCAGCAGCACAAGAAGCAGCAGCACAGGAAGCAGCAACACAGGAAACAGCAGCACAGGAAGCAGCAATACAGGAGACAGTAGTACAGGAAACAACAACATAGGGAGCAGCAGCAGGGGCAGCAGCCTCAGAGGAAGCAGCGGCGCAGCCTGCAGCAGTGTCGCAGGAGCATCCCAGCAGCAAGATGAGGGGCAGAGTCTCGAGCAGGACCAGCAGTAGGAACCGGCAGCAGCAATAGGGGAGCGCCGAGTTGCTGACGCGTGGAAACACGGGCAGCAGACGAGGAAGCTGCAGACGCTCAGCAGGCAGGCACGGCAGGCGTACCCAAGAGTCAAACAAGGAGTAGCACCCAGGAGCAGGCGAGAGCAGCAGACGACCACCACCCCGCAGCAGCGAAGGACCAAGCAGACGCAGCAGTGGGCAGCTCGAACCACCACCCCAGCAACCTCCCGCGTCGCCGGTTCGTCAAGTAGACAGGACTTTCACTGGCTTCTCGACAAGGTCCCAGAAGTATTTGTACCGTCGCGCGCTTGTAGACGCTGCCCGCCATCTCCGCCACAAACGTGAAATCCTGTTCCCGCCTTCAGCAGTCAACAGAAACTGCATATTCGACAAATTCTGCTGTACTTGTATATACAAATGGACGCCCCTGCAGAAGTGCTATTGGAGAGTGGACTGGCCGCATGCTTCCGGGAGACGTGGGATGCTGCTGCGAGGCAGCCGCAGCAGCTGCTGCTCTAGAAAGAGCAATAGAATATATGAGTGCGCCTGCCCTTCGTACAACCGTCCCGGTGGAAAACTGGGCTTGCCGCATGTGTGCGTGTGTCTGGGTGCGTCCTACTCTCGGTATAGCGCCAGAGAGAACTACATAATAATACCGATGCATGCAGAGATATAAGCGTGCGAGATGCAGGGCGGCCTCCGCCTGGACAGCCAGACAGACGACGCACGCACCACCAGCAGCTGAGCGCCTGAGGGATTTTACTTGCATGCTCCACGGCGGCTTCCATTCTCTCAGTGTGGCTGCTGCTCAAAAAACGGCACCGAGCCCTTGGTCTTTGCATGCGTCTGCACGTAGGGAAAGAGATCCAGCTGAAAGCAGCATGACGCCGGACTCCGTAGTGGTTTCCCCTAGCCTGGTTGCTGCACATCAGGGGGACGCAGGGGTGTGAACGTCAGATTCGAAGGGTTTGCTCGCATGCAGGGGACACGAAAATGTAGAGAGCGATTCTTGCCTGCTGCATGCGCACACGAGGCAATGTACAACAGAGCCACCCCAGGCTTCACCGGCGTGTGATGCTGCGTAGCGCGCCAAGGTGGTCGTCTAAGTGCTCGCACTAGTCGTAGGGGAGTCGTTGGTCGAGGGCGCGCACGTGACGAGCAAGACGGCCTGTGTGGCATGCGCGCGGGGAGACAGATACGAAGACCCGGCAGGCTCCGGCATGCTGGCAGAGGCTTCTAAGCGGTGCTCGAGAGTTGCCTCTCCAGCCTTCGTTTCCCGCGAAATGCAACTGCGGTCGACTTTCCCCGGGGACGCCTTTTGGGCAGGTCTTCGAAGAAGCACCGGGTGTGTCGCTCTTGCTTGCACAGAGCGACAGACAGCTAGCTACAAAGAGGTCTCGAACGTTGTGAAGGCAGGCGACAGCGGCTCGACTGCTGCTCGAGCTACGCGCAGTGAGACAGCCTGCTGCGCGCTGCTGTTTCGTAGACTCTCAGTAGTACTCATGTGTGGCACGTAGGATACGAGCGCGACCCTCGCTGCGGCGTCCGGCGCCGGGAGAGGGGGGGCTGAAGCGAAAGGAAAACAGATGTCCAGAGTGCGACTCCTTCTGACACACGCCCAGGTGTCCCCCACGCGTCTCGCTGGCACGCATGTGGTGTGTGCGTCGCATGCGTGTTGGGGTCCTGTGCGTCTTTTTATTTTGTCGCATGCGTCTTTTTGTGAGGCGCATGTGCATGTGCGTGTGTGTATGTGCGGCCGGGACTGCGTGTTTCGGGTCGTCGCGGAGCAGAGAAGCCAGCAGCGACGTTGTTGCTGTCGACGTGCATGCGCGCAGATGTTGACCGGGCGGCGGCACTTGATGGGGAGCCTAAGGCAAAAAGGCGGTCTGTCCGGTTTCTGCAAGCGGGCTGAATCTTTGTACGACGCGTTCGGCGCGGGTGAGTTGCTCGGCGTGCGCAGCGCTCCACTTTGCTGCTGCGTGCGCGAGACAGCGTCGTTTCCCGCAACGTGGTGCGCCTCTCCCTAACGTGCCGACGTCCCTTCCCGCGCGCTCCTGCTAGACCCGCGTACTGCTGCGCATGCAGTGCGTTTGCAGAGGGCTGCCCTCCGTACATTGAGACCCTGCGTGCGAGACACACACACACGCACACGAAGACACATGCCAGAGCAACGGATATGTAGGAGCGTGTGTGGATAAACACGGGTGCCTTGGGTACTATCCTTGGGAGCCCAAGATGTACTACGCCCGCCGCTGCTCGCCGCTGCACGCACCATCACACGAGTCCAGCGGGGCTCCTCCGCTCCTCGGCTTCTGTGCCACACACCTTCACAAGACTTTCCGACAAAAGTCTTCTTCCGACGGTTGTCCGTCCGCGTATGCACGCCTCTTCCGTACAAAATAATTTGCCGGCAGGTGTCTCTCTATCCAGGTGTGCACAGGCGCCGAGAGCGCTGCATGTGTGGGGGAAGAGGGGGGGGCTCTGCTGTCCGCGCTACGCACACACGCGTGCTTTCCTGCAGCTCTGCTGGCGCCAAGCAGATGTGTCGGCTCTTGTCGAAACGGCAGCCGGTCTGGCAGCGGTGAGGGGAGACGCACCGACTGCATGCAGCAGTGCCTGTGCCGTGTGCGTGTGTGTGGGTGCGTATGAAGAACGCATGCGTTAGTGCTTCCGTCCGCGTTCCGCGGCATGCTCGCGTATCTCGCAGCGACGGACGCCCCGCGCAGCAGGTGAACGAGCGCGGGTTTCTGACGTGCCGTTCTCTCGGTGCATGCAGCGCCGTTCTCAAGAAATGCGCTCAGGACTGCAGTAACTGCTGAAGACTGTTGGGGTGTTCCCCTTATGTGAGAAGCCCGTTTCTCTTCTCGTATCTCTCAGAAAAACGAAGGCCGTTGTACTCGTATATTATCCTCCCACAGTCGCCCATGAACATCTTTCGGAACACGTAACACTTCGGACCACACATTAAAAGTGGGGTTGGACGTCTACGCATGCGGGGAGGTGCACGTATACGGACACAGCGATTCACTTGTGTATATACACACGCATACACACGTGTACGAATTCCGCGAAGAAAAGCAGGACGCCTTTCTAAACCTGCAGTGAGAGAAGACACATATACATCTGTGTGCCCTTTCTGTGCGTCTGCGGATCAGGTTCTCTCTTCAAAGCGCGTTCTTTCAGTTTGCGTAGATCTCGTGACCTTGACGAGGAGTGGTGTACACCCCGTCTTCTGCTGCTGCTGCTGCTCTACCGTCCTGCCCTCCTAGGACTCCGCGGACGCCTGTTTGTAGGCCGTTGCTCTTGACTGCGCCTCCAAGATCCACTGCGTTATTTCTTCACATGCGTGTCCTTCTCGCTGTCTCTCTGACTATCGCTGTTTCTCTGGATGCGCATGCATGCAACTGTGCATGCACAGGTACTCCTCACGTGCCTGTGCACGTGTGTCGCTACATGAGTCTTGTCGAGGTCGGTGTGTGTCTGTGCCTCGCCGAACCTGCTGGTTCTTTGTCCTGCGGTTGTCCTGGCTGCACAGGACACTCCTCTACATCCATTAGCGCAGTGCAGGGAATGGCGGTTGCCCAGCAGCTGCTGAAGGCTGCAGCAGAAGCAGCGTCACCCCAGGGCGCGTCGAACGAAACAGCAGGAGGAGGCGCAGAGGGCTCGGCAGCGCCAGCAAGTGCAGCTGCCAACTTCACAGCGCCAGCAGCAGCGCGTGCTGCGGCAGCTGCTGCTGCCCGACGCCCGCAGACGGCCCGTCTCAATGTGGCCGTGATAGGTATGGCAGGCCCGTGCAATGTAGCGTTTCCAAAGTTTGACGTCGACACTGCTGCTGCTCCAGCGACGGCAGCCGCACAAGAGAAGGACACACGGAGCAGCAGATGGGACGCGTGCAACAGCAGCAGCATCGCAGTGCGACGGAACTCGTGTGTCCATCCATCCTAGAACAAGCAGCTGTGCCGCTGACTTGCGCCACACTTCCTCTGCCGCGTCCTTGACACCTGCTGTTGACCGGTGGCCACGCTTGTGTTGTATATATACATGTATATATGCATAGGTTTGTACACAGTGGAGAGGAGAATAAGACAGATATGTACGCGTAAAGAGACAGGCAGCTGCGCGTAAATTTTCTTTCTCCTCTACATTACTATACTGTATACACGTGTGCATATATAGAAGTGAATCAGTTAATACACGGTGGCACGCGTGCTTGTACACATTGGCATATATACGTATATTTATGCGTGTATATATATGTCAGGCTGCCTGTACATATGTCCATATATATATATATATATATATGAGCACCTAGAGATATATATGTTGTGTACGTGGCGTGCTGCGAGGTTTGCTCACTCGAAGAGCAGCGCGACTACTTACGTGGCCGCGACGCTGATGCTGCTATGCTGCCGGTTGTTCTGGTCCACTGCTGTCTCGCGTTGATTGCTGCTGCGCCTCCTGGTTCTGGCGGGGCTTCGACGCAGCCGCTGCTGCACCGTCTCCGGCCGCTGCTGCACCAGCTGCTGCTGCTGCTGTCGCAGTGAGGCGGGGTGCGCCACACGACCGCCGTTTCTGGTGCTTGTGTGGACCTGCTTGTCTTGCTCCTGTCGCTGTGAAGCAGTTCCTGCTGCTGCCCCTGCTACGGCTCCTGCTGCCCCTGCTACGGCTCCTGCTGCTGCTGCTCCTGCTGGTGCTACTACCGCTGCTCTGCTGCTGCGTCTCCTGCTGCTGCTGCACCCCGGTAGTCGCGCCCTGTTGACGCCCGCCGCCCCGCCCACGCTTACCCCGACGCGAGACGGAGACAGCAGCAGCTGGGGAGCGGTGGCGCTCTGCCGCTGAACGGTGTCCTTCTTGTCCGTCTCGCTGGGACACTGTGCAAGTATCCTTCTCCGCGCCAAGACTTAGGCCGATATCGTCTAGCCTTTACATACATACACATATATATATGCGGGGATAAATTGTATTGCGTGTGCGCCAGGAACCTGCCCCGTACCTTGAAACGCTGCTTCCCTTTTTCCTGCTGCTGTAACGGCCGTTTTAGGCGACGGCGGGCTGACCGGCGGAATGGCCTTTGAAGCGCTCAATGCGTGTGGCTACCTGCAGTCTCCGGTACTTGTCATTCTTAACGACAACAAGCAAGTATCCCTTCCTACAGGAATGGCTTCTGCAGGTATATGCGCGTATATATTTGCATAAAGATGCAGACCGATAAACACATGCGCGAAAGAGTACATATGCAAATATATATATATATACATTTATATGTATATATATATATATACATACGTATGTACGAATGGATAGATCTATACGCTTATACATATTTATTAGAGTTCATCTATGTATGTGTACATATATATATATATATATATATGTATGTCTACAAGTGTAAGTGTATATTAACGGACATGTGTATCTATGAGAGCGCATATATACATCTGTACATATATATATATACATATATGTGCAGACGTGTACGTATGAATGACGCGTGCGAGTGTCTATGAGGCCACATATCTATGTCCAGGTATGTGTATATGTACATATATACATATATGTATATATATATATATATACGTTTTATGTTGGAGTGGTGAGGCGGGTCGCGTGAATTGCAGGTTGACAAGTTGACCCGCGCCTGCGTATGTGTGTCTGTCTCTCTATGAAACAGTGTGTGTGCGTACGAATGGCAATGCATTTGGAAGGATAGTGAGCAGCCTCGTGACTTATTCGTACCTTTTGTGGCCAGACGCTTCTCCCTGCCAGAGATGCCTCAGAAGGGAAAGCTCTACGTGAGTACACATATATATATATATATATGTGTCATATGTATGTATGGAACTCTGTAGCGCAGGCATCGTGTGAACAGTTAACCAGGCGCACATATATACGTCACATACGCAGAGCCGGTGGCGGTAGTCATGACGCACGGATGTTTTGAAAGGCCCACGAACGCGTCACAGTCTCGATAGCTTGTTCAACACACACGTAAACAACTTCTTCACTTTGCATGCGTCGGAAAGGAACGTGCCGCGTGCGTTTCACGTCTATATGTGTGTGTGTGTATCACCCCACACTCACTTGGCTCTACGTGCGCACCCACAAATACACATGGAGGAACGGATATAAGTACGTATATGTATGGATGGATATATATGTATATACATATATATTTAGAGAGAGAGAGATGGATGGACACGTACGTATATGTATACACTTACATGTATGTATATGTGTGTACGGAGGTGTATTTGTAGGATCGCGTGTCCAAATATATATATATATATATATATACACGTATGTAGAGACGACAACGCGGTACGTTTCAGTGTTCAGCTGCCGCTCGTGTAATGCACGCAGAGAGGCATACAAGTGGACAGACGGAAGGGAGAGCTTCTTCGCCTGTACGCGTCTCGGTCGCTGCATGTCCATCCGCGGGGGCCGCAGTTATCCGCCGGGGCCCCAGTTGTCAGAGCGTCACACATTCGAATCACCGCTGCTCAACAAAATTTTATTCTCCATCCCTATAAGACTCGACGCCTCATCCTTGCACACGTCATTTGTGCTGTTCACCTGGTCATACTCTCTCCAACGATCCATATATATATATACATATATATGTATAGTTATATATGGGCGGACATATATATATATATATATATATCTATATTGGTACGTAGAGAGAGACTGATGGGAAGAGATACACAGAGGGAGAAGTAAAGGAAGATAGACAGAATGAGACGTAGATTTCTGTCTGCAGACTGAAACACGAACATGTACACACATATATTGATATATACATATATATATGTGTGGCTGTGTGTTTCTGCGTTACATTTGTTTCTCTGTGTTCCGGTGAGCCATTCAACTGCGCACACACACGTGAACCCCTACGTACACGCATATGTATATATATATATGTAGTGTTCTTCTAGGTATACGCATACATATACGTATGTATATATATATATGTAGTTTTCTTGGGGGTTCTGCGGCAGGTCGTGGGGTCCGCTTAGCCGCAGATCTGCGAATGTGGAGGTTCGGCAGATGTGCACCCGGCGCTGTGTGGCCAGGATTCCAGCGTGCGTGCCCCCTCTGCAGCATGTAGTTAATCCACGGACACTCCTGAAGCAATTTTGTATGCGCGCGAGGTGCCTCAGCGACTCTCCGTCCTACGCGGGTGGCACGAAAAGCCACGTGTCAACGTGTTTCGTGCATGCATACATGCTCCCACCAATAAAAAATACACAAGTTTGGGGCGCCGGGTAGATGCGTGTGAGTCGGCGACGCAGGCGACCAGGGTCTGCGTCCTCGACAGCAAGCGCCGTGCATGCAACAACGCGGACCCAGCAGCGCAACCCTGCAGCAGCAGCAGCAGCAAGAAGGCAAGAGCAATAAGTTAGCCCACCGCAGCACGCCAGCCCACCGCAGCACCGCAGCACAGCGCAGCACGTGAGCTCAGCGCAGCAGGCCACGGGGCGGCCGCAGCTGAGCCAGAAGAGAGCAACAATGGCTGGTCGGTGTCGAGCAGACTGGGTATGTTTCCCGAGAGAACATGCGACAAGGAGGGACGTTGTTGGTAATGCGTCTTGCTGCTGCCGGCGTTTTTGCAGGGGGGACGGCGGCAGTAGGTGGCCTGGCGCGTCACACAGGCGAGTTGCTCAAGACGCGACAGTTCATTCAGTGTCTCAGCGCAGCAGACAAGAAGAAACTGAAGCGACGCCGGCTGTTCTCAGCAGACCCCCGGGACGCGGACGCAGAAGCAGCAGCGTCGCCGCCTGAGGCAGTTTCACCTAGAAACTCGGCTGCAGCAGACGTCGGACGGGCAGCGGCTCCCACCCGACGAGCCGGACCGGCCGCACCGGCAATAGGGGGAACAGCAACGCCTAACGAAGAGGAAGAAGCAGCAGCGATGGAAGCAGTTGCACCAGCCGCAGCAGGAGCACCCGACGCAGCAAAAAGGCGAGCAGCAGGGGCGTCCCTGGCAGATATTTGGAGCGGTCGAGGGACGGGCCGCAGCCTCGACGGCGCAGCAGCACGCGGCGTCTGGCCAGCGCACGCAGGTGGCAGCAGCTGCAGACCAGCGCCAGTGCTGCCGGTCCCCTCTTTCTTCGAAGCACTGGGCTTTCAGTACGTCGGACCCGTCGACGGCCATGACTTGAAGAGTTTGATTGCCGTCCTTTGGGATTTGAAAGTAAGCAGACGGCAGCTTCTAGGCCTCTGAGATAGAAACAAAGACAGCGGAAAGAAAGAAGAAGAAGAAACGCCGCACAGACGCAGCACACAGCACGGGCACATGCATCTACTTTCTAGCCGCCGCAGGAGTGACCGACGCGTCTTCTCCCGAGGCATCGCGACGGAAAGGACTGCTTTATCGCGGCTGGAGTCTCCGTTACTTTTCCTGCCCACGGGTCAAGTCACAGCTGCTGACAGCAGCCGCACGAATGCTGACGAAAGATGGCATTGTCGTGGCAGATGCAGGCATCTGCCCAGGGCAGAGCATCTGTCTGCGCGGGACGAGCGCTAGACAGAGGAAGGGAAGGAAAGGACGACGTGGTCTCCGCCACGTGCAGCAGGACCTTCTGCGAATCCCAGCACATTTCAGCAGGCTGCAAGAGCCATGCGAAGGGACGGGGTTGCCGCCCAGCCGCAGCACCCGGCCGCTCTACTCCTGTGCGGCATCATCCTGAGGCGTACTGGCCTGGCGTTTGACATGTGCATGGGCAGCAGCGCGCCGCAGAAGAAGAGTCACGCCGCTGCTTCACAGATTGCGCTGTAGAAAAAGCAGTCCCCTCTTCACAGTCGTCTCACGCATGTGCACGTAGTTGTAAGTATATATATATATGATTGTGTAGAAGGAGGAAGAGAGACACAGAGGGACATAGAGAGAAACGTAGAGAGAGATATACGGTTGTTTGTACACACGTACGGGATGGGTGCGTAGCCCACACGAATTCAAGAGGGCGCGCGGATAGCGCAGTGCGTGCCTGTAGGTCTGCCTGTGCTGCTGAACACCCACACATGTACAGAAGGTGAGAGAGAATAGAGGAAGAAAAGAGAAGGTGGTGACCACGGGCGGTCTGTCGCATGCAGCACACGGGAAGATTCGAAAAGGCACAGAGACAGAGCAGTCTGTGCGGTGTGGGGTGTCCCACATATGCACAGACGCAGAGAAGGCCGTCGACCGTGGAGAGCAGGCCTTGAACCGCATGCAGAGAAAGAGACACTGTGGAAGCTTCGAGCGGAACGCATCCGTGGCTGCGGCAGCCACTGCCGCTGGAGCAGCACCCGCAGCAGCTGAAGTATGGAGGACAGACGCGCGCGCCTTGCAGGGCCTTGCGGGGCAACACACCACGAGCAGCTGCATCCCGGCAGCTCGAACGCACGCCGTTCTCCCCGCCCTCCCTCCTCAGAGCTCCCGTGGATGTTCACACATGCGTCTCTTTGCGCACTTACTTGGCGTTCACTAACGCATGCATGTCTGAGCGTCTTCTTCGTACTGTCTCTCCCCCTCTGGTGAACCATGGGAATGCTTCATCTTCTCTCCGTAGGACTTGCGGAAATCTTTCTCCGATCTCCGCAGGCCTCTCTGTCAGCCATTCTTTTCCTAACACGTATGCACATATATATATATGTACGCACGCGTGTGTATTTCCTCAGTCTATCTTCCGTTTCATCACATATACATAGGTACTCTCTCTGCCTTCTCTTCACACATATACATATATACATATATACTGTCTCTGTCTGTCTCCCTTCTCTTCATATATATGTATATATGTAGTCTCTCTGTCGCTCTCTTTTCTTCACACATATACACATACATATATACTCTCTCTGTCTGTCTCCCTATTCTCCACATATCTATACATGTATAGATACATACATATATATGTCCAGGTATATACGTATATACCTACCTATCTATATATATGTGCGCGCAGTGGACTGGGTACCGCGGTACAGTACGTGAACGTGCTGCTGGCAGTTGCACCTCTGTGCGCGTTAGGCGCAGCTGGGTCGATTCCACGCCGCCAGCACCTACTTTTTTAGCCGTTTACGTCTAAACCTACCCGTAACTTGCACCCACCTTATGCGTCTGCGCACATCCCAGTGGTAGTGTCTTTCTGTGGAAAAGTGAACGCTCTTCTTTCTTGCGCTTGCTGCAACTTGAGCAGTCCTGCCGGCTTCTGGACGGACGCAGAGAGCAACACGGCTGCTGGCGTGCAGACCGGAAGGGTCAGAAGCAGCAGCACACGACGCGTCAACGCTTCCCACAAACCCACCAGAGGTTTCACACATCGCGCGCCCCTCCTCCTGCACCCCATCGTATGTCTGTGTATCTGTATATATATATATATATGTGTGTGTGTGTATGTGTGCCCATGCATAGAGAGATACATATATATATATATATATATATATATTTGTACGTGTGCGGGTTTACTATGTATTTTGTACGTGTGTGTCTATGTGTATATATCTACATATATATGTACATGTAAATGTGTGTATGCGTATATATATATATATATATATGTATGTATAAATATATCTATGTGTATGCGTATGGGTGTACAGGTCCACGGCGTTGGAGCGCCGGTGCTCCTGCACGTGAAGACAGAGAAGGGCCAGGGGTGCCCCGCTGCGTTAGCTGCTTCGGATCGCATGCATGCCGTCATCCCCGGCTTCTCACTTTTTCCGCTGTCCACCGCGAAGCAGTCGCTACAGCGGCCACAAAAGAGGGCAGAGACGCAGCAGCAGCAGGAGCAGTTCGGAGAACGGCAGCGACGAACGGAGAGCCACCACTTGCTACTGCATCACCCACAACCCGACACGCAGCAGCAGCAGCAGCCGCAGCAACCGCACGGGGTGCTCGTGAAGCAGCAGATCTTGACGCAGCAGCAGCAGCCGCAGCAGCAAATCCGGCAGCAGCAGGAGCACCCTCAACATCACGTAGTGGAGAAGCAGCAGACTCTCGCGCAGGAGCCGCGGGCGTCACGTCCTTCTCTTCCGGAGGTAAGCAGAGAAGTAGCATGCTGACTCACACCGGTCCCGTACTTCGCCCACGAGCAGGTGGGAAGCAACGTTAAATCTACCGACAACAGATCCGCAGCTCTGGGGCACGCATATATATATATATATAACGGAGGGAGAGAAGGAGAAAGAAAGGAGAAGTATTTGTGTGCATGTGTATATGTGTGGGGAAAGTATGAAGAAGGAGGCAGCGATCCATCTCTCGAAATGACTGTGTGCGTGTGTGTGTGTGTGCATATATATATATATATATATATATATATATATGTACGGACACAGAGAGACAGGGAGACGGGAGCAAATATACACGAGTGTACGTATGCATATACACATATATATATATGCATATGCGTATAGAAAGTAATACGGAAAGAGAGAGAAGAAGAATGACGCGTGTGCGCTTGTCTGTGTATATTTGTATTGTAGAGATAGAGAGAAGCAGGAGTACGTACGTGTGGGTATGCGTGTATATGAGGGTTGCCGCCGCCTAGGTAGCGCGCGGCTGTTTCGGGAAGACAAAATAATTCAACGGTGCTGCAGACGACCAAGCGGGGGCATCTTCGTTAGCAGCAGCAGCACAGCACGTGGCACAGTGCAGCAGCAATTACACACGCGTCCCCCCACTAACGGACCGTCAGAAAAGTGCGCGTGCACCCCAAATGACCACGACGTCCGAGTGCTGCTAGCCATCCATCGAGATGAGAATTTTGTTGCACGCGCCTGCTATTTCTAGAAGCGCGAACTCTTCGCCGTGCAGCGGACGAATCCAACCCCAGGGACAGCGTCTCTACGCAGCTTCTTCGATGTACCAGCCCCACCCGCTGCTGCATGTATTCGTATATATATAGATACATGTATACGTGTAGGTGTAGAGCTCAAAAGCTTATTCGTGTGTATATACATATATATATATATATACATATATATACGCACATAGGTACGTGCAGGTGTAGAACTTACTCGTGTATACATATATATATATATATATATAGGTACATATGTAGGTGTAGGCGTGAAGCAGGTCTGTGTGTGTATGTGTGTGTTTAGATGATGGTACTTGCAGCGTAGGTGTCTGCTGCTGGTGATAGTGCTGCTTAGTGCGCCACACTGCTGTTCTCCGGTTAGACGTACGCGCAGGGCTGCCACCTGCCCACCTCGTAGGTTCTGCTGCCGCTGCTGCTCCTCTTTTCGTTTACATATCTGCCTCGGCACATGCCTAACCTGGTGCTTGAAGCTCCTCTCTCCTGCGTTTCCCAGTGCTGTTGCGCTCCTGAGAACTGCTTCCCTTCGGAGGTTGTTTCAGAAGCACCGAGTCTTCCGGCCCGCGCCGGTGCAGACCAGCGACACTGCACGTGGTGCGTCTTCTTCGCTTCTCCTGCATTTGCTGCTGCCGGGGTGGGGGCTCTTTCTGCTTTTTTGCTGCTACTTCTTCCTCGCTTCTCAGGAAAAAGGTATATGATAGGATGCTGCTGAGCCCACTGCTTTGCGCGCGCGCAGCTCGTCGCACTGCACAGCTTTCTGCAGTGTGTGGGGTGTGGAGTGCAGGACTTACATGACCCAGGTGCTCGGACGAGCGGAGACCGCAGAGGCATTACCGCTACTGCTGCGCGGCGTGGAGCGGCGGGGATGGCATGTCGGATTGCTGACGCGGCTGCTGGGTGTACTGCGTCCCCTGCTGCTGACCCTGACGCCACGACGTCTGCCCGTACTGCGGTCGACTCTCGCACTGCAGCTGCTGCTGCTGCGCCTCCTGCGACAGCTGCGCCTACTGTTGCGGTGACATCTGCTGCGGGGGTTCTTGTTGCTCCGCCTGCTGCTGCTGCTGCTGCCTCTGCTGCTGTTTCCTCTACTCCTGCGGAGCGTAAGTGCTCCTTCACGTCCGTTGCAGCTAAAGCAGTCGTCGAGCTGGCCAAGTTTGACAGCCGCGTGGCAGCGATAACAGCAGCAATGCCGGGGGGGACAGGGATGCATTTGCTGGGGAATGTTCACCCAGAGAGACTGTTTGATGTAGGAATTGCCGAGCAGCATGCGGTCACGTTTGCTGCTGGCATGGCTGCTGAGGGTCTTAAGCCGTTCTGCGCGATCTACAGCACCTTTCTTCAACGCGCCTACGATCAAGTCGTCCACGACGTCGTCCTTCAGAAACTTCCTGTCCGGTAGACGAATATAGAGCTTGTGTTACCGGTCTCTCAAATGCCGGTCTGCTTCTGCTCTTTCTCCTTCCTCTTCTGCTGCTCATTCTACTCGAGCTGGTTGTCGACTGCTGTACCTCGCCTGCAGTTGTCCTGCTGCTAGTGCTGCGATGCCCCCTCTCGTACTGCTTCCTGCTCCTTCAGCAGCTCCTGCTGCTGCCTTTCTGTTGCTTGTCTCGCGGCCTTATCTGAGTGAAGTCCCTTTGCTGCTTTTGCCCTTGTTACGACGGCTGCTCTTCAAGGCGCTGCCGCTGGTGGAAGCAACCGTCGCTACAGGCTGACTCTGCTGCTGCTTTTTACACTTCTTCGCGCCGCCGTGTTGCCTACGTTTTCTGCTGTTTCCCTCACAGATAGGGCAGTTGCTGCGATTGCCCTGCTACCGCTACTGCAAGTTTTGCTACTGCTGCAAGTCTCGCTGCTGCTGCCAGTTTGCTGTTGCCGCAAGTTTTGCTGTTGCCGCGAGTTTTGCTGTTGCCGCGAGTTTTGCTGTTGCCGCGAGTTTTGCTGCTGCTGCAAGAATTGCTGCTGGTTGAAGATTTGCTGTAGGTGGAAGTTTCACTGCTGCTGGAACTTTTGCTGCTGCTCGCATACTCACTGATGCTAGGCGTGAACTGTTCCGGTCGCCAGTTCCGCTGCTGCTTAGGCTGCTGCTATGTCGATTCCTGCGATCCTCTGTGGCTAGTGCTGCTGGAGCTGCACGGTTGCTGCTTCGCCGAAGTCTCAATCGCTGGGATGCAGACTGCTGCTGCTTTTTTGCTAGGGACTTCTTCCTCTTCCTTTCCTGGTGCAGTCACCGCTGCTAAAGGCTGCCGACTCGTGCCACCTTGCCAGAAAAGGCTGCGGGTTACCAGATATTTCTCCTGTACCTCTCTGTCTCTCCTTTCGTCGCGTTTGTTGCGGTGTCTGTACACCCGTAGACTGCAGTGTTCCCAGGCCGGAGTTCCAGGTTTCCCGTGTGTATTTGTGGACCAGCCGGGAAGATCTCTCAGGAGTCGCCAAGCAGAACTGCAAAGGCTTCTCTTTTTCCTTGCCCGGTCCCCAAGGATGTACATGCCTGGGATTGTCGCCATTTTTTTCTGTGTTCGCATGCAGGTTTCTTGTAGATCGCGCTGGGTACGTGGGACAGGACGGAGCTACCCACCACGGGGCTTTTGATCTGGCGTTTCTTGGCTGCTTGCCGGACATGCTTCTCATGGCGCCTAGCGACGAGCTCGAGCTACTTCACATGCTTGAGGTAGTTATTTTCGCCTTTCTTCCTCCTTCCAGCTGTCTCTCTGAGTCGGCACCCACGTCTTCATGACTGTGTGTCTATACACATACATATACATATATGTATACGTATATATATATATATATATGTACGCTCGAGTATCTGCGCGTGCACTTCCTACGCTGCTCGCCCCAAGTCGTTCTCCTGGCACCTACCGACGTCCCAGAGCTGCTTCAAACCATCGCCATCATCTCGGAGACATCGCGCTACCACGTACAGTTCTACACAGAAAACCGAGCGTACTTCTCTCTCTGTCTCTCCAAGTACATTTATATATTACGTGCGTGCTGATGCATATGTACGCGTAATGAATATGCATACTACATACATGTATGTATACAGGGATATACATGTGTAGCTGTGAGCATTTGTCTGTACGTCTGTAGGTACACACGTATATGAGACAGGTACTACGCACTCCCACGTACACGCAACCAAGTACAAAGATTCGTTTGTCCCCTATCTCTCTCTATCTCTTTCTCCATTTGCATATATGCATATGTGTCTATTTCCCTTTACTTCTAGACACACGTATCTTATGTGTGGACATATTCACATGTGTCTATGTGTATTAATCTTCTGCAGATACGTGTATATATATATATACATAGTACGTATATAAAACAGACGTACATGCGTAACTATACGCGGGATGCCCCCAGTTCTTCGTTTCCATTTGTGCGTGTATACGCGGGCGCGTATCCCGTCTCACGAAGAGGAGTCACCCATTGAATCTTGCTGAGTCATCGAGGGGACCGAGGCTAACCGCTGTCCCAGGCCCCTTTTTCATGGTCGACCTGCGGGGGGTCAGCGTATGCCACGTGCATGCGCCAGAACATCCATGCCTCTACGTGGAGAGCAGCACGGCAGGTCACAGCGAGCCCGACATCCCTCCGTACACGCGTGCGGGGAGTATGCGCCCGACACGTCTGCAGGCGCGCGGCACGTCTGCAGGCGAGGCACGGCTGCATCTCTTCTCTTTTTGACGTGTGCGTCGCCGCCTTTGTGTGACGGAGAGCAGCTGCAGAAACGTCGTGCTCACGAGAAGCTGCGGGCAGGAACCTACGGCTCTGTGTGTGTTGTATATGTCTGCATGTGTGTGTGTGTGTGTGTCTTGGTGCGGAGGGGAACAGACTTGCGCGGGTTGTCCACTGGCCGCTGCGGAGGAGATGCAGTCTTCTTCTGCCGGTAGCGGCCCAGTCACAGAGTCTCGCTTCCTGCGTTCGTTAGTTGCGTGAAACAAAGTGAGCCACGGGCAGGCAGCTACTGGCGTCGACTTGCTGACTCAACCCCGCAGCTGCCTCTGTCCAAGGTCGATGCATGCCCGCGGCTGTCTCGGTGCTTACACTCTGCCGTACCGGCTTCGCATGGGCGGGCACGCGTGCACATGCTTCGCTGCTGTCTTTGCTCTGCAGACGGCGTACCGGTACGACGCAGGGCCGTCTGCCGTGCGCTATCCGCGCATGTCCTGTTACGGCCTCACGACTTTGCAGGAGAAACTCGGGTAAGCAGCAGGAGCAGCGCAAGCGGCAGACTTCGTCGTCACTGCTGCAGCCCCAGAGACAGGAAGGAGACAGCAGCAGCTCGGACAGGAGCAGTTCTGGCAGTCACAGCAACAACAGCAGCTGCGGCAGCAACAGCAGCACCACCGCCGCTAAGTGGGGGGCTGCACTGCCTGGCAGCGACAGCAGCAGGAGCAGCAGCTTGTTCAGCAGCAAGAGCAACGATAGCCTTGCAGAAGAAGAAAGGACCGCTACCGACGCACACGCGGGCCTGCCAGCTGCTTCCTGAGCTGAATTGCCTGCTGTTCAGCAGCGGCGATGGTAGATGCAACAGCGCAGCAGCGCCAGATCGGGCGTGTAGCAGCAGTAGCCGTACCGTCGGCTCGACAGAACCGGTGTCAGCCCAGTCACCAGCAGAGAAGGAAGCTATCGCAGCCACCGCAGCAGTCTTCCTACGCAGGAGCAGCAACAGCAGCAGCCTGCGCGTTCGGCCGCCGTGCCTTAAATGCAGCACTGCGGACAAAGGTCAGTGACCAGTTCGCGAGGTATCGACGCAGCAGCGTGCCTGAAATGCAGCGGCATCACAGCAGCGCTCAGCAGGACCACACCACACTTCCCCTCCCCTACTGCGCTGATGTTGACTTACCGAGTTGTGTCCATATATGTATGTATGTATATACATACGTAGAAATAGGTACATAAGTGTACGTGCCTGTACGTCTGTGTATGTACCTATCAGTCCCTCATTTTCTATGTACATGTATATATATATATACATGTAGAGAGAGAGAGAAGAATACACGTGTACACACAATCAATTGTATGTGTGTAATTTGATATACATGTATATGTGTATATCTACACAAATATACATACACACATCGGCGCCTGTCCACGTATGTGCACGTTTATACTTGCTGTATACCACTGTCCTCGAGTGGTCAAAAGGAGGCGTGCCTGTGTACGTAAACATTAATACATGTCCAAATATAAATACGCATGCGTGTATAAACTTTTTATATCCGTATGTGGAAACACATGTATGGCTGTATAGGTGCGTACATATATATATATGACGTGTATGCATCTATATCTATATATATATATACGACATAGGTGCAAATGTAGACTCGAGAAATCTTCACGTGTCCACATTGAAGTCAGTGCCCACGCATGTATATATAGGTATATAGAGAGAGACGAATATAGATATGTATGAACAGAAAGATAAACATGTGGCTATGTAACTACGTAGACAAGGATATCCCTTTATTTGTGTGTGTAAATGCGCACACGTATACGCAGTGGCAACTATATGGGCGTATGACCAGGCACGTACATTGACATCTGCACGTCTTCGCACGGACACACGTACGCTTGGTAGATAGATATATGTATATATCCATTTGTATTTATATATGTCTATATGTATGCGTTGTGGTTGAAAGGAGGTCAACTGAGACACACGTGGCCACATGCGGCGTGTCACCGTATTTCCGGCAGCTCGTGTGTTGCCACGCAGCTGCACAAAAAAAAGAAAGCAGCAGAAGATTCAACTCGGTGCCTCCCCTTCTCTCGCAGTGGCTTTGCGCAGCCCCTGCCCCGTCTAAGGCTCCCCTTTCTCCATCGCAGTGTGCTGTATACATACGTGTGAAAATAGACGCTGCCTATATATATATATATATATATATATATATATGTGCTGCTTGAATATGTATGCGCAGATAGATAACATTTGTCTATACGTGTGTTAACAGGGTGCCGACTGACTGTAAAGAAGCTGACATATGTATATCGAGCACCCTTGGCAATCTATATTTATATATATGCACACAGAGACAGTTACGTAGACATTATATATATATATATGTACGTATGTGTGTATTTGTCATGAGGAAGATTAGGCTATAAACTGCGTCTGTGTGGATGTGCATGTGTACGTGTGCTGGTGTGTATACATAGCGCTGGCGAACTCCTGACACATACCAGCACATGTATACGTATGCAATGTGTCGAGCATATGACTGCAACATATGTGTATGCTCCTGCCCGTAGGTGACTCTGCTTCGTTTCTCTGCAGGCGTGTGCTTCGCTACTTCTGGACTCCTGCATGCAGACGCACGTGGGTATGTTTTACGTCTCTGTCCAGAGACGGCTGATGATATAGCCGTGTGCGTCAGTATATATGCACACATATATGTGTGTGTGTGTGTGTACATAGCTAAGCGTCCATATGTAGGGCTGTAACGCGCGTGTGTGTCTGCATGCGCGGCTGTCTTCTTGACTGCAGACACGGCAACGTCAAGGCCCTGCCCCTGCGAGGAACGCCGCTACCTATCGGCCGAGGACGTATCGTTAAGGCAGCAAATCCAACCTGCAAGAGAAAAGTAATTCGCTCTTCCCTAAAACTTACATCAGCCCACCTGCACGAATGTATATATATAGGCCTATTATTGGTTTATGTGTGTATTTACATATATACATATATGTATATATGTATGTATATATTTAGATATATAGCTGTTTGTAGGTGGACGTGACTCTGTAGATGTGCGTAAGTGCTTATCTGTCTCTGTCTCTCTGTCTCTATATATCTATATATGCGTATATGGATCGCTGTTTGTGCGTGAATATATACCTCTACAGTTATATATATACGTATGTCCTTGTCTCTCCACATGTACAAACAGAATGATATATGTGTAGAGCTGGTCCTATGTGTACACGTATTCGTGTTCGTGGCTATATGTGTATGTGTCTGTATCTGTATACAACTAGCTATTTGTATGTGTATCTGCTCAGACATGTACGTGCGTCGGATTCCTACGTGGACAGCCGTCGGGACATCTGCACGTAAATTCCGATGAATTACACGTCTGTGGTGCAGGTGTGCATTTTACTAACGCAGGGGTGTGTAAACACGCCTGCTTCGCCGCCTCTCTGCATCGCTCTCTGTATCTCTGTCGCGAGACGTATAGCAGTAGTGGGCTCTTTCCACATGTTCACGATTCTCTAGTTTCCTAGTGTGGACGACCCCACGGCGCCGGCGAACATTTCTGTGTCTACCTACAAATGGGCATATATATATACACACACATGTATAGCTATAGACGCAGGCATACGCTGTGCACATGTGTACTCTCAGCACGTGTGTGTGAATACGCTTACACCGCTGTAACACAGACACATACATTCTCAACGAGGTGCCAGCCGATGTGTGTGTGTGTGTGTGTGTATGTATGTATGTGTGTGTGTACGTATGTATGTATGTATGTATGCATACATGTGTGTATGTGTATATGTATGCGTATGTGTATGCGTGCATGTGTGTGCGTATGTATGTGCAAGTGTGTGTGTGTGTGTATGTGTATGTATGTATGTATGCACGCAGGCAGCAATTCTTTCGCTGGGGACGCGGCTGCTGGAGGCAGTGAACGCGGCGCATCTCGTGGAGAGTCGCTCTGCCCACAGGCAGCAGCTGCTTTTACGGGGCCAGAGCCAGATGCCCACGGCTACTCAAGACTCGTGGAATCCACCGGCTGCCGATTCACGGGCTGCGGCGTCTTCTTCATTGCGACTGTGTGCTTCTTCCCTTCCTGGGAGAAGTCCTTGTTCTTCTCTGTCGGAAGCTGCTGCCGCTGCGTCATCTGCTGCTGTTGCGCCATCGGCTGCTGCTGTTGCTGGGAGTCCCGTGTCCTCCGATACCGCTGCTGCTCCTGCGACTGGCGCTGCTGCTGCGCCTGTGACAGCTGGTCCTTCGCTCGCGGCGCCTGCAGTTGCGCGCGGCGTGCTGCGGCGGCGGGCAGCTGAACAGACACAGCACAGCCCAGCAGCAGCAGAGAGAACGACAACCGCAGCGACTTCCATTCAGCAGGAAGCGTCACCTTGCTCAACACCTGCTGCTTCCCCACCGAGTGAACCCGCCGGTGCGGCCGGCCGCTCCATGCCGCCGCCTTCGGGGGGGTCTTTGGATCCCGCCGATCCGCGTTATTCACGAGCAGCTGCAGTAGCACCAGCAGAGCTGCAGGCGTGCGCAGCAGCACCGCAGCAGGATGTGGGCGTCACTGTAGCGGATGCTCGTTTCTTGCAGCCACTCGACAAGCAGCTGCTGCATGCACTTGCAGCGGAACACGAAGGGCTCGTCATCGTCGAAGAAGGAAGTGTAGGAGGATTTGGCGCTCACGTGCTCAAGGCTCTCGCGGACGACGGCCTGCTGGACAACGGAAAACTCAAGGTGCGCTGGATTTATACCCGTGGTATTGTGTGCAGGGTGTACGGTGTGATGTTCTTGGAGCCGTCTACAGTCAAATGCACCGCTGGATATGGATGTACATTATATACATATATATGTATAGGCATACGCACACACTGTTACACAGCGAGAAGAGGAAGGGGAGACACACAGTAGGACTACCTGTTTCTTGTTCCTTAACACACCCATATACGCATTAAAGCGTGTACACGGATATATACGTATATACATATATATATATATGTATATGCGTATATAAATAAGCCTGCGTACCGCAATAACAGGCGTCGGGTGGGCACGCGTAGCGTCGTACTCAGGGAGCTGTACCACGTGACGTGTGTGTGTGTACAAGGTGACGCTGACACACGTGTGGAGGCAAACATATAAAGGCAGGAGCATGCGTCTGCCTTCCACACACACTGGTGTGTCCCACTCTTTATACGCGTGTGTGTCTCTGAGTATGCGTGTACTTCCCTTTGTGTACAGGCGTGCGTGTGTCCACATTTGCACGCGCTTGTCGATACGGGCGGTTTTACGAATACACACGTATGTGTCTATCTGCCCGTGTATATATATATATATGTATATATATATATGTATACAAAATGTGTGCAGGTGTGCGCATACGTATGTATATATACGTGACTGTGCGTATATTCTCGAGATAGCTTGAACACATAGGACTGTGCCCGGTGTGTATAAACCTTGCGTGCAGGTTCGATCTTTAACGATGCCTCCGCGCTTTATCGAAGCAGCTACACAGAAGGAGCAGTATGAAATGGCGAGCCTCACAGCGTCCCACTTTGCACAGGCGCTGCAGGCGCTGTTTGATCAATAGAATCACAGCGCCAGCAGCAACAACAGCAGGAGCAGCTGCTACAGCAGCCGCAGCACCAACCTCACCATCTGCGTGTTCGGCAACGAGAAGAAAAGCAACACGAGCCGGGACAGTGACAGATATAGCAGTTGCCACAGCGGCAGCACTCGCAGGTATAGCAGCAGCCACAACACCAGCAGCAAGCAGCAGCTGCAAGCTCGCAACACCAGAGCCGCGTCAACCGCAGCACTACCGAAACAAGAGTGTAAATGGAACTTAGAGCAACGGCAGCATGCGTCCACAGCTGCGAGACAGCACGGGCAGCGGGTGTACAACAGCACACGCAAGCTAGAGCAAAGAAGGCTTCGCCGCAGCTTGCGGATCGAAGAAACTCTTTGTTGTCGGAATCGGGGCCATCAACAGTAACGCTCGACAGCTGGAACAGCAGCAGATTGTACGCTCCAAGCGTCGAAGCGGGCTCGTATGTGTGCATTGACCAAAGCCGTAGCAGCAGCCTCTGCCCTCCGCGGCACCACCCGCAAGCATATGTAGCGCAGCGGCAGACAGGAGAGATGGCCAGATGTGCGCTGCCGTGTCACTCCTTAGTGGTGCGAGCGGGCAGCTGCTTTCACCAGTCAGGCGTCTAATATTGCCGGTGTCTCGCAGCACCAACAGCACGAAGGAGCATAGTAATTGGCACTGTATGCAGAGGAGCACGCACCGGCTGCAGCCCGCCGCGCGGCGTAGGGGTAGCAGCACCAACATCAGCTCTGGAGTGGCCGCACCACTGGGGCGGGCGCTACCGAGTGTAGGTAGCGACAGCAGCAGCCGGGTAACTGCAGCAGGATCTCGAAACAAAAGCACGGCAGCTGGAAGAATCGCCAGCAGCGTCCGTCAACATTCCACCCGCACCAGCACAGGGGTTCAGCAGCAGCAGCAGCAGTGACAGTCTCCCCAAGTGGCAGCAGACGCAGCGTAGCAAAAACGCTGTGAAAGCTGCGGCACGCTCTGACAACCGCCACAAAGCAGGCTTGCGCGAACAGCCACACCAGCTCTACCACAACAGCAGCAAGGCCGATGTGGCAGCAGCAGGCCAGCTACAGCAACAGCAGCACTGCTCAGGCGACGCGTAAGACGTCCACAGCAGCAGCAGTGTGAAGGTAGAAAGAACGATGGCTGAGGCGCAGGAAATCTACCGTTTTGCAGTTATCGCTTGGATTTAAAAGAAGTCACGCCGGACGTTCATGTCACCTCTGCATCTCTGGGGGCCCTCTGGCTTTTTCTGTATCAGAGTCAGTGTCAGACGGCAACTTCCTGGCTCTCTCTGTTTGCCGGCAGCACGGTGTAACGCGTCCGGTGCTCCCGGCGGCATTTAGTCGCAGCTGCGCAGGGGCACACCTCGTGCGTGCGAATAAGGAATACACAGCACGGTACTTTCGTAGGTAACAGTTTCAAATATACGTCTGAATTTTTGAAGCTACGTGTGCCTATACGCATGCGTTGCACATCGGCCCAGCGTCTACAGTTCGGATCGTGAATTGCTCAGCACGCACAGCGAAGAAACGTCGCTAGCGTCGTCTGGAAGTGGAAATTCGGCAGAGAATACACCGTCCCACGCGCGGAGACCACGAGCTCCGCCGAAAGGCAAGAATTTTTGTGCCGGCACGGCCCCACTTTTTTTCGTGTTCTCCTGTGCGTGCATGCCCGCGCGCCTCCTCGTTAATTGTATACACTGGACGCTCGTTGCGCGCCGCGTCTATACAAGTGTCTCTGGTGTGTAGGCGCTCGCACGTCCCTTGGGAGGACGAGTGGTGCCACCGCATCGACGCGCCTCCGCCGGATGTGGCTGAATGCCCTGCGCATTCACGCATGCCTCTTCTTGGCGGGCACGCATCACGGTGTGCGTGTGTCTGTCTTAGGCGCCCATCCGCGATGCAAGCAGCCAGTGCAGCGTGCGTGTGCACGTCTGCGTCACACCTCTCCAGCGAAGGTGTGCGTGGGGGCGCCCCTTTAGCAGTTGCGCACGCGTAGACGTCATTCTGTACTCGGGTGTGCGTGCATGCCCGTACGCGTGACCGATGCGCTGGGGCATGAATAGAAGCGTTTTGTGAGTGAAACTCAAGTTGCACGTAACGCGACAAGAGCGGGTACACGTCCTGCGCAGCAAAGGCGTGGTGCACGCGTCCCGTTTATTGGCAGCGGCTGTGGACTCAATGTTTCTTGGTAAGCACACCGATCCATGCAAGAGCTGTCACACCGTTGTACGGCTCCCCCGTGGGGGCTTCGCGGTTCCCGACGACCGCCTTTACTGACGTATTCATTCCGGTGGGAAAAGACGAACAATAAATTTTGATGGATGAATAGCTTGTGGGAGTCGCACACTAGAAGGGACTGAACCGTCCCCACTCGCTTCACTACGCCTACTTTTGCTTCTCTGTCTAGCTCGAAATACATGGCCACGGATCCATGAGTGTGTGAGGGATAACCTGTGGAGCGAGAGGAATGTACAAACATGATTACACGCACCCAGGAACACCCACCTGCATCTGCAAACACGTCTATAACACAACAAGTGCGAGCACAGAGGGCGAGAAGGTGGGTCGCTGTTGACAGCCTGTCTGCATGCCCTTCTCCTCTCAGTCCAACGTACGTGTCCACAAATGAACACACAGAAAGGTGTGGCACAGGCGAGGAGCCTGAAGCCAGTAAATTCTACAGAGAGGTCGAGAATTGAGCAAGACGACGGCTTCTGCAAATGAAGCAATCAGATAATCCGACAGCTACGACAGCACCCCCGCGCAGCCAATACTCTCACAACGGCCGCGGGACGACACGCCGTCTGCGCGTCTCCAAGAGCTCGCGTTCAGCTTCGGCGAGCGCCGTGTCCTCGACCTTCCGCAGTTTTACAAGCCTGAACACAGACCACAAGCATGCACACGGCTGCCCTGCATGTCCCCGTCGAACGCCTCTGCAGCCGTCTCACCCGCGCGTCCGCATCGCCCCGTCTGCAGGCACGTGCGCTTGTACTGGAAGCGCACGGACGTCGCTAGCCAAACTCTTCCGCAGTGGCCGCAGAACAAGTCGCTCTGCGTGCGTGGCCACAAGTACTCCGTACGGGCACGCACAGCCCGTGGACTCATCACCTGTCCACCAGACGCTACGCAGACTGCATGCCTGCACTTCATTCTCGTCTGCATGCGAACAGCTACCCTGCTTGCGCACCCCCGCGTAAGCGCCTTGCGAGCGCCTCCCTCAGTGCATGCACCAGCCAGTCGGCCTGTACACAGCTCCTGTGCAGGGGCTATCGGGTGGCCAGTGCAGGCACACACCGTCTCCTGTTTACGCGAGTTACACTCATTGCAACGCATGCCTCTACCCAACGTTCACGCACGTAGCTGCTTTTCTCGTATGCAACAAGATCGCAGTCAGCGACCTCCCCTACTATTCTTCCTGCCTGCCCTACTACTGCTACTCCTCCCCCACGACTACTACTCCTCCCCCACGTACTAATACTACTGTTTTGCACACTGACTCTCCACGCAGGCATTTGAACGCCAGGGACTAATTCGACAGCGTGCGATCACTCCGCACGCAGCAGACGAGCGCGCACGCATGCAGCCAACACCACGCGAGTGGAGGACAGGGCATGCAGGCTTTCTGCTGGTCTGTGCGGGTGTGTGTGAGCTAGCGAACCTCCGGACGCGTTTTCCTATCTTCCTCGAAAGGGAGAAGACACCGCCCTGTCTGCCTTTTCCGCTCCATCGCAACGCAGAAGATAAAAGCATCTTCGCCCTTCCTCGCACCTACTAGTTCAACGACGTGCATACATGCAATCACCCAGGGGAGAGCCGGTGGCCGTTCACACGCGGAGTGGAGCGCGGCCACGGGAGTGGCACCTCTGCACCGCAGAAGACCGGCTTACGGAAGATAGTTGCCTGCGTAGGCTGCGAGAACGCAGTCAGCTGCACGCACGGCAGCGCCGCCAGCAGCAGCACAGCGAGTCTTGGCCACCACCAGCGGAGGACTGGGGTAGCTGCTGCTGGTAGAGAAACCGCCGCTGCCCTTCCACTGGCTTCTGCTGCCGATGCCACCCCACGACGGGTTACTGCTGATGTTGCTCTGGCTTCCTTGGCAAAGCGTCACGGGAGTCGTCAGGCTGCTGTCCTGCAAGCGAGGGCCACGCAGAACACTCGGCGCGGGGCTGCAGCGATCTGCAAAACCCGACGGCCCAGGAGCTCCTGCCCAGTCATCTTCGTGGACAACACATGCGTGCAGGCATTCGGCCACGGCCAAAACCGGACTGCGGCTCACTACGCGCCGTCTACACCGGCGTACACCCGCATTTTACGTGTTTGTTTTATGTCTCTGTGAATTAATATACACCTTTGCACGAGGCTACTGTCTCTTTCTCTCTCTCCGTACGTATGTGTATATATCTGGCTTTCTCTCTATCTATACATACACATTTGTACGTATATATAAATAGGCGGGAAGATGGCAAAGCGACACTTTCGGTAGTAAAGTCCACAAGATTATGGGAGCGCTTACACATGTGAGTATACCGCTCTGCACGCAGGAGATACACATACACGCGTCTCCCTTTTGCAGTACGGATATCAAACGCGGGGAAAAATCCAAGTGCTGCTCTATAGGAGATCATCGTTACGTGGGGGATGGGCGCGCGTTGAAAAGGAGAGAAAAGAGAGATACCTGCGGGGGTGTGCAAGCGTAGATTCATATACAAACAAGTCTCCATGCGCGCGTCGCGACAGCAGCAAACCGGGTCATTTAGTTTAACAAATGGAATTCCCATACATCTACACAAAAGCGCGGCAGAAATGTACAAGTACGTTGATACCTATTCACACCGGGTATACGTAAGCACATACATATATAAATATTTATAGCGTGTGTACACGTGTGTACCTATGTATGTAGATATATATATACACACATATATATATACGCACATATAGATATATCGCCTGTATATATGCATGCCTCTACGTACATGTAGATATATATATGTACATATGTATACGTATATGTGGCCTGTATATCGTTTGTATACGTGGCTGCTGTCCCAGTGTGTACGACAGGAGAAGTGGCACATGTGTGCAGTGTCGTCGTAGCATCGCACGATGGCCTGTATATATATGTGGAGTTTTTGTGAAGCACACCAGCCCGCGTGGATCAACCTTTACATACAGTCGCTGTCTCCGTCTCTTCTTCTCTCTCTGTCTCACGGCCCCTCCGTCTTTCTTTTTCTCGCCCTGTATATATACACGTGTGCGAACAGATGGTGGGACACCGAAGAAGAGGGTTTAAGAACGACCAGCGCAGCGTGTGAAACGAAGGAAGGACATACCACGAAGAATTTTTGCACGAGCAGCATCGTCGCCGCATGCGTCGCAAATTTGGAGAAGTAGATCCTTGCGTGCACGTGGACCTCCGACACCTTCCTGCACCAGGCGAGAAGAAACCGCCCCCGCAGTAGCGTCGTACACACACGCAGAGACGGGGAGAGAAAGACCAAAGCAACAATCTACGCCAGTACATGTAGTATTTATTGAGAGAGAGAAAGCGACAGCAAAAGAAAGACTGCGAGAGAGAACAAATCTACAGAAGTATATAAACGGGGACGGAGAGAAACAGTGGGAAAGGGAAAACCGATCTACAGAAATATAGAGAGAGAGACACAGACAGACAGGGCGATCTACACAAATATATACAGAGAGACAAAGACGGGGAGACAGAGACAGAGAGAGAGAACGACCTCTACAAATAAATATACATATGTATGTATATATAGTGAGAGAACGATGTACATAAGTACACATATACAGGGAGATAACGATCTACACAAATACATATATATATATATATAGACAGAGAGACGGAGACGGAGAGACAGAACGATCTCTACAAATATATATATATGTATATATAGAAAGAACGATCTATATAAATACACATATACAGAGAGAGAGAACGGTCTACACACATATATATATATATATATAGAGAGAGAGAGAGAGAGAAATGTATGAAGGTGCATGTGGCATGCATGTGCACAGATGCGTACGTACATAGGAAGACACATATATCAATTTTACATACATGTAAACATATATGTGTATACATATGTATACAGGTGTGCAAGATCGATGGGCAAGGCGGTGGCCGTACATACGCATTCACACAAACAGGTAGTGCATATATGTGTAAATATATATATAAATGAATGTGTACATAGATGCATATACGCGTATACCGGTACGCATACACCACGAGTGGCTATGTATATGTATATGGAAAGGAACTTGCCTGTCTCCCAGAGAGATAAGAAGAGAAAAAACTTGTTCATATGCGTATGTGTATGTATACATACATATGTGCTCACACATTGACACGCATAGGTATTCATATACATATATATGTGTAAGAGTATGGACTTGCCTGAATCCCATAGAGAGAAGAAGGGGAATAACCTGTTCATCCGCGACTACTTCCGTGACCCGCGCTGCATTGCAAACTCTTCTGAGGGCTGCTTCTTTCACCAAGCTGCTCTCATCTCGTTGTCTCACTGCCCTATATAAACAGCCACAAATACATATTTAATATATGCACCTGCACTAATCATACACATATATATACACGTAAGTATACAGATGTATACATGTCTAAACACATATACACACAGGTCCGCATACAGTCAACCACGTATGCGTGCATCCACTCTTATTAGTTTATACATACACATATATATACATATATATGTATATATGTATATGTGTACATACACATGCACACGTGGATATACATACATATATGTATACATACACACGCACACGTGGATATATTTTGATCAGCATTTGTCTGCATGTTGTAAACTGGGTCTGCTTAGAGGCGTAAACAGACGTACATGCACACGTGTGTCGGTGGCGGAAAGGCAGAAAAACCCGTCCCCGATCGAAGCAAATAGAACAGTGCATGCAAGAGTACGTGGCAGAAGGTGGCGGACTGCACGCGTCTTGTCCTCGCGGCGGATTCGCAGAGGAGAGGCGAAGAGGAACCCTGCCGGTTTCGCCTGATTTACATCGGCAACACACTTCCACGAATACAGAGGGAGGACGAACTAACAGCAGGAACTTTCAAAGAGAGAAGACGAGTGACAGCAAGGAGACACGAGGAAGCTGCGGAAGAAGAAGAGGAAGAGAAACGAATACGGGGACGGCGACAGACACACAGGGATAGAAATGGACAGCAGGCATGCACAAGTGACTTCCTTCGAAAAACGGAGTCGCCCCGGGGCCTCCGACACGTGCACAGAGGAACAGCAAGGGGGACTCCGTCCTCGAGCTCTTGACGGCTACTCGAGCAGCATCTTACACGCTCTCCCCGATATTTTGTATCTCACCCTCTGCGTAGACGTTCCACGGCAGCAGTTTCTACACAGGAGTACATATACATATATATACGTATGTACGGAGGCGTGTGTTTACGTCTACAGACTCGTGTATGTATAGGGACAGACGGGCCTGTGTGGATGTGCATGCGCGTCAACACACAGGTCAATATATTTATATATGCGTTTGTAGATCCTCGTAGTGTCTCTACAGTCTACACCAATAAATGTCCAAACACGCATATACATATATATACATATATATGTATACATATATGTTTCTCTGTATAGTGATACCCGTACACATGTATATATACATATATATATGTTTCTCTGTGTAGTAACGCACGTGTATGTACATATATATATATATATATATATGTTTCTCTTTATAGTGATTCGTATATACGTGGGTGTTCCCTATACATATATATATATATATAGATAGATAGATAGATAGACAGGTATGTATACAAATTCACAGACACGTGTACACGTGGATTCGTCTATTAGTATCCTTCTTCGCGTGCGTATATATATATATATATAAATACATGTCTGACACACAGACACACACACACACGTATACACAGAGCAGACATATATATACATAAGTGGGAAGCAGTACATGCATATAAATCGATACTCCTGTATGTGTATATATGTATATGGACACGAGCACTGGTTGTATCTGTGTCTCCATATACGTGCAGTAATACATGCACATATATATACACACATATATACATATGTACACTTGTACGACAAGGACGCATTAGTGAGCAGATATATGGAAACGCGGTCACACAGACGCGTCCGCGCGTATATTTGGCTGCAGAAGGAAGTTTAAAGAAAAAGAAGCAGGCAGTTCTGGCTTACGCTCGGCCCCGCATATGGCTGGGTCTGCGGTACAGGCGAACCGTCAGGCGCTCGCTGCGGCTTGCAGCACTGCGCATATCTAGCGCCTCTCCTGCAGCAGACACAACAGCAGCAGAGGCATCGCCACCACTACCCAGCGACCCCGAGCAGGAGCAGCAGCAGCAGCAGCACCCGACGCAGGTAGCCGCAGGACGCACGCAGCAGCCGGAAGAGGAGGGCGTGCAGCGACAGCCGAGCCTCAGAGTGACGGACGCAGGAATCAACAGCGTACACCTGCTTTCCTCCTGTGCGTCACACCGGTTTATCAATGTACGCGCATGCGTAGGCAGATATATCCATGGTTACATATGCGTAGACTCCTTACACACAACCGACGCGGACACCGTAGCAACCCGCCTCACGCAAACAACGGAAGAGTCTGCACGCGCTGCAGGAGCCGCAACTACGCACCTGCAGCACGTTTGTTCTCACGAACAAAGAGCATGTCGACCCACACGTATGGTTGCCAGCAGTCACTGAAGAGCAGCGCAGCGGCATGCAGCCGTTCCTCAGCCTCCCGCTGTTGCCCGGCTGTTGCTGCACCTGCTGCGGCGGCGGGCAGAAGTAAACCCTGCAGGGACATGCATGGGTGAGCAGGAGAGCGCAAACAGTTCACTTGCAGTAGCAGTCATGAAGACTTTTCTCCTGCTGCTGCGCATATCAACCAGCAAAGCAACGAGCATCTCCATGAGGGACAGAGACGCAGGAGCGCTGTTCCGCTGCATGTGCTGCGGCTGCCAAGACTGTCGGCTTGGAGTGCTGCGTATGCAAGTCCTACTACTGGTGTTACTGCGTACGGTGGGTCTACTGCCCGGTGTGTCACCGCCGCTGCTGCTGCTGCTGGACTGTTTCTGCTGCTGCTGCTGGTTGGCAAGTTGATGCAGAGGCCCCTGTGTTTCTTGTCGCTGCGAGTCCTGTTGCTGCTGGGGCCCTGGACGTACGTCTGTTGCGGCCGAAGAAGAGAGTCAGTATGTGTTGGCTGGCCGGAGAGCGAGAAGCAACGGCTGCAGCAGCGGCGCATGGGCGACGCTGACGCAGCAACGCCCTTCACCGAAGCAACAGCCGCACAGCCACCAGAGCAGAACAGAGGCAGCCCTTGCAAAGGCGAAAATAGAGAAGAGCAGCAACCCCTTTAGATGAAGCAGCAGCAAGCAAGTCGCGGGACGAACAGCGCCAAGTGACGGGGCAACTCCATCTGCACAGCAGTAGCACCCCCAGCACCGCGGCGAGCAGCAGCAGCACCGGCGCAGACAGCAGCAGCTGTCTATTCGTACCTGTAAGGAAAGTTCTGTGTAGACGTCAGAAACAGCAAAAGGCAGAGCCTTGAGGATGTCGTGAGCTACCCGATCTCCTCCCTCCTGTCGGTGCTCCCGCGCCTGCTGCTGGTGCTGGGGCCCCTGCATCTGCTGCTCTCTGCGCTGCTGGCTTTGCAGCAGGCCGGCTCCCTCTGTTGCTGTTGCTTTGTCGTCGCGGTCACCCCACTCCCCAAAGAAACTCGCGAGGGGCGAAGACTGGACAGCAGAGAAGCCCCCTTCCGCCGAATCTACCCCGAGCGCAGCAGCACGTGCGGGAAGCGACGGCGACGAAGCAGCAACAGCAGCAGCGGGACGACATGCAGCAGCCGACAGGTGTGCTGCGTCAACAGATGGGGGAAGGTCAGTAGCACCAGCAGGAGGAGGAGACGGGACGCAAGCAGGAGCGGCAGCAGGAGAAGGCGAAGAAGCACCTGCAGCAGGTGGGCATGCCGCTGCAGCAGGATCAAAAAGGATTGGGCCTGCAGCAGCCGGGGGACCCGCTGCGGCCGTGAGATCAGCAGGTGATAAAACCGCAACAGATGGGAGAACAGTGGCAGCAGCAGGATCTGGAGGAGATGAAGAAGTGGCAGAAGCAGGCAGCTGTGAAGCAGAAGCAGCAGGAAGAGGCAAAGGTGGTGCAGCAGAAGCAGCAACTAGAGCGCCTGCTGCCTCAGAAGCAAAAGTCGTATGGAAAGAGCCAGCAAGCGGATCTGCAGCCGCGAGATTACCGAAGAGGGGGGCAGCCGCGGTCGCAGAAGGAAGAGCAGAACCGGCAGCAGGAGCAGAAGACGGGTCAGTCAGGTCAGCAGCAGCAGGGGAAACCGTGGCAGCAGCAGAAGCGGAAAGAGAAGTAGAGGCAAACGCAAGGGGAGAAGCAGCAGCCGCAGGAACAGAGGGGACACCAGAAACAACAGCAGGGGAAGCAGAAGCAGCAGGCGCACCGAGAGGGGCAGAAGGTGTAGCACCGGGATCGGGAGCAGCAGGAGCAGAAAGGGAAGAAGTTGAATCAGCAGCAGCAAAGCAAGCAGCAGCAGGAGGAAGGGGCAGCTGCATCCGTTGCATGGGGATAGTCTGCGTGACAGGGTCGGTACTAGAAACGGGTAAGTAGCACGTGTTGTTGTTGCTGGGCGGTGGGTGCGACTCAGGATTGCCCAGCGGCGTTGCTGCTGCTGCTCCTGCTGCTCCGCCAGCGCCGCAGGGAAGCCGCGCTACAGCGACCGACGAGAAGGAAAAGGAGGAAGACGACGAAGAGGAGGAGGAGAAAGGTTCGCTGCTGCTGCTGGCGCACACATCGTCACCGACGGACTGATCAGCAGCAGCAGCAGTACTGCACGGGAAAGAGGCGACAGAAGACGACGAAGCGGAAGCGCCGCTTGGGGGGTCTGCTGCTGTAGCCGTTGCGTCTGTGAAATACATCCTGCAGCACGCAGGAGCAGCAGGGGAAAGCGAGCAGCAGCAGCTCATAAGAAGACAAGAGCAGTCCACGAAGACGCGCGGAGGCAACCAGAGGCAAGCGAAGAGGAAGGACACACGAAGAACGCCAAGAAGGACGAGGAGAAACCCAAAACAGAGAGTGCCAGAGAGACGCCGGGGTCGAGGGGCAGACAGGCACAGAGAGCGCAGAGAGACGCCAGCGGGCGGGAGAGACGAAAAACGGAAAGCGAGCAGATCAGCAGAGAGACAGGGAGACGGCGTGCGGCGTGGAGAGGCGAAGGGAAGCACGACAGAGAGGGAGACCGAAGAAGTGGCGAAATTTCCAGAAAGGACGAGAAACGAAACATAACAAGGGGAGAGACGGCGAAGAGAAGAAGGCAAGACGGAGGGGGCCGCACCGGAGAAGGGACGCCTGCGGACAGAAAAGCGAATCGAAGGAGGAGACGAAGAAGCCAAGACATGCGGGAAGAGCCGACAGACGGAGAAGACGAAGAAGCGAAGTGCCGCTGCAGAGAAAACGAACCGAGCGCATCGCGCGGATGCGCGCCCCCAGTTGTCCGGTGTACATACACCGCACAGCACGCAGGAAGGAAGGAAGTCGAGCGATTTGCGAGCACGCACAGGAGGTGGTTATCACGCCGCTTCAACTCATGTGAACGGAGAGGACGACGTGTGTTCCTGCCCACTACACACACGTGTGCGTATATATTCGAAGATGAAATAGAGAGGGGCCTACTACACTGAGAGGAGGAGGTCCACAAGAGGGGGGAGGACCTACCAAGACGGAGTCCACACGACGTGTTGTTTCGGGAGAAATGGAGACAGATAGAGAGGACGCACAGACTCGGGAGAATGGGAGGAGAACGCGCAGACACATGCGAGAAGAACAGCAGAAATGTGGCCACACATATGTATGTAGGAAGACAGAGAGGAGGCGCGGATATATGGGGACAGAAAGAGGGCGGGCATGCATGCAGATGCATATAGAGAGAACAGAGAAAACGTATAGAGAGAGAGATATATACGGAGACGCGCAGATATGTACGGAGAGGACAGGGACCGGCAGACATCAACATATATATATGTGTGAGGAGCAGAGAGGACGGGCAGATATATAAGCACAGAAAGAGCACGGACATGTGCGTGTATATATATATATGTATGAAGACAGAAAACAGGTGCACATATATGTGTATATGTGTGTATGGAGACAGAGAGGAAGCGTCAGTATATAGGGAGAGACGGAGAGGACGCGCAAGGCACGGAGGTCGTGGAGAGACGGGGGCCGAACAGCCACCCGTGCAGAGGCAGAGAGACACACGCAGCCGCTGCGGATTTCGACGGATTGATGAACGGAGGCCGATACGGCTGTGGGAGCGTGTGCGCACTGCACGTCTGTTCCTCTCCCTGCAGGCCGACGACAGACGTACCGAGCGAAAACCTTCCCCTGTCAATAT